>OZ023266.1:88197593-88372593 GCA_964006375.1 Tillus elongatus
TTCACAAAACTTGACCAACCAAGGATGTGGTGTATTCATTACCTAATGAAATAAAAAACCACTAACTTGTAAATAAATTTATTTTCAGCTGAAAATCTACAAATATGTATGATCAACAACTTACTTTACTTATTTACTTAGAAAATTAAATTGAATCTTTTTAGTTTCAATATCTATTGAATAGTTTCCATTGATGTGAACTTGTAAGCCTCTATAGTTAAGTAATGTTTCCATGCAATTATATTGAGGGCAGAGTAACCTTGATGTACTACTAGAAGTCTTGGAATAATTATGATGATTTTCGCTTTTATGTGAGTTGATCATATGCCTGTTTAGCGTATATGGGGTATATTTGCTAGAGAATAACTTGGAGCATATGGTTTTGCTTAGTGGCGTGCGGTCCATGGAAGCAAGGGAAGCATTGCTATCCTTAAAATAACGACTACATACCTAAACCGCATTATTTAAACCACTTTTGTATTTTAAATATTAAATTTCAAACTCTGAAACTAATTTAATTATTACAATTTTTATTTCGCAAGCTCACACACAATTATTTATTATGCATCATACTGTATTTGTATATACGCTCCTAGCAAGGACGTCGTCGCAGTAAATGCGCCAGCGAACAGCACGAGTTGCAATGACTTCGGTTAAATACACGTAGTCAGCAGGCAACTTTATAAGGAACCCTAGCTCGACGGATGTACGCGTATTCTTAGAACGTGTTGTACTAGGAAGATCCGGTGCACGTACACAGTGAATGTTTCTGATTATTTCGTAGATATAAGCAGTTGACTATGTTAAATACATGGGCATTTTATGATTATTAATATGGCTGCAAGTAGATCAGCTTTTAACAGCGGCGTCGGTGGGGATGAGGATTTACAAACTTTACAAACAAGTGGTAATAATAACTGTGATTGTATTGTGTGTTTTTGATAACCAAAGGATTTTCAGGTTTACCGTTTGTATTATTAATAAAGGTAGGCCGAAACCTGCTGTAAAAAACTTAAACCCAAGAATTAAAACATGTACTCAACATTTCAACGCGGAAAAAGCTTATAAACAATATTAATGGTTAACGGGTTGTGAAAACAGGAATAAACTGTTTTGTTGGCCTGGTAGTCTATTTGTGACTGAAAAGAGGGTGTGGAATAAAAGTGGGTTTTCCGACTTGAATAATCTACGTAAAGTAGTAAAAAGACATGTTATGTCTGAAGTGCATTTACAGACCATTTTAAAATTAAATGTCTTTGGAAAAACGCGAATTGAATACGCCGTTGACAAGCAGATAGAAATTAGTCATCGCCAACACAATGAACTGGTTGATAAAAACAGAAACATACTAAAATGACTTATTGATGTTGTGTGTTTGCTTGGTCAGCATGAATTGGGCTTCCGGGGTCATGACGAAACAACTACATCTGCAAATAGAGGAAACTTTCAAGACCTAGTTTATTTAATAGCCAAATACGACATTTATTTAAAAAAGCACTTGGAACAGTCTAATGTTTTTCGCGGGACATAAAATCGCATTCAGAATGACTTAACTTCGGCTGATGTCACTATTATTTTGAACAGAATTAAATCTGAAATTAAACAGACTCGTTTCATTGCTATTGATCTAGATGAAACAAGCGATGTAACTAATTTAAGTCAACTATCTGTAGTAATACATTACGTAAAAATGGATGGGAGTGTACAAGAAAGATTTTTAGGCTTTAAAAATGTGACAGAAGATCGTACCGCAAACGCTCTATATAAAATTGTGCTTAATATTGTGAAAGATATTGAGGAGGCTGATAATAACTTAATTGCCCAAAGTTATGATAGGGCTGCTGTTATGGCCGGACATTTAAGAGGTCTTCAAGCTAAACTGCGGAAAACGTTCTCCAATGCTCTATTTGTACACTGTTGTGCTCATAAATTAAATTTAATTTTATCCCAATCTATATATCATATTAAAGAATGTAAAGTGTTTTTTGCTACCTTAAGTAGAATGAATTTGATAAGTTCTGGGAAAAAACAATTGAATTAGGAGAAGTTGAGCCACGAAGAAAGCGTATGCGCACTGATAATGTGGGAGACCTTCAAACTTCTTACCGCCGCCTTTTCTACGAAATCATAGATCAAATTCAGCAGCAAATTAACTGCAGATTTGATCATCTGAGTGACCTGAATTTTCTTGAATTGTGTAATTTTGGAGGATTTAAAGGGATACCTTTCCCAGAAGATTCATTCAAATCATTATTTCACCACCATGGACATTCTTTTGACAAAGCCTTATTACGATCAGAACTTACAGTCATTTATGAAACCGATGTTATAGGCACAAAAACTAACGCGAGTGAACTTTTAACTTTCTTAAAATAATCAAAATTGGAAAATGCATATTCTGAAGTGTTCAAATTATGTGAATTAGTATTAACAATTCCTGCTACTAGTGCATCTTTAGAACGAATTTTTTTTACATTGAAACATATCAAGAGTTTTGTTAGGAATTCAACAGGACAGGAAAGACTTTCCCAAATTTCAATTTTGTCAGTTGAAAATAAACTCGTCCAGTAAATGTCCCAGAATCTACAGTTTTATGACGACATTATTAAAATTTGCCAAAAACGACAGAAGAATTGAGTTACACTACAAATAGGTAAGTTTCTGAGAATTGCTTCCCTTATTTGAAATGTCACCGCACGCCCCTGAGTTTTGCTTTCTCACCATTCTCTGCCAAGTTACGCTCAAAGTCATGGAATTTTCATATAAGACCATAAAAAGTTTTCTTCTCAGTAAATACACTGATGCATTTACAGGCAGAAGCAAATTTGATTTATTTATACCCATTCATGACAACAATAATTACAAATCTGTTACCACATGAGGGTTTTTAAATTACGTTATTTGCGAAATAAAATAAAAATAATAGATAATATCTTTCTAATGTCTATGTGATGTTTGTCAATATTTAGCATAAAAATATTCCTACCAACAGAGAGACGTACAGGCAGACAAACCGACGACCGAAAAAATTTTGCTCCGAACTCATGTTTTTTTATATGTTTTAAGACTTTTTACGCCGTTTTAACACAAAAATTCGAAATTTCTATCACCGATACCATACTTTCACAGGCTGTAAGGATGTGTAAGTAATAATATATAATATTTCTAAGATGGTAGATAGAAAAGAATACAAATTGGCACTTAACTTAACTTATCCGAATAGTGAAGACAAGAAATATAACAAATATGTTTCGATGACTTACTTTGGACACATTTCGGAAAACTTTTACGTAATCTTAAATCTACATATACAAAAGTAGCTTTTAAATCTTACAACACGACGCGTGATTTACCATTTAACGTGAAATAAAAATCATGCTTCTTTACAAAAGCTGAACTAATATGAATTCGATTGTACAAGTTGTAACGTAGTCTACATCGATCAAACGTCTAGAACTTTTAATATCAGATACTAAAAACCTATTAGTGAATTTTCTTAAAAAAAAATTCACTAATGAGGAGATCCCGACTTTTGAATTTTGAAAAAATTTCTTCAAATGAGCGCTAATTAGGCCCCCCAGAACACATATCCGGGGTCGGTTTAAATTTTTATATGTTTATATATATATATATATATATATATATATATATATATATATATATATATATATATATATATATATATATATATATTTATATATATATATATATATATATATATATATATATATATATATATATATATATATATATATATATATATATATATATATATATATATATATATATATATATATATATATTTATATATATATATATATATATATATATATATATATATATATATATATATATATATATATATATATATATATATATATATATATATATATTTATATATATATATATATATATATATATATATATATATATGTATCACACCGATAACTCAAAAAATAATGGGCCGATTTTGATTAAATTTGGTGAATAAATTCCTTTTGCAAATGGCTTGGATAAGTTCGTTAGCCAGGAAAATCGGTCCAGGTTTTCCCGGAAAATTTTGTGTTTTCTTTCGAAAAAAATTTATATCTCCGGAATTAACAACGTAAGGGCAACTAAATTTCATATGCGGATTTATTTCATTATAGGCAAGTTACCTACCAAAATTTAGCTCCGTAGGTTAGAGGACAAACAAGTTACAGGCATTCAAAGAAAAATAAATTTGGATTTTCCTCAAAACGTCAAAATTGCGATTTTAAACGTCAAAATTGGTGAGTACATTCCTTTCGCAAGTCGCTTGGATAATTTTGTTAGCCAGGAAAATCCGCCGAGGTTTTCCCGGAAAAATTTGTGTTTTCTTTCGCAAAATATTTATATCTCCAAAATTAACAAAGTAAGGGCAACCAAATTTGGTAAGCTGGTTTATATCGTTATAGGTCTGCCACCTACCAAAATTTAGCTCTGTAGGTCAAAAGACAACAAAGTTATGGGCATTTAAAGAAAAATAAATTGGGGGTTTCCTCAAAACGTCAAAGTGACAATTGAAAACGTCAAAATTCGCAACATTTAGGCAAATAACTTATATCTAATACGATCTATGGAAAGAAAATGTCTCAAGAATAATGTTTTACATACACCGAACTCTTAGTTTCAACCGTCATTGTCCTTCATTTTACTAAAATATTTCCAGAAAATTCATTTCTAATAGACCCTTTCTCTGATGCTTGGCAGTAGCCTTAGCTATAGAGTTTATTGTTTAATGGTATATAATTTTTGTCGAATTTTCGTAAAAAATCAATAAAGCTCAATGTATTCGTTATTATACAAGATATGAAAAAATATTGTATACATTAATTATACGGTGTTTTGAGCTACATCTTAAAAAATTATTGCGACAATCACAGGGTGGCCCATAAGTCGTTGGTGATACAAATAATATTTTTTTTGTCGAAAACGCCTTATTTTTTTGAATTTTCCATCGAAATATAATGCATGTTTGTAAGTTAAGAAATTCTGGAGGTAGCAAGTGCGTTGTGGTTGCGAATTTTGATTAAATGCTTCATATTTGAAAAGCTCAATTTGCTATTAACCTATAAGGTTGACCAGGAAACGGATTTTTTCAGTAACACATTTCTGTACGTTTTCAAACAATCAAGTTATTTTGATGAAACATGGCACATTGTTTTTACTATATATGTTATACTGGTAATCAAATTTGATGCCTGCTTTTTCTATATAGGTTATACTGGTAACCAAAATTGATGTCTGCTTTCTTAAAAAGAAAACACACATATTTGCAATAAAAACATTTTTATGAAAATTCAGTACCATAACGCACTTGCTGCGTCCCGAGATTTTTTCTGAAATTCGAAATAACCACAATGACAATTCCTGATTTTCAAAATATATTCTGGATACACAACACCCTCAGTAAATAATCCCATATGGCCACCACATTTCTGTAATGACAAGTGCGTACCCGACTTTTTTAAAATAAATAAAAAGCAGATACACGAAAACAACTACCTTGCTTGAAATAAGCAAACTGATTTGATGGATTTCCCTTTCTTGGAAAGCCCCTTATATAATTGAACATATCAAATATATACGTCTAACTACATTAAAAATTGTTGTAATGACATAATAACTTGATGTCTGTCAATATTTGTGTTATACAGACCCTGACTTTATTGACACTAATAATTATAAGAATCATAATAATAACAAAATAACTAACTAACAACAACAGCAATACAGCCAGGTTCTATACAGAAGGTCCGAAAATTATAAGAAAAAAATTAAGGGAGTTATCCTACTCAAAAAATTGGAGTCTCAATTTCGTATAGCCTTTTTTGAAAGCTCAGTTGCAGTATCTCAAAAATTATTCTTTTTATTATTGTTATTATTCATCTTATTTTATAACCAACCTGGACTATTCCGCAAGTAAAATCACAACAAGGTATTATCTGTCAAAACTGCCGCAACATGATCTTGTTTACCGAGAATATTGTCGCGTATAAAAATTACGTATTATATAGCGACCTTAAATATCTAAGTGTTCAGTTGTTTGAATTTGGCGCCATGTGCGTGTTATTAAAATGTTAAATTGTTTTAGTGGAAAGTAGATAGCTTGACATATTTCAGGAGATTTGACCTACTCGCGACTTTGGCGTTTTGAGGAAAACTCCAAATTTGTTTTCTTTAACTGCGACCATAAGTTCTTTGTCTTTAAACGTACAGACCTATATTTTGGTACATCGTTCACTTTTTATAATACAAATACGCGCACCAAATTTGGTTGCCCTTACTTTGTTATTTCCGGAGATATAATTATTTTCCGAAAGAAAACACAAAGATTTCCGGAAAAACCTGTGCCGATTTTCCTGGCTAAGAAACTTATCCAAGCCACTTGCAAATGGAAGGTACTCTCCAATTTTGATCAAAATCGGCTCTTACAAAAATTGAAACTGACCCCAGATATGTGTTCTATGGGGCCTAATTACCACTCATTTAAAGAATTTTTTTCAAAATTCCAAAGTCGGGATCTCCTTAATAGTGATTTTTTTGAAGTAAATTCACTAAAACAAAACTACCGAAAATGTTAAAGAAAATATTTCCGAATCGAGTTAAAACTTTGACTCTTATTATCTCAAAATATGAAAAAGTCACTTAGGGACTTCTTGCATACAGCCCTTCATTTATGTTAGTTCATAAATGAGTGGTTTTTAATACGTTGATATTTTGTAGACGTTTCTTCACAATAAAAGTAAAAAGCCAGGACGCAGCAAGTGCGTTATGGTAGTGAATTTTCATAGAAATCATTTGGCACAAAATATGTTATTATAACTTTTTTTTCTTGTTACATAGAAATCTAAATTTTGGAGTATAGTTTACTTTTAGTGAATTTTCTTAAAAAAAATTCACTAATGAGGAGATCCCGACTTTTGAATTTTTTAAAAATTTCTTCAAATGACCGCGAACCAGGCCCCCTAGAACACATATCCGGGGTCCGTTTCAATTTTTATATGTTTATATATATATATATATATATATATATATATATATATATATATATATATATATATATATATATATATATATATATATATATGTGTCACACCGATAACTCAAAAAATAATAGGCCGATTTTGACTAAATTTGGTGGAAAAATTCCTTTTGCAAATGGCTTGGATAAGTTCGTTAGCCAGGAAAATCTGCCCAGGTTTTCCCGGAAAATTTTGTGTTTCCTTTCGAAAAAAATTTATATCTCCGGAATTTACAAAGTAAGGGCAACCAAATTTGGTACGCTAGTTAAGATCCTTATAGGTAAGCCACCTACCAAAATTTAGCTATGTAGGTCGAAAGACAAAAAAAGTTATAGGCATTTAAAGAAAAATAAATTGGGGTTTTCCTCAAAACGTCAAAGTTGCGATTTAAAACGTCAAAATCGGCAACATTTAGGCAAAGAACTTGAATCTAATACGGGATATGGAAATCAAATGTCTCAAGAAGGATCTTTTACAAACTCTGAAGTCTTAGTTTCAACCGTCATTGTTCTTCATTTTACTAAAATGTTTCCAGAAAATTCATTTCAAATAGACCCTTTCTCTGATGCTTGGCAGTAGCCTTAGCTTTAGAGTTTATCGTTTAATGGTATATAATTTTTGTCGAATTTTCGTAAAAAATCAATAAAGCTCAATATATCCGTTATTATACAAGATATGAAGAAAATTTGTATATATTAATTATAGGGTGTCTTGAGCTACATTTTAAAAAAATATTTCTACAATCACAGGATGGCCCATAAGTCGTTGGTGATACAAATTTTCTTTTTTTTTTAATCAAACACGCCTTATGTTATTGCATTTTTGAATTTTTCAGCGATGCATGTTTGTAAGAAAAGAAATTCGGGACGCAGCAAGTGCGTTATGGTAGCGAATTTTCATTAAATGCTTCAAATTTGAATAGCTCAATTTGCTATTAACCTATAAGGTTGACCAAGAAACGAGTTTTTCCGGGAACACTTTAAGTTTACTTTTGGAAATTTTTGGACATTTTCACACAATAAAGTTATTTTTATGAAACATGGCACATTGTTTTTACTATATAGGTTATACTGGTAACCAAAATTGATGCCTGCTTTCTTAAAAAGGAAACACACATATTTGCAATTAAAAACATTTTTATGAAAATTCACTACCATAACGCACTTGCTGCGTCCAGAGTTTTTATATCGTAAACCTACCTACCAAATTTGGTTATCATAGATTTTTTATTTTTTAAGATAAATTTTTTTTTCAAATGAAAACTCCAAATTTTCCCGAAAAACCTCGTCCGATTTTTTTGATTAACGAACTGGTCAGTCATTTATAAAAGGAAGGTACATAGCAAATTTTATCAAAATCGGCCTATTATTCTTTGAGATAAAAATTATTTTCGAATGAAAACTCAAAATTTTCCCGGAAAACCTCGTCAGATTTTCCTGACTAACAAACTTGTCAAAGCCATTTACAAAAGAAAGGTACATGCCAAATTTTATTAAAATCGGTTTATTACTTTTTGAGATAAGAATTTTTTTCGAATGAAAACTCAAAATTTTCCCGGAAAACCTCGTCCGATTTTCCTGACTAACGAACTTATCCAAGCCATTTACAAAAGAAAGGTACATGCCAAATTTTATCAAAATCGGCCCATTATTTTTTGAGTTATCGGTGTGATACATATATATATATATATATATATATATATATATATATATATATATATATATATATATATATATATATATATATATATATATATATATATATATATATATATATATATATATATATATATATATATATAAACATATAAAAATTGAAACTGACCCCGGATATGGGTTCTAGTGGTCCTAGATCGCGCTCATTTGAAGAAATTTTTCAAAATTCAAAAGTCGAGATCTCCTCATTAGTGAATTTTTTCTAAGAAAATTTACTAAAATCAGGGAAATCTTAAACAGTCTCCTCTTAATTATGAGAACTGTAACAAAGATTAGAAAAATAAATCTGTCAAAATGATTGTCTCGTATATGAGCAACGTTTACTCTTTATATTTAATAACAATTATATCATGCAGCCCAGGTGTATTAACTAAATCAACAAAAGAATAGGCAGTAGGCAGTTGTAGATTGTTATATTTCTCAGTATTTGAAATACCTACTAATAATGTGATCAATTATTTAAGAAGTCACATGCTAATGAAATATGAAAAATAATTGTCCTATGAAATCCTAAAAGAACCGAACAAGCTAATTAACCATTTGTCGATAAATCGATTCGTCATTAAATTACATTAACAAATATTAACATACAAAATGAGGCGAACTGTTCATCATTTACCTAATATTATATATTTATTGATATACAAAAGATGTAGATAAAAGGAACAAAAAATAGGAAGTTATTATTAATATAAAAAAAAACATAAACGCCCCCGGGTGGGCTCGAACCACCAACCTTTCGGTTAACAGCCGAACGCGCTAGCCAATTGCGCCACGGAGGCAGATGTTGTAACTACATTCACGCTGGCTTTTATCGCGGGGCACAGAACCAGGTTTCTTTTAATTAAAAACTGCCTCTTAGGAGTTAGCTTATCAATTATATATACACTTCTTTTTACAATAGTGCAAATTTCACAAGTTGTTCGGTAAAACAGAGAGATTTATCAGCCTTTAAAATATTTGCTTATTCTATTTATTGCCCGCTTATAATAATTTTCATCGTCTGCACGTACCTACATAAAAAGCTAATAATGTGTAAAATAATTTTCATTTTTAGTATGTAACAGATATAGGTATTTACTTGATAAGATGAAAAAAAGTTCTGGACGTAACAAGTGGGTTATGGTAGTGATTTTTTATTAAATGCTTCAAATTTGAAAAACTCAATTTTCTATAAACTTAGAAAGTTAAGTTTTGGTATGTAGGAAGGCCTCTCCCAAGGCAACATATACAAAAAATTTCATTTAAATAACTTTGTAATTTTCGGAGAAAATTTTTTTTTTCGAGAAAAAACTCAAAATTTGAATAACTCAATTTTCTATAAAGGTAGAAATTTTTGTACGTATGTGGTAAGTAAATAAAAATTCACTAAAATTTTTTTCAATAAAAATTCACTATAAATCCAAATGGGAAACCGAATCGTCTTAGCCGGTATTAACAAAAAAGGTCCTAGCGCATGTGCGTACTTGCAGGTAATGTTATACTAAATATTTAGCCATTAGTTACATTTATATACTTATATGTGTGTGTGACACCCTATGTACCTACTCATATAGGTACTTAGGAATCAAAAAAATTGTTTCTTTGGAATAACGATGATAATATTATTACCTATATTATTATAATAGTTAATCGAAACAAACGATTTTTAGTGAATTTTTATTTTTTCAACTAATTACTGAATTTTTATTTAAAAAAAAACTAAGTATCGATGGTGAGACTTTGCAAAAACTTTTAGTTTTCGAATTATTACCTAATTAAGTATTGTAAATTAAATCACAATATTTTTTTATCGTAAATCATTAGAACAAATTATGTTAGAAGTAGAAGTCTATTGTTAGACTCCATGACCTACTGCTTTTTGAACACTTTTTTTGTTATTTGTTTTCTGGTATTGGATTTCATAGCCTACTATACTCAAAACGGTTTTTCTCAAAATTGTCAGTGCAATTACAAGATTTCTCAAGCATGTTGTACATCATTGGAAAGCTCTTTTCACAGACTTTCACATGAGCAATAAATCCAATATGGCGGCCATAATAAACACAAAAGTTGATACATGTAGCTCAAAAACAAATGACAATCCAAAGTTGAGAATAGCACAAAAAGATTACTCTGTAAAAAGTGTCCTGATAATGTGCAAGTATTAGACATGTCAGGTCAACGCCTACTTAGATATTGAAGAAAAAAGAAATCGACATTTTTTTTTCGAAATAACTCGAAAACGAAAAGAGGCGGGGCAAAATACAAGTCATATTTGGAACGAGCATGAAATTCTACAAAACATTGCTAATTTAGCCGTTTCCCTATCTCTAATAATAACGGAGATAGCAATATATTCCCATCCAGTTTAGGACACATTGTATATATATATATATATATATATATATATATATATATATATATATATATATATATATATATATATATATATAATTTTATAGGCAGGGCGTCAGTTGTTTGTGGCAGGACTTTTCCATCAGATAGAAGATCATTTTCTGTCACTAAAAGTGTGTATAAACATATATCGTAAGACACCCCATTACAAGATACAGGGTGGTGAAGAAACGTAATAATCGAACCAAAACGTAACAAAAAATTACACCAAAAAATTTTAAAGGTTTCTTTGACTAGGTTGCCTTAGTTACCTTGTGTTGCCATAGTTGCCTTATTAACTCCTTACAGTGATAACAATAAGTATATGTACTGTTCGTTACTTATAACAACTTTTGAAACCGTTTCATACGTTTATATCGCCTTTAGAGTTTCTTAAAAAATCTTATCTTTTTTCGAATCAAGAAAAAGTAGACATACACTTCATTTATGGATTGTTGAACGGTAATTTTTCAGAGGCAGCGAGAGAGTTTCGAAGAAAGTTTCCAAAAACACGACATCCAAATCTATCGGTGTATGTAGGAATTCATCGGCAAGCAGTCAACTACGGCGTTGGAAGAAGAAACTACATCATTACCAGAAGCAATATTAGAAACATAAGGATTGAAGAACAAATTACAAATCAATTCCTAGGAAAACTCACCACGAGCAAACGAAGAGTTGCTACTGCTCGTAAGGTTTCTCAGTCAAAAGTCTGTCGTAGTCTAAACACGCTCACTTATCTCCATACAATTTACAAGGTGTTCAAGCATTACATGCAGGTGCAGAACGTCGAAGAATAAATTTTTGTCAATGGACTCTACAAAAAACTGATACCGAAGTTGATTTCGTGGACGGATGAGTCTTGTTTTACACGTAGGGGAATTGTAAATTACCGCAATCAGCATGTATGGTCACACGAAAATCCTGTGCGACCAAGAAACTTCCAGTTGGAATTCAGTGTTAATGTTTGGTACGGAGTGCACAACTACTGTTTATTTGGACCGTATTTTTTACCACACATAATAAATTCTGAAAACTTCCTACACTTTCTGCAAACAGAACGTACCGGTATGTGGGAAGATATTCCATGAAATTTAAGAAGAATGGCTTGGTTACCACTGGATGGTTGTCCAGTTCATTACAGCAGCCACGCTAGATATTAGCTTAACTATGATGGCAAGTGGATTAGTCGTGGTGGGACAGCAGCGTGACCCCCACAGTCCCCTGAGCTACCCCCTTAATTTTGTGTGTGTGTGTGGGGGGGGGGGTGGTATATATATATATATATATATATATATATATATATATATATATATATATATATATATATATATATATATATCACACCGATAACTCAAAAAATAATGGACCGATTTTGACAGGATTTGGCATGTACCTTTATTTTGCAAGTGGCTTAGATAAGCTCATTAGCCAGGAAAATCTGGCCAGTTTTTCCGGAAAAATTTTGGGTTTCCTTTTAGAATTTTTTTTGTATCTCCGAAAATAACAGAGCTATAACAACCAAATTTGATGCATACATTTCCACTATCAAACTTACCCTACACACCAAAATTCAGATCTATGCGTTAAAACAAAAGAAAGTTATAGGCATTTAAAGAAAAACAATTGGGTGCCGCTGGCGATCAGAGGAAAGCACAAGAACAAAATATTGTTTGTGATTAACAAAAGCAATTGAATATTACATACAACGGTTAAGTGTTCTTGGCGCAAAAGTGTCAAGAAGTAGCAGAAAAAATATTTTTAGTATTTTATAATTTTTCTTCTTGAAACGTTAAAGTCGCGATTTGAAACGTCAAAATTTGCAATTTTCAGACAACGAATTTCAAGCAAATACGGATTATGTCGAAAAAATCTCTTAATAAGTGTATTTCACAAAGCCTTAAGTTTCAGCTTCAACCATCACTGCCCTTCATTTTATTAAAATATTTTCGGAAAATCCATTTCAATAGACACTCTTTCTGATGCTTCGGCAGTAGTTTCCGCTATAGAGTTTATGGTTTAATAGTCTACATTTTAGCCAATTGTCGTAGAAGAATTTCGTTGAGAAGACCGCGACTGAATTTGAAAAAGAGTTCTCCAAATGAGCGCGAAGTAGAACCCCTAAACCCATATACGGGGTCAGTTTCAGTTTTTGCCTGTTTAAACATATACAGGGTGACGCATTTCTATACGTTAATTATAGGTGTCTCGAGCTCCATCTTATCAACCTATTTTGACAATTACAGGATGGCCCATAAGTTGTTGGTGATACACGATTTTTTTTTAATAGAACACCACTTATGTGTTTTCCATCAAATTATAATGCATGTTTGTAAGGAAAAAAAAAGATATCGTTCATAGTTTTTGAGTTATTGCAATTGTTTTGCCACTTTTCACGTTTTTGGCACATATTTCAAACGCATATCACGAATTGTGATATGGCGTTTCTATCAATAAATAGTGGAGCCCCATGGAAATTACGCATTCAGAGAGCTTTTTCTTTATATTACTCGTCGAAAAAATCGAGCTGCCGTATACAGGTTATCTCAAGTAGTGGCTGAATTTGAAAAGTTTTCGCAGAAATGTTTTTAGTGTTTCCGTAGAAATCATTTTTTGTAAGATTTTTGTGATATGTTGGTAATGAATAATAAATGTTTAGTAAGTTATTGTAAAAAAAAGTGGTCGAATTTTTGTTAAAAATATAATATATAACATTACTGAAGGCAATTGATGTAAAAGAAATTATCATAAATTGTTTTTTAAAATTTTGGTCCTATATTTGTGAATAATTATATCGTGTCAGGTGTGTAAATAGTTTAAAGAGGTTCGTTGGCCAGAAAAATCGGACCAGCTTTTATGGAACTTTTAAAGTTTATTTTCGGAAAATGTTTGTACTTTTTGAAACAACAAAGCTATTTTAATAAAATATGGTACATTGTTAGTGCTATATAGGTTACACTATCAACCAAATGTCCTTCTTGTAAAAACAAGACATATTTAACATTAAAAACATTTTTACGAAAATTCGCTACCATAACGCATTTGCTGCGTCCCGAACTTTTGATTATTACCTTTTTCTTGAAAACGGCTGCACTTGTGGAATTGAAGCAAGAGCACTTTTTTGTACCAAATTAAATTTTGTGATGAATAGTTAAATAAAAACACTAAATTGTCAATGCTTACTGAGTTTTCTTTTAAATAAATAAATAAATAAATAAATATATATATATATATATATATATATATATATATATATATATATATATATATATATATATATATATATATATATATATATACACAGATCCCCCCATTAGTGAATGTTTCGTTTTACGAAAAATTCACTAGAACAAGTCTGAAAAACGTAGCAAAAATGAAACCAAAAAATTAAGATGAATATCACAATCCACTAGACAAATTTACAACAGACCCATTTTGTGCAATGCAGAATTGAAATCATTGTCTAACTCACCGTTTGACACGTTCTGGATGGTGTACTCTTATTTCTATACAGGTATTTTCAATTCTTGAAATTAATTCTTCCCTGAGTTCAACGGGAGGTGCATACAATTTTTCCTTTAAGAACCCCCTCCTCCCCACAAAAAATCAAGGGGACTTAGGCCAGGGGATTGTGGGGGTCACGCTGCGGGTCCACCACGACTAATACACTTGCCATCATAGTTGGTGTTTAGCCAATATCTAACGTTGCTGCCGTAATGAACTGGACAACCATGCAGTGGTAACCAAGCTATTCTTCTTATATTTAATGCAATATCTTCCCACATACCGGCCTGTTCTGTTTGCAGAAAGTGTAAGAAGTTTTCAGAATTTATTATGTGTGGTAAAAATACGGTCCAAATAAACAGTAGTTGTACACTCCGCACCAAACATTAACACTGAATTCCAACTGGAAGTTTCTTGGTCGCACAGCATGCCAATTTTCGTGTGACCATACATACAGATTGTGGTAATTTACAATTCCCCTGCGTGTAAAACAAGACTCATCCGTCCACGAAATCAACTTCGGTATCAGTTTTTTGTAGAATCCATTGACAAAAATCCATTCTCGCTGTTCATCACCTGCATGCAGGTAATAATTCAACACGTTGTAAATTGTATGGACGGAAGTGAGAGTATTTTAAACTCACAGACTTTAGACTGAGAAACCTTACGAGCAGCAGTAACTCTTCGTGTGCTCGTAGTGAGATTTCTTAGGAATTGATTTGGAATTTGTTATTCAATCCTTATGTTTCTAATATTGCTTCTGGTAATCATGCCGTTTCTTCTTCCAATGCCGTAGTTGACTGCTTGCCGATGAATTCCTACATACACCGATAGATGTGGATGTCGTCTTTTTTGAAACTTTCTTCGATACTCTCTCGCTCGCCTCTGAAAAATTACCGTTGAAAAATCCATAAATGAAGTGTATGTCTACTTTTTCTTGATTCGAAAAAACATAAGACTTTTTAAGAAATTTTAAAGGCGATATAAACGTATGAAACGGTTTCAAAAGTGGTTATAAGTAACGAACGTAACGTAATCAGTACATATACTTATTGTTATCACTGTAGAAAGTTAATAAGGCAACTATGGCAACACAAGGTAACTAAGGAACCCTAGTCAGAGAAACCCTTTAAATTTTTTGGTGTCATTTTTGTTACGTTTTGGTTCGGCTATTACGTTTCTTCGCCACCTTGTATCTTGTAATAAGGCGTCTTGCGATATATGTTTATACGAACTTTTAGTGCTAGAAAATGATCTTCTATCTGATGGAAAATTTCTACCACAAACAACTGACTCGCCCTGCCTATATATATATATATATATATATATATATATATATATATATATATATATATATATATATATATATATATATATATATATATATATATATATATATATATATATATATATATATATATATATATATATATATATATATATATATAGGGCATCATATTACTATTGCTATCTCCACTATTATTAGATATAAGATATATCTAGTTGCCACAGTGATGCAAAAGTTTAAGCTATATAGACATATTTACCATTAAAAACATTTTTACGAAAATTGGCTACCATAACGCATTTGCTGCCTCCCAAACTTTTGATTATTACCTTTTTCTTGAAAACGGCTGCACTTGTGGAATTGAAGCAAGAGCACTTTTTTGTACCAACACGAAATTGTCAATGCTTACTGAGTTTTCTTTTAAATAAAAATATTTGCATACCTCCTGTATCCACGCCAATGACTACACGATGCACTTAATTTTTTCTTGGGAATATCAACGTTTGAATACTAAGTAGTATCCTATAATAAAATTAATGTCTTGGAACGGCGCCTTTGCAAAATAAAATAATAATTATACGTTTTTTTTTTCGCCACCCGGTATTTTGTAAATGGGGCGTCTTACGCTATATGTTATTACGAACTTTTAGTGATAAAAAAATGGTCTTCTCTCTGATGGTACAACTGACTCACCCTGTTATATATATATATATATATATATATATATATATATATATATATATATATATATATATATATATATATATATATATATATATATATAAGTATAGGTATATAAATATATCTACGGCCTATCTTATTTTTACTTTCAAAAAAATCTCTGATAAAGAAAAGATACACTTTATTTATAGTCTTATGGGTATACCATTCTCTTATCTTGCAGTTATATATATATATATATATATATATATATATATATATATATATATATATATATATATATATATATATATATATATTTAACGAAAAAATGTCAATTTTCACCAAATCACCCCCCATTTATCCTCTACCCCTAAAGCGATCTTACCCGAAAACATTTCCAAGCGTTTCTTTTTCGGGTACTAATTGGATACTAAATTTGAAGATTATATCTCAATTCGTTCGACAATTATTGCGTCTACTACCAGGCAGGCGTACAAGCCGACAGACCAACCGACCGATAGACAAAAAAGTTTTTTCCAGAATTAAGTTTACTCCATGTTTTGAGACTTTTTACGCCGTTTTAGCAACAAAAAAATTTCGAAATTTCTTCCACCGATATTCCACCCCACACATTTAACCCCTAATTTAATTTCAGCACAGAATACTAGATGTTTGATAAAATTGAAAGTTTTCTAATCAACAAACCCTAAACGTTATATTAGTCACGTTTTAACGAAAAAATTCCAATTTTCACCAAATCACCCACCATTAACCCTACCACCTAACGCGATTTTACCCCAAAAAAATCTGAACCGTTGTCTTGACGGGTGCTAACTGTGTGCCAAATTTGAAGACGATATCGCAATTCATTCTAAAGTGATCGTGGCTACAGACAGACATACAGACCGACATACAGACCGACAGACAGACAGACCAAAAAAAAAGTTGGTTCCCAAATCATGTTTTCTGTTGGTTGTGACACTTTTTATGACGTTTAAGCGAAAAACAATTTTTGAAATTTTTGTTCTCGATGCCACACTTCCACACGTTTTGACGACGTGGAAGTAAAAAGAAAGAATTATCGACAGATCTGTAGGTGCACCTTATAAGTTAATGTAGACACATACAAGGGAATTCGAAGAGAACGGCATTAAACCAGGCTGCTTTTTCAAAAAATCACTTTGGGATCCATTTTAAATGAAACTTTGACCAGATTATTCTACTAAATTTTATTGTGTAAATATTTACGAGACTCGGAAGCCCAGTCACAAAATGAACGGCTGTAGTATTGTGTAAAAGCGGGTTCAATTATGGAATAGTTAATTTAATGTGTTTACACTTTCTTCAAGAACCTCGGTGGTTCAGGGGTAAGAACGTGTGCCTCTGAACCGAAGGGTACTGGGTTCGATCGCAGGGTACTCCTTTCATTTTTTCAGTACAAACTGTAAAATTAACATCAACCGAGGTTCTGGCATTGTATTCGAGCAAGTTGAATGTCTTCACGTTCCGCCCTTTGGAGGGGGCGTAAAGCCGTCGGACCCGTGTCCATGCGATGTTGGGCACGTTAAAGATCCCTACCCTCCTTACAGAAAGGCAGGGGTTCGGCAAAATTTCTAGGATAGTGAGGTGAAACTGCTCCCTGGCGTCGGTGATTGGCCATAGTCGCGGAAATAGGCCAACGTTAAAGAAACAAAACACAGACACATTTTCTTAATTGACATAACAAGATATAGGTGTACCTAATATATTTATAAAGTATTAATGTGAATTGATTTGTTGTATTTTAAATATATAGTACCAAATATTTTAAAACAAAAAAATATATAACTTTTATATTTTTGTAGTTGCCAGGACTTATTGTTGACCCTGTATTATTTGTTATCATGGCCTATTGGATGTCAGGATTAAGAACCACAATTTATGCATTTTTTATGTCAGTACTTATAGCCGTATTGACAATGAATGTATCGGCTTCTTGTGGTAAGTATTTTAATCTGCAATTGAAATTAATTTTGATAAACATTTTCTTTCACAAATTTTAGGAATATTTTTTTCAACAGCGTTTGAATCAGAAGCAACTGCTATCGCATACCTAGTACCTTTCGATTTTGTGCTAATGATAACTTCGGGATTATTCATCCGTTTAAGGTAAAGTATAGGTACAACAATAAATAATTTTAAAAGTAAATATGTGCAGAAAAAGCTGTGGTTCAGCAAAAATAACCGCACAATTTTATCATTGCCCTAATTCCTTAATGTAAATAATAAAATTCAAAATCTTTAATAAAATTAAACCAAATATATAATATGAGCTAAACTAAAAAAAACAGTCGAAATGCAATATATTTATTAAAAAAATAAATAGTCCCAATTGTGTGGCGTTCTGCTGTACCTATCTAGATATACCTGTTCAAAGATTGGTGACCAATATTGAATGTAAGGTATGATTTATCTTTGCAAGAATATGATTTATCTTTGCAAGAAAAGTGCAAGGTGCAATGGTGTTTACTGCTTATAGAAAATAATGTATAGATATATTAATGGACCGTATTGTTCACATAAGTGTACAACATTGTTGTTATGCCGTCGCCAACTTGATACTTTTCCCCAGCTTGTTTTTATGCTTTGCTTCGCAATTTTCCAATTTAACCTAGTTACCTATGAAATTTTTTATCGATTTATCTTTTTACTTATTTTAAGGTATGTGTCCCTTAAATGTTGTTTTCAGAAAATCTGCCTTTTATTTCTCAATTTCTTTAAGTTACCTCTACTACGCCTTATAGAACCGTTATATTCGCCTTTCTGTTAGCACACCTTATATTTTTGTCATTTGCCCCATGTCCACAATCCAAAAGCCCCATTTATTGGAGTATTCTGCACATTCAAAACTCAGCGTTCCTCCTGTAGATTACAACACTGCACATTAGACTTGCACAGTCTTTTTCTCAGCTCAAAGATAAAATGTTTTTTGTAAAGAGAGTATTTTGTCGATTAAAATCTTCTAGTTTCGGTCGCAGGTCTAGTTGTTCAAGTTTATAATCTTTCAGCTGTAAAGCCAAAGAGTTATAAATCCATTTTCGATGACATCCTCACTTATTTAAATAAATTTAGTCTTGTTCATAATAATTTTTAATTCAATCTTTACGGCACCATATAGCATGTTAAGAATTTTTTAGTTTATATTTATTTTGATTCTCTCGCTTCATTTGTTAGATTTCATAAACATACACTGAACAAATAGAGAGATAATGAGTTTCCTTGTCCCACACATTTTCTTATTTTTGCCTAAATTTTAGAACCACTACTACAATACTTTGAATTCTGTGAATAATACTGACTAGGCAGCATTTCAGATTTATGGCTTTTGGTAATAAGTTTGAAGAATTCTTTTAATTTTCTCACCAAAATTTTATTTTTAAATTCTTTTGTTATTTGTTCTACAAACCGGTAGTTCTTTTGTAAGATTTCTCAAATTTATCCCCCATCACGAGAGGACTCATATATCTAGGTTTATCATCTCTATCTTCTTAGTCAAGGCTTTGTGAGTGAATAAAGATGTTGAGGTCATACCTCTATATGTGCTTAAACTTTACTCTTATGGTTGTGTATTAATCTCCATTGGGCAATTTTGAGTCATTCTTTACGAAAATTGGCGTTGGGCACTGTGGATGGAAC
The DNA here is from genome assembly GCA_964006375.1 of Tillus elongatus. NCBI lineage: Eukaryota > Metazoa > Arthropoda > Insecta > Coleoptera > Cleridae > Tillus > Tillus elongatus. The sequence continues at coordinate 88,217,861 of OZ023266.1, forward strand.
CTGCAACGGAAAGCAGAATCATCAGCAAAACCACAAAAATAATAACAGGGGTTTATGCATTAGATTAATATTTCGACAACGAAATTGTCTTCATCAGTAGCTTTCACTAACTAACTGTGTAAACAAAATTATCCTATTTATATAATTATAGTACGGATGACGTAACCTAAGGACTGTTGATGGGTCGGTGGCCACACGTAACATTTCTGTAGTGTCCAAGTTGAAAGCAACGCGTAATTACAAAGTGTTCAATTAACTGAAGCCATATGTGAGTTCATTAAATTTTGTGAGTTCACCAGGTGGATTTTTAAAGTTTAAAAAGCATCGCACTTGCAATGATTCTCGTTTATTTTCAGCCACTTAAGCTTACTATACAATATCTTATGATTAAAGGTTTTACTTATAGACAGCTTTTTTATATTTTTAGACCCTGCGCGTTTTGGCTTTGGCGAACCATCTTCAGGGGTTAAATAACTAAAATGTAAAAAGATGGTTGTCAGAAACTAGGTTTTGGTCGAAATCTAAGCCAACATGACACCTTTCTTTTTGAGCTACGGGGTGAATGTGGAAATTAGTTATTTTAGGCACCCAAACTAATTATAATAGATTTTTTACGTATAATTGAATTATCTAAATAGTTTTTTTTTCTATTAAGGAGATATTGTGTAATAAGAACAATGTAAATGTATATATATATATATATATATATATATATATATATATATATATATATATATATATATATATATATATATATATATATAAATATATCGCACTTGTTATTTCTTCAAAGAGAACACAAAATGAAGAGCTATAAAACTAATCTTACGTTTTATAGCAGGCAATGGAAAATAAAATATAAAATGAACCCTTCATTGCTTTCTCTGGTAAATTCTTTTACTTACCTAAGAGTCATTAGCTCTTTTAATGAATTTTCATTAAGAAAATTCACTAAGAGAGAGGTAACGATGGTGAGACTTTCGGAATTTTTTTTCAAATGAACACGAAAGAGGGCCCTCAGAACAAATATCCAAGGTCCGTTAAAATTTATATATATATATATATATATATATATATATATATATATATATATATATATATATATATATATATATATATATATATATATATATATATATATATATATATATATATATATATGAATGTATCCGAGCGATAACTCAAAAAATTGTCAACTGCTTTGAACGAAACTTGGCACATGTCTTCATATCGTTTACACCTCGGACGAGTTCGTAATCAGCTATAACGGAGATTTTTTTCCCCCAAAAATATACAAAAATATTTTTGTATACGCTTTTTTTAAGTATTAGAGTAACTGGTATGAGACTTTATATGTAGCTAGAAATGATGCAAATAAAACTTTGTTGTCGATTTAAAGTAATTTGGTTCACAACATTTTGAGTTTTTTCCAAGTTAACAATAGAAGCAGAAAGACATAAATTAAAACGACTTAAGTTGGTGAAGTGTAATGCCTGACAAAGACGGAATAGTTAGCTGCACTGCGTAGATTGCTACATACCACAGGAGCAAACAATAGAAATAACAAGTAAAACATACCACCCGAACTGGCGTTCTCCCACGACGTCAGAATGACAGAGGCATGGAATTAAAAATGATGTAATTGCAAAAGCTATTGTTTTTAGGTGGGAGATTCAATCCATTTTAAAATACACTATAGTTGTAGCTTGATGAATGGCCCCTATTACATTTTACAAAACTGAAACTGTAGCATAATATATTGAACAGATCAATGGTTTGCCTATACGGTACGGTTATAGCATCGCCCAAACAAACATTTGTCAGTAGTCACGCTGGCTAAGCGGTAACTTGTACGACCGCTGACACGCGGGCAGCCGGCTTTCTCAGTCCGATTCTATTCTAGCGCGATTCATCTAACATATCTTTTTTGTTTTACCTAAATATTTTATAGAAACAATAGTTTCCAGATTTTACACGTTTCGACCTAGTTACCATTTTCTTTAAAACGACTGGATAACTTTGCCACCTTTGAATCTAAAATTCTAATTTTCAGCAGATATTTTTTATTGTTGATATCGTGAATTTTTATTAAGAAAATTCACTAACGGAGAATTTGTTTTTAAAAAACATTTGTTGTTGGAAAAACCGGTTCGATTAGGTTGACTAAAACCAAATCATCCAGGCGATTAAAAAGCAAAAATACCTGCCATATTTATAATTTGGCAGATACTTTCCTTTTCAGAGTACCTACCTAGATATACGAAATTTTACTTTTCTAGCTTCATGGAAAGTTAACTTTGTTTATTGTTGAACACAAGATTAAAATATTTTTTTGGTAATAGAAAAATATCGATGGTAACACTTTCAAAAATTCTGTAAAATTCTCTAAAATCGATCATTAAGGTCTGTTTATATTTAAAGTATTAATTTTAGTAATATGCCTTACTAATCGTGTAAAATTCTATGGAAATTCACTACTGTAGCGCACTTGCTGCATCCGATTTTTTTTAGTTTATTGTGATTTTGAACTTAATTAAGGTGTTATAACCGGAAATACATCGTTTGTCAATTATGAGAAATATGATATGTTGAGTTGTTTTATAGAATGCAACGAACATGAGAATCAATCATGGCCAGTATATTTTGAAAGGTATTTCATCGGCATATTTCTATACCATCAAAATGTATGTTAAATTTCTATTACATCTTTTCTTAGGTTTCCCGTATAAAGCTATATATATATATATATATATATATATATATATATATATATATATATATATATATATATATATATATATATATATATATATATATATATATATATATATATATATATATATATATATATATATATATATATATATATATATATAATATAATAATATAATATATAAAAGTTGTATTAAAGTTGTATTGAGTGGACGCTGTCTGCATTTTTATCTAAATACTCTGGTTTAGAGTCGAAGATAAATGTACTTTGTGTAGTGATTGTGAAGCAAATTTTGTGGGCGTTGTTTCTGCGTGCCATGTAAGTTGAGTTACCACATCATTTGGATAATATTTGAGTTTGAAGTATATGTTTTGGCTATATTTTACCTTAAATTTTGGAATTCATATCTGGGAAGGAATAAACTGATAAGATTATAAATAATATGTCTGTAGCTACCGAATATACTGATTTGGAAAAAAGGATAAAACAGTTGATTGAACTACATACATTGGAAATTAAGAGAGAGATAAAGAGGGAAAATACCAATTTGCTATTGGCCCTGAAGACATTGACACAAGATATACATGACATTAAAGTGAGGTGTGATAAGATAGAGAGAAAGCAAAACTTGTTGGAAAAGAGGTTAAAGAAGAATAACATCGTGATTTTTGGACTTCGTGTGGATGGTGGTGAGGATCTGATTGGGAAAACCTTGGAATTTATAAAGCGCTCTTTTGAGATACATTTAACAGAGGCTGATTTGAGTGATGTATATATGATTGGCAGGGGATTACAAAGGCCAATCATAGTAGAGTTCTTGTCTTATATTACAAAGAGATCCATCTTGTCAAGATCATATAAGTTAAAGGGAACTAAAATATTTGTGGCGCAGGACCTGACGGAGGAAGAGCAAAGGGAGGCAAAGATACTGAGAAAACATCTTAAGCTGGCTCGTAGTAAGCAGCAAAACGCGTATATTAAATCGGGGAAACTTTGTGTGAATGGTGACACGTTTAGGGCAGAAGACCTTGAGGACTTGCCAGAGACTGAAGCGCTGGATGATATTGTACCTGAACAAAGGGCCAGCAGTGCGCCGTCGACACCTACCTTGGTGAGGTCTGAGGTGGTCTTGAACCAGGAGCCGAACAGTCCGGGGGTGGCGAAGGAAAGTGATAAGACAGGGAAGAAGACTTATCGTTCGGGTGTGACAAGTGCAAGCGGGAAACCAAACACTAGACAGGCTGAGAGGAGACAGATAACACCGGTGCCTAAGACGGGTCAGAAGTAGCGGCTGCGAAAATTGCAACTGGCTCTGCGCTTGTGTGGGAGAAACTGTGGATGGTGTCTTTTTTGTGCAAATCAGTGTATATTGCCTGATGTATGAATGACTGATAAAGTACTGGAAATTACCTGAATAGTTGACATAGATTTAGTGCTGCTTTTGATTGTTTTTTATTTGTTTTTTTTTTCTTTTGTTAGTTTGTAGTTTCTGTTTTGTGTATAGGCTTAAGGATCACTTTGAAAAGGGATTCATATATATGTGTATAAATTATCTTAATATGGTAGTTTTGTTTGCTTATTGAGTATTTGTGAAATCGTTCCGAGTTGTGTTGATCTGGAGGGCATTCACAGCTGAGCACTTGTGATGTAGGTTTTTTTTTTTTTTTTTTTTTTTTTTTTTTTTTTTTTTTTTTTTTTTTTTTTTACTTTCCGTTGATTGATACGGTAAAATATGGGAGAATTTGACAACATTATGAATATACTGCACGGCGTCGATCGGGTGGCTGAGATGAAATGTAATGATAGTGAAGAATGTCTGTCTCTCCTGGGGGCAGATAGTTATGGTGTAACCTTTATGCACTTGAATATAAGAAGCTTGAGAAAAAATTTTGATGAGTTAGTCTTGTTCTTTTGCATAGTATTGCAGGAGCAAACATTGTGGCTATAGTATTGACTGAAACGTGGAATGTGAGTGACATATCTCAGTATGAAATAGAGGGGTTGCGGGCGCATTACAGCGAAGGTGGGTTTAATCAGAATGATGGGGTGGTTGTCTATTTGAACGATCAGGTGAAGACGGTGGAAGTGGCTAAGGTTAAGCTAACAGAAATTACATTTGTAAAGACAACCATGAAAGTCAAGGATAAAACCATAAATTTGTATGGCTTTTACAGACCCCCTTCTAGTGATTGCCAACTGTTTTTGCGAGAACTGGATACACATTTAAAGAATAATCGAAAAGGTGATATAGACTTGATCTTGGGAGACTTTAACATCGACATAGGTGAGAGTGTTCCCAGTGTATATGGGGACATTTCTACAACCTATATAAACATACTTCAATCCTATGGTTTCGCCCCGTGTATTACCTCCCCAACTAGAGTTACCGACACTACATCCAGTTGCATCGATCATATATTTGTAAGGGGTGGGGATGAAAGTGTTGAGATGAGGTCAATAAATTATTCGTGTGGTATTACTGATCACCATCCGATCTTGCTAAACATACAGTTTGGGCGGCATAAACTTAGTAAGCGTCCGAAAAATAGAATGACTGAAATAATTAACTTCGAGCGGCTGACGGAGAGGGTGAGTGGTGAAGTATGGTCGGCGGTTTATGGTGCTCAGGACCCACAGAGTATGATGGATGCATTTGCCGAGAGGTTGGAAGATCACGTGCAACATTGTAGACAGACCATTTGTAAAGAGGTCACCAAAAGAAAGGCTTGGATAACAAATGGACTCATAGCATCTATGAAGCAGAGGGACAAGTTGAAGAGAAGGTGGATAAGGACAGGGCGTAGTCTTGACAGAACTGTGTATACAAACTACAGGAATCATTTAACGCATCTCATTCGTAATGTACGAAATAACTACTACCAAAAGAGGATTCAGGATGCAGGTAGTGACTACAGAAAAATTTGGAATTCCATCAACGAAGCGATAAATAAAAGAAAGGTTAAAAAAGGGATTGAGACTGAGTTCTTCATATCGGATGATGGTTCGGAGATAAAGAATGAGGTAGAGATAGCTGACACGTTTAACAGACATTTTATTGCAATTGGGAAATATGTCTCTGGTAATGTGGGAAATAGGGTAGCCATTAGAAGCGATGCGAAGGACAGATTTCGCGATAGCTTGTTCTTACAGCCCGTTGGGGAAAACGAAATTATTGAAAATATAGGTAAGTTGAGATTACATAGCGCTCCAGGTAGGGATGGTATAACAGCTGAAATATTAAAAACCTGCCATAAATACATATCTAAGCCCCTGGCGCATTTAATTAACTGCATTTTTGAAACGGGCATTGTACCTTCCCAATTTAAGGATAGTATAGTCATTCCCATCCACAAGTCAGGGAACCCCCGGGATTTTGGTAACTATAGACCAATTAGTCTGGTCAGCAGTGTTGCCAAGGTGTTCGAAAAATGTTTGAAAAATAGACTGGCATCTTACTTAAATAAACATAACCTAATCTCTAGATATCAATATGGTTTTAGGGAAAACATGTCAGCGGAAGATGCCTTGCTGGCTTTGACTTCAGGAGTGTTGGAAAAGTTTAACTTGGGTAGGAAGACTGTTGCAGTATTCCTCGATATACGTAAGGCATTTGATACCGTATCACATACAAAATTGTTAAACAAACTGGAAGACATTGGAGTGAGAGGTACGGTTTTGGAGATCTTCCGGAGCTACTTGCATACACGTACACAAGCAGTGAAAGTGGGGAAAACAGTCGGAAAACCAATGACTGTTGAGGCTGGTGTGCCACAGGGTTCTGTGTTGGGGCCAGTTCTGTTCTCCATCTATATTAATGACCTACTAGAGAACAAAAACCTAGAGTGCTCGACTATAGCATATGCTGACGATACTGTATTGCTGTTTGAAGGGGAAAGTTGGACTGAAGTTATCGAGAAAGCTGAGAGAGGAATAAATACTATGAAATTACTTCTGGATGATAACTTGCTCTCTTTAAATGTAAGTAAGACGAAATATATGACATTTTCTCCTACCAACGCGGCATTACCTGCAGACTTAGGAGATTTAAGTGTGGTGGGGAGTGTTAACCCCATTGAAAGAATACAAAGTATTAGGTATCTTGGTGTTGTTGTTGACCAGCACCTCAAGTGGCATGATCATATTGATTACATTAACAAAAGGATGAGAAACTTAATCAGCAAATTCTACTCACTGAGGAGTGTACTTACGATAAAAAATCAACTTGTGTTATATAGAGCATTGGTTGAGTCGATATTTTTGTATGGCATATTGTCCTGGGGTGTATGTTATGAGAGTGCTCTTTCCTCCCTGCAGATCACACAAAATTTCATACTGAGGGTCATATATAAGAAAGATGTCCAATACCCGACTAAATTGCTGTACAACTGTGACAACAAAATATTGGACCTGAGAAGCTTATTTGTGCTAAAAGCACTAAAATATATGCATGTACACAGTGCAAAACAGGCAAGAATGACACATGGTTATACAACGAGGACTCGTGTAAATGATGTCTTGTCAGTTCCACTAAGAGTCAAAAATGCTTCTCAGCGATCCTTGTGGTACTACGGCCCAAAGTTTTATAACTTAATACCTGGAGAATTAAAGGGACTGATACATTACAAGTTCAAGAAAAAGGCTAAAGATTTCCTAATACAGAGAAAAGATTCATTCCTGGCGATTGTTAATGGATGATTGGGCATGTGTGAGTGAGCAAGCGAGTAAGTGAATGGCTAAGTGGTTGTGTGTAAAGATCTGTATGTGGCTGTATATGAGTGTGAGAGTGTGCCTGGGGAGTGATGGTATGGTATACAAGGACATGGATGTGGGGTGGTATATGGACGAGAGTAAGAGTGAATGGTTCGTTGTTTGTTTTCCTGTTCTTTTTTCTTTTTGTTTCTGTGAGTGAATGGTTGAGGATGAGGTGTAGAGGGGAAACCTAACGGTGCTGTGATAAATGTGCAGTGGTAAATATTTTTGCGATAACTTCAGAAGATGCTTTGGCACAGAGGGGAAGTGGGGATGTAATGTTCCATGTCTGTATCATACGGCCGCGCGATCGATGTGCTGTGTATTTTGCTTCGTGAAACTGCTTATTTTTGTATTGTTCTTCTTAGAATTTCACCTGATGCTTATAGTCGTAGAAGTGTTGAGCTTTAAGAAATAAAGGTAGTCTGTTTTGTGTGATCTTAGTTTTGTTTAAGTATTGGTGTGGAGGCTGTGATTGTTTTCAAGTTGCTCATCGGCAATAGAGAGGCATGGCTCTGAGCGTCATAAATTGTGTAACTTGTAAAAGTGTAAAAGGCATACACAAGTCAATAGACTTAGATGTCTTAGCTGATATGTAAATAGACTTGATATGTATAAGCTTGTGAATGTATGGTGTGAATAAATTTTCAATTTCAATTTCAATTTCAATATATATATATATATATATATATATATATATATATATATATATATATATATATATATATATATATATATATATATATATAGGAGAATTGAAGAAACTTTTATTGCTTTGGCATCATTTTCACAAACACAACCGAAAAAATAGGAAGTTTCGCAGCAGGAAACAACAAAAAAATCGCTAGTGTAGCGACAGATCCCACAAATTCATATAGAAAAACATAAGATGCTGTGGGGGTTCCAAATGCAGGGTGCAAGGAATAAGGAAAAAGAATAAATATAAACCATATAAATGCGAAACAGTTCAAAATCATCATTCAGGAGATGCACAACGGCGCTTAGAGTCTTGTAAATTGTATTTACATAAAATATGAACAGGTAATTTTATAAAAACGTTATTTAGTCGGACGTGGCGTATGTAAGCAGTGCTGGAATACTAAGATCACTGGAAGTGCTGGAATACCACATAAACACAATAAAAGATTTTCGCCTCAAGAGAGGCCAGAAATCAACACATAACATTTCCGCTGGCCTAGCAGGGTAAATTCGGTTATAGTGATTTTTGCTTTATGTTGGAAAATATAATTTATGTTGTTATTTACGAGGGCAGATTGGCGAAAATATGTACCGAGAAATACTGGAAGAAGTACTGCCCGATTTATGTGGTAATATTCCATCGGCTCATACGTAGGTATGATGGCAGGTGAGGCATTCGGGTTGTAGCTTAGACTGGTAGATATGAGTCATACGTATGCACAAAAAAAGGCGAGGTTGAATTTCTTAGTAGATAGGTTAATACATTTTCATTTAGTCCTCCTGGTCTGTCCTAGCTGATAACTATGGCTCCGACCACTGTCCCATCCTTATAACTTGGTGTGTAGATAAACCCACTGTATCAAACCTTCCTCCCCTAAGAAAATGGGATAACTCTAAAGCCAACCGGAATATTTACAAAAATATGATTAACCAGAATTTTTCAAAAATGCCTCTATTTTGTAACAACGATGAAAGAACTAAGTTTCTAATTGACACGATTACGCAGGCTGCAAATTGTAGCATGCATTAATGTAATACGCACTCACGGCAAAATAAATCGCCATCCTTGTGGGATAATGAATGTACTCTCATTCCCAGACAGTACAGACACACTCTGAGAATATACCAGGAATGTTTCTAAATAATATTTAAACACCCTCAGAACATTCTCCCAAGGTACAGAATATTCATAGAACATTCTATGAACATCAGAATGGGACAGATTCTGTTATACTAATAAGGTTCTTGGAATGTTATTTATAATATTCTTAGGAGCCCCCAGTATCTTCTGAAAATGTCCCACGAACATTCAATGAATCTTCTCAAAATGTTCATACATATACTCATGGGAACATTGCGTTTTTTAAAAATATATACAGGGTGTTTCGCATAAGAATAAACAGAGAGCAGGGGCATGTAGGGAAACCTAAAATATGGTGATTTAACGCAACTTACCCCTATACTAAGGTACATCCCTGAGAAGTTATAAGCCTTCAAAGTGGGGTTTTAAATTTAGAAAAAAATCAATATCTCAGTAATTCTGCAACTTAGAAAAACCAAATTTGGTACACCTTTTGGGTGTACCAATATTATTAATCGTTGGTAAGTAGAGTTCAATTAAAGTATTTCAAAGGGTTGAATAGTGGTGATGCACCCATAAAATGTGACAGAATTTTTTAAGATATTGACGGATCTAAAAAATTATTACTTTATTTTATGGGGAAGTAAATTATAATTTTTTTTACTTTTGTTATTTTTCAAAAAACTGTTGTCATTTTCAAGAAAAACCCGAATAACTAAAGACACAAAATAAATGTTACTTAAAATCATCAAAAATTCAATAGATGCCTGTGAAACGAGAACGTTACCTAAGGATTATACGTACTACCACTTGTATAGCAGTGAGAATGTGCGTAAAACCACGCTTTGTGATAAAACTGAGGTTGAGGTAAGTTATTTTAATTTTAAATTCTGTTTACGCTTTTCTAACCTCACTTTCCTTTTGCTATTTGCTTCAAACTATCACCATAAATCAGTGAACAATTTTCTTAAACAGTTCAAAAACGTTAAAATATTTTTCTCGTGTGTTATTGCATATTTCTATTATGTATTTATAGAGTAGCTTTATTTTTATTATTCACTTTATTGTATGATTTTTGTGAAGAAATAGTGCCTTAATGAGCTCTATTTATTTTTATATTATTGACATTAGTTACACGAATTCCTCATGAATGTATGTTTTACGCCAACATGTAGGTTGGCTTAGTCAAGTTAAAGAAAATAAAAAAGCCTGGACGCAGCAAGTGCGTTATGGTGGTGAATTTTCATAGAAATGATCTGGTACCAAATTTGGTTATCATAGATTTTTTATTTTTTGAGATAAATTTTTTTTCGAATGAAAACTCAAAATTTCTCCGGAAAACCTCGTCCGATTTTCCTGACTATCGAAATTATCCAAGCCAATTACAAAATGAAACTACATGCCAAATTTTATTAAAATCGGCTCATTATTTTTTGAGTTATTGGTGTGATACATACATACACAGACACACACACAAATATATAAATATATAAATATATATATATATATATATATATATATATATATATATATATATATATATATATATATATATATATATATATATATATATATATATATATATACATATATATAGATATAAAAATTGAAACTGACCCCGGATATGGGTTCTCGGCGTCCTAGTTCGCGCTCATTTACAAAAAATTTTTCAAAATTCAAAAGTCGGTATCTCTCCATTAGTAAATTTTTCTATGAAAATTCACTAACAATACAGATTTCTATTGTGAACCGATCTTTAATAGATATTTGTAACTCTGCAAAATATTAAAATATGTATACCTAAACTTATGACATATACTCAAATATACAGTAAACTAAAACTATACGCTATTTTTGTAGGAGTGAAATTTAACTCTGGCGCAAAATTTTACGTTCGTGATTGGTATATTTGTCACGTGTAACGGATCGACAAATCACGTTTGTTAAATTTTGCCCTGGTTAAATTTTACTCGTTCTGCAAAAAACAGATTATAGATGTTCATCTATTTTATTATTATTTTTTGTACATTTTTCCTTTTTATTTTTGATTTTATTTTTAGAAATGGGTAAAAGATTTAGAAAGCTGCACGAAAGAAGCATGGAGCATTACTAAAACTTGGATAGCTTAGGGGGTTAAGCAAGATAGGAATTTATTTATAAGGATATACCACTGCAACAGAGATACAAGAAGGGACACTAGTATTTCAATGCATTATTTTCGAGAAAAAGTCGAAATTTCGGATGTCCAGCATAATTAATTATAACGGTAAAAATATTTTTCGCCCATCCAAAAAACAAGATCCATTGCTCCCAGATTGGCCTTGCGTTATTATGTCTAAAAATAATTGTAATCATCAACTTTAATGTGCAGAAAATCTTAGAAAAAAACTTAGAAGAAAAGCACTCGATAAAGAAACGAAAAGAATAATTTTGCACCTGTTCGAAAGGGCCATTTATTTGCATCTGCTTATCATACGTACTGCATGGCAATGATGGAACAGATGGGTGAAAAATATTCCAGATAGATTTTATTATCTAACACAAACGGATGTAGTCTTTATGGAGAACAAATTTTAAGTCACATTATGGACCCAGGTCCGGAGAATAAATGTTAATACAATTATAAAATTGTCCTAAACTACCATCAGAAGTAAATGTAACATCGTTTAATATTGGAAAAATGGTGAATATTATGCGGTTGCTATTTGTACCTCTATTATGCAAAGAGCTGCTAAACCACCACAGGCTTCAGAAACTATATTTGTAGACGCTACAGGCAACTGGGATAAACAGAACCACAAGGTATATTTCTTCCACTTAATATCAACCTGGAGGTATATCTATAGGTTGTGTCCTAATTACTAGTCAAAAAGCAGAAGTATCTTGCTACAAAGCTACCTTATGACCTATTTCCAGTTAAAGTAAATCCTTCCATAATTCTCACAGATGATGAACTAGATGAAAAAAAAATTCAAAGTAGTATTTTGTCCAGAGTCAAATATATTGTTGTATACATTACAGGTACTTAAAGCCTGTTGGAAATGGGTACAGACAGCAAAAAATGAAATACTCAAGGAAGACCACCAATAAGTATACAACATTTTAAAGAGTATTTTAATGACTGATTCTGAAGAAGCTCTCTTTGAAGCCATACAAAACTTTTATGATTACCAAAAATATCCAAAATGTAAGAAATATGTGGATACCGTGATATCGAAAAAGATTGAATTGTGGTGTTTATTTTATAGACGAAAAGAGATGCTGCGTATAACTAATACAAACAATTATACTGAAGTTAAATTGAGAGTCCTAAAGGATAAAGCACCGGAAAAAACAAAAGCCTTTAATTTAACATAATTGGCTGACTCTATCGTTAACAACATTGAAAGTTACTATAAACGTTTGCTTGACTTATTTTAGGCAGAGTATCAAAATCAACCCATTTAGTGAATTTTCTTAAAAAAAATTCACTAATGAGGAGATCCCGACTTTTGAATTTTGAAAAAATTTCTTCAAATGACCGCGAACTAGGCCCCCTAGAACACATATCCGGGGTCAGTTTCAATTTTTATATGTTTATATATATATATATATATATATATATATATATATATATATATATATATATATATATATATATATATATATATATATATATATATATATATATATATATATATATATATATATATATATATATATATATATATATATATGTATCACACCGATAACTCAAAAAATAATAGGCCGATTTTGACTAAATTTGGTGGAAAAATTCCTTTTGCAAATGTTCGTTAGCCAGAAAAATCTGAACAGGTTTTCCCGGAAAATTTTGTGTTTTCTTTCGAATAGGTAATCTACCTACTAAAATTTAGCTATGTAGGTCAAAAGACAAAAAAGTTATAGGCATTTAAAGAAAAATAAATTGGGGTTTTCCTCAAAACGTCAAAGTTGCGATTTAAAACGTCAAAATCGGCAACATTTAGGCAAAGAACTTGAATCTAATACGGGATATGGAAATCAAATGTCTCAAGAAGGATGTTTTACAAACTCTGAAGTCTTAGTTTCAACCGTCATTTTCCTTCATTTTACTAAAATGTTTCCAGAAAATTCATTTCAAATAGACCCTTTCTCTGATGCTTGGCAGTAGCCTTAGCTTTAGAGTTTATCGTTTAATGGTATATAATTTTTGTCGAATTTTCGTCAAAAATCAATAAAGCTCAATATATCCGTTATTATACAAGATATGAAGAAAATTTGTATATATTAATTATAGGGTGTCTTGAGCTACATCTTAAAAAAATATTTCTACAATCACAGGATATCCCATAAGTCGTTGGTGATACAAATTTTCTTCTTTTTTTTTTTAATCAAACACGCCTTATGTTATTGCATTTTTGAATTTTTCAGCGATGCATGTTTGTAAGAAAAGAAATTCGGGACGCAGCAAGTGCGTTATGGTAGCGAATTTTCATTAAATGCTTCAAATTTGAATAGCTCAATTTGCTATTAACCTATAAGGTTGACCAAGAAACGAGTTTTTCCGGGAACACTTTAAGTTTGCTTTTGGAAATTTTTGTACATTTTCACACAATAAAGTTATTTTTATGAAACATGGCACATTGTTTTTACTATATAGGTTATACTGGTAACGAAACTTGATGCCTGCTTTCTTAAAAAGGAAACACACATATTTGCAATTAAAAACATTTTTATGAAAATTCACTACCATAACGCACTTGCTGCGTCCAGAGTTTTTTTAGTATTTACACGATGCTAAAGATGTTCCTGATAAGGACATTATCAAATAGGACATTTGCAGTAATGTTATGTAAATGTACCTGCCCTATTGGCAATAATGGCAAACACTGTAAACATTAAGCCGCTGTAAAAAGACGATATTGGTAGCTGCTACAATATATATATATATATATATATATATATATATATATATATATATATATATATATATATATATATATATATATATATATATATATATATATATATATATATATATATATATATATATATATATATATACTTATCAATAAATATAAAAGCTCGGGACGCAGCAAGTGCGTTATGGTAGTGAATTTTTCTTAAATGCCTCACACTTGAATAACTCAATTTTCTATAAAGTTGGAAAGTTTCATTTTCGTGTGTAGTAAGGTCTTTCTTAATGCAAGATATCCACAACATTTCATTAAAATAACTTTGTAAGAATCGGAGGAAAAAATTTCTTCGAAAGAAAATTCAAAGTTTGAATAACTCAATTTTCTATTAACTTAGAAAGTTGAATTTTGGTACGTAGTAAGGTTTCTCCGAAGGCAATATATGTATTTATATATATATATATATATATATATATATATATATATATATATATATATATATATATATATATATATAGTACATTTAATTAAAACAGCTTTGTAATTTTCGGAGAAAAATTTTTTTTCGAAACTTAAAATTTTCCCGGAAAACTCTGTCCGATTTTCCTGGCTAACAAACTCATTCAAGCGGTTAATAAAAGAAAGGCACTTGCCGAGTTTCATCGAAATTGGTTAATTATTTTTTGAGTTATCGTATATATATATATATATATATATATATATATATATATATATATATATATATATATATATATATATATATATATATATATATATATATATATATATATATATATATATATATATATATATATATATACATATAAAAATTGAAACTGACCCCGGATATGGGTTCTAGGGGTCCTAGTTTGCACTCATTTGAAAAAAAATTTGCAAAGTCTCACCATCGATACCTCTCTAATAGTGATTTTTTAAAAATAAAAATTCACTAAAAATGAAGCTTTTTGAAGTTGCAACTGGTAAAAATCCTAAAAAAGTGACAGTTATGTCACTGAAAAGAAGTGACAATAATGATATAGTTCCTCAAAAATTATTTCGAAAACTGACTGCGACTGGGCTCACGACATTAATATGATTTACAACAGGAATCAGTGACAAAAAATGTCTGTGGCCAGCGATATAATACCTTCTCTCAGTGACATTCAGTTATTGAAAGAAAACGGAAAGAATACTCTTACAATCATGCGTTAACTTAAAGGTAGGACTGGGCCACAACAAATTTATAGAATAATGCAATAGTTCTGTTGAAATATATGTATAATACTGTAAATATAATTATATTAAAGTAGATACTTTGCTTTTATTACGTAGGTGAAATAATATTCTAACATTCGCATTTGTCTGATAAATTCCTTATATCGTAAACAGCAGACGTTCTAGCGTTAGTACGTCTGCCGTTAACGTATAACCCGATAATCCGCCCGAATATCTAGCCTGCCTGTCGATACTGAATATACTGCCGGTTGTCTGGTTTCTGTCTCTACACAGCACGTTTTACATAGCCCCATAAAAAGTACAAAGGAGTCAACTCGGGAGATCTTGTAGGCCATTCTACTGTACCTCGTCGCCCGATCCCCTGATTAGGAAACGCAAAGTTGAAATGTTCACGAACTCGACTTGCGTAATGCGGCGGTGCATCGTCTTGTTGAAACCACAAAGGACTATTGGGAATCGCTAGATTTTCAGCGTTGGGGTAAATTTTAATCAATGCGAAAGTAATTCGTTTTGCAAAAATGAAGATATATATCTCCTGTTAATATGCGCTCAAAAAAGCGGCGCTATGACTTGACTCCCAACAATTCCAGCTCAGTCATTGATTTTCTGAGAGTACTGTGTTTTCTGCCTGAGAAACATGCGGATTTTGTGGCATCCAGTAGTTGCAATTTTGTCTACTGACAGTGGCGTCCAGATAAAAAGTTGCTTCGTCTGAGAACATAATATTGTTGAGTAGTGTTGAATTTTCTTCTAACATATTTGTCATTAATTCCGAAAATTCCATTATTCTATCTGGATCATCTTCGTTCAGCGATGGGGGTTTGTAAGGCGCCACTTCAAGGTTCTTAATACAGAACTCTGACTGATATCAACGTCCACAGATACAGCGTGCTTGATTTGTGCAGATTTCCTAACATATCTAGCATAACATTCAAACGAGTATCTTCAACTATTGATAAATTTCTGGCATGACCTACTTCACGAATTTTTTTCTATTTTACTTACAGTTGATTTTGTTATTAGATTTCTTTCTGGGTATTTATTGTAAAATAACTGATAAACTTCCCGACTTTTTGTTTTGTCACCACAGCCTATTATAATCACCATTCAATTGTGTGCTTTTCACTTAACTTGGTCATAATGCGGGAAGAAAATTATTAAAGTGTCCCTTACAAAAACAGTTAAGGTTTGTTTCAGATAACAGAATACGGCGATATGTTCTTATCTACACAAGTGATAAAATAGTCATATTAAGGTGATTAGTTTTATCGATCAAAATTGGCAATATTTTTCACATTTTTGCTTTCAAAAATAATTTTCTCGAAATTTTCCAAATGTAACATAAAAATTATATCACTGTGTTGCAGTCGAATGAAGTATTAAAATTTCAAGAAAAAAATGGGGGTTGCTGTTTGAAAAAACATCGATGACGTTAGCATTCTTTAGCGCGTCACTCTATATACTTGAGTAGTATGTCAAAATGTGGGTAATTTTGTAACGAAATTGACCCGTTTTTTAGTTTGCTCAAAAAATCACTTTCTGTTTTATCGAATTTATTCCTTACCTTTGACGCGCACTGTATATACTTTTGCTCTGGCTTCAGAAATGCTTGTTTTCTTCCAGCAATCAATTTTGCATGGGAGAAAACAACCACATGTGAAGGCACAAAATGAGTCTATATATCTGTAGTACTTAATGTATTTAACCATAGTAGGTAGCCTAATGTTATTAGTGTCTAATTAGAGATAAACTTTACACATGTTTTACTATAATTATAGTATAGAGTAATTAATTGATTTTATATGCAAATAAATATTTTATGACTATTTTCAGCACGTTATCAGACACCATATCGTGGACACAATATTTTTCGTGGTTAATGTATTCTACGGAAGCACTCGCTATTGTTCAATGGAATGGAATTACAAACATAAGTAAGTTTCAGCAAATGCTTTTTAACTTTTTTTTACGATATTTTACTAGAGATACAAAAAAGTCTGGACGCAGCAAGTGCGTTATGTGAGTAAATTTTCATTAAAATGTTTTTAATAGCAAATATATATTTTTAAATGCAAACAGGTATCAAATTTGGTTACCGGTATAACCTATATAGTAGAAACAATGTACCATATTTTATCAAAATATCTTTATTATTTGAAAATGTACAAAATTTTCGGAAAATAAATCTAAAACGTTTCGGAGAACAGTGGTTTCCTAGCGAACGAAATTAGATTAATAGCAAATAGGGTTATTGAAATTTGAAGCGTTTAATGAAAATACCCTACCAAAAGGCACCTACTGCGTCTGGAGTTTTATTTCTTACAAAACATGTATTATATTTCGATAAAAAAATACAATAATATAAGAAATGCTCGAAAAAAAAATTGTATCACCTTGTGGGCCACCCTGTTATTGTCAAAATAATTTATAATTAACGTATAAAATTTGTTCTCGTATCTTGTGTAATAACGAATATATTGAGATTTACTGTTAAAATACGTCACCTTGTAAACATGTAAGCAGATAAAAATTGAAAGTAACCCCGGATATGGATTCTAGGGGGCCACATATTTGAAGAAATGTCTTCAAAATTCAAAAGTCTCCTCAATAACGAATTTTTTCCACGAAAATTAGCTAAAAATTATGGATCATTAAACCATAAACTAAAACTACTGCCAAAGCACCAGAGAAAGGGTATATTTGAAATGCATTTTTGGAAATATTTTGGTAAAATGAAGGACAATGACGGTTGAAGCTGAAACATAAGTGTTTGTAAAACGCTCTTCTTGTGAAATTTTCTCTACATAAGCCGTAGTCGTTTTAGGTTCTTTATCCAAATGTTGCCCACTTTGATGTTTCAATCGCGATATGACGTTTTGAGGAAACCCCAATTTTTTTTAACTGCCTATACCTTCTATGTCTTTCAGCTTGCAGACCTAAATCTTGATACATAACTTATTTTTGATGATTCAAACCGACGTACCAAATTTGGTTGCCCTTACTTTGTTATTTCCGGAGAAATAAAAAAATTCCAGGAAAACCTGCGCCGACTTTCCTGGCTAATCAACTTATCCAAGGCACTTGCAAAAGAAAGGTACTCACCAAATTTGATCAAAATCAGCCCATTATTTTTGAGTTTTCGATGTGATACATACATACGTATATATATATATATATATATATATATATATATATATATATATATATATATATATATATATATATATATATATATATACAGGGTGTTTCATGATAAGATCTTAATATTGAAGGTAGTTAATCTATGAATGATTTTAAGAAAAAAAGTTGATATGAACATAGGTCCGTTTTCGCTTTCTGTCTGAGATACGGAGTGATAATTATTTTCTTTTCTTTTGTATAACTCAGAACAGCCATTAAATATTTTTATGAAACTCAGTGGGGGTGAATTAGGTATGAAGGCACATTTTATTAATTTGTCAACAACCAATTAATGTGTACCATACCTACTTCATTTCTGTTGGTTTTTAATTAGTTATCGGATAACGTTTTCTTCTTTCACTAAATAATTAAAAGATGACCTAAAAGGCAAAAAAATATCCGCTTCTATTTTATTTCCACAAAAACGCTTCTTAAAGTTACGAAAAAATTTCAAGAGATTTTTGTTTTACAAAAATAAATATTAATAAGAAAATGACTTTCATTTTTAGAGAAAGCAGCGGCTGATTACACTTTTTACTCAAAATATTTAGGGTTACATCAATGGGAGCGCCATAAGTTAGATTTAAAATTTTGTTTTCCCCTTCAAAGATGTGCCTTTACACCTAATTAAATCCACCAAGTTTAATAAAAATATTCAGTATACAGGCACGCATCGAATAACCGAAGGTTGTAATAACACTATAATTTCCTCTCGTTTCTAGCTGGTTTTGTAATAAATTATAGTAGTGAACGACGTTGTGTACCGTTCTGACTCCCACCTTCCAGTTAAAGTAGGCTACCGAACTAACTTGGGAGTTTGGAGGACTACGCATATTTTCCAGTGTGTTGTCACTCAATAGTGCCCCAGGTATGGCCCGACTGTTAAAACATTGTACAATATCGTTCCTCTATTGCCGTCATATAGCTAAAGCGTCCCTTAAAAGTTGAGAACCAAACCAGCTAGGAATAAGAGAAATACCACGATCAGATCAGATCGGAGAGTAGCATGCCGGGTCAAAATTGAAATAGAAATTCGGTGTTCCCGTTTTCTTTTATGATTCACTCTTTATACATACCAGTCAGCCCTGATGAGAACCATATCTTAAGTATAAACATTCTTCTTTGTAAATGTCTTCACATACGATTTTGCATATATCTATACTTGTATATATGTGTAACAATAAAATCAGCATTTGTTTTTAAAACATCTCTTGTTCGTTATTAAGTCTCTGTAAAGTCTGATCCCTGGAAACTAAATATCTCCACTTGAGTTTACCTGAGCACCATACTCCCACAGGGGGTCCGCTATCTGTACCTCTGCCACTTTGGGGTTTCCACTTTCCCCCAAAAACCCTTTAAAACCTAAAGTCGAGTGGTGGCGCTCGAGACAAACCCTTTTCCCGATCAAGACACCGACTCACACTCCACTCTTCGGAAGCAGACCGTTACACCCTGTATATATATATATATATATATATATATATATATATATATATATATATATATATATATATATATATATAAACACACAAAAAGTGAAACTGACCCCGCATATGCATTCTAGGGGGGCTAGTTCGCGCCCATTTGGAGAAATTTTTTCAAAATTTAGAAGTCGCGATCACTTCATTAGTAATTTTTTAAAGAAAATTCACTAATGGATATGATCAATACAAAAACAGATATTGTCCGGGCGTTATGTTACTTTCATGGTAAACAATATATCGTAATTTTATCACAAGCTCCTGGAAAATTCCTATCGCTTAAGGCGATTTTCTTACTCCTCTAAGGGACACTCAGATATATCGTGGGCATATTTGCTTGAAATCGTGCCTGAAATGTGAACTAGATATCAAATCACAGGACGGATACTAGCTTCAGAATCTTGATACGATGCAACAGGTCAGAATAAAAATAAAAACATTAACCATAAAAAGTGGTTAATTGTTGTTGCCCTTACGTGGTGAAACCTTTACATGCTATGTATAGACGTATAAGCTTTTTATCTAGCTTTACAATTGCTTATTTTCCTCTGTGTAGCCGTAAGAAGAGAAAATAAGCAAATGTGAAGTCAGAGTAAACGTTTCTACGTTTTCATTAAAAAAAATTATATTCTTAAGCTCGCCTCAATTTTATAGAGAGAATATTGAGTATTTCGTTAAAACGTAGACATGTTATAGCCGCATATACCGCGTGTCAAAATAAAACGATTGAGCGAAACATCTCCTGGCAAAATATCCATTCTTAACAAGATAAATTATGTTCGATTGTAATAATATAAGACTTATCAGTCACTATAAAATATCTCATTGTTATGCAACAATAATAAATCAGTAGTGATTACTACATATTTATTAGAAATCCTGAACGGTTTATTGCTGTTATGCTGCGTCCAAAATCATTTAGTAGGTTGCTAGACGTTTCTCCAATCAGTATTTGGCTTCTTCTGTAGCTAGACTAAAACTAAAGAGACAATCTCGCCACTCCTTTTATAACGCCACAGATGACGCACACGCCACAGGCAACGACGTGGTTGTAGATGACGTAAGCACTGCTAAATCATGTCACTATATGTCCGGTGTCCTGTTAATATGGCATGCGGAATTCTCTTCCAACTCAGTTTCCTTAATTAGCAGATTGCTTTTGCGGTTGGGTTTAAGATTCTCACGGCCGGTTTTGATCGGACCCTTAAGGACTTCCGGGTTATTGTTGGGTTAGAACTTACTTAGCGGCCAATCATAGGAGCTGGCTTCTTCAGTAGCTGGACTGAAATGGTACCAAATGACATAAGTTTGGTACGTGCTACCAGACATATTTTGCATGCGTCGGCAATGCTTACATCATCTACAATGAGATCGCTACACGTGACATGTGTGTCATCTAAGGCCAAGCGATCATCAGCAACGATTGCATCAGCACTTCCATTCACTGGTAAAAAAGGTCCTTTTACATCAAAGTGGCAACAGGTCCACATTGCTGAAATTTCGCCAAAAAACTAAAATGTTGGCATCTGTTTACCAATAATAATTTTTCTACCCCGCACCAAGTTTCAATCTTAAATCCGATTTAAATTTAAGCCTAGTATATGTGTCCACAGCCATTCCGTAAAAAATCTAGCTTTCCTTGATTTAACTTAGCAGTTTTTCATTCTACTAACAACTAACAAATCATTATAAAATTACGTCATCGACGGGGAAGTAACATGTAAGGTTTTATACAATAGTATAATGTGTTTTTGTTATCTGCAAACACAAATAAAATTTATATAAAATCTAAATCTATTGCACAAACATTTATATATTTTTAATCAACTGTTTGCAAACTTCATTTTGTTACTACCCGTCAAAGGTTCTGGACTCCCTACACACAAATATCAAAAAATATATACACGGTTCGGGAAAATGGTTGAAACACCCTATTTCTGGTCTTAGTTTTAACAGGATTATGAGATGACTGGAATAAAAGTTTATGTATATTTAAAAAATTATTTAACGAGACCTATATATTTCTGGCATCTGTCATATTTTTCAAGTTATGACGTCAAAACTTGCTATGTTAATTGACGAAAACCGAAGGTAAAATTTCTTTACATCATATCATAACGTGCCAATTCCCGATATGTCTTTGCAAAAACATTGAATAATTTGGCATTGCTAGTCACCTTGACAGCTGCTACAACAGATAATGTCAGGTTACCCTTGTTATTACTAACTTCTTGACTGAACATGAAAGAATTACACTTCTGATTATTGTTGGTTTTGGTGATAGGAAGAGACATCTGCAAGAAGCTCGTAATATATTTAACGAAAGATTTGGTGGCAGGTTAGGTTCAGTTTCAAAATCTACAGTATCAAGAACTTTATGCATATTTAATAAAACAGGAAATACAAGAAAGGTTACAGGGTGTGAAAGAAAGAGAAAAGCTGCAAATAAGGACAAAGCAAAACTGGCCGTAAAGCACAATATCAGTGCCAATCTGTGAGTAGGATATTAAAATCCAATAATTTTTATCCTTAAAAAGTGAAACTGAACAAACAATTGAACAAATTCGATCCTAGTAAGCGTATGCAGTTTTGTCAATGAATGTTGGATGTCAGTAAATGTAATGCTAGGCTTCAATAATATTTTGCCTCAATGGTTTTGTAACTAGACAAAATTGTCGGTAGTGGTCAGACTGCAATCCTCGCTGGATGGAAGAGGCTCATATCCAATATCCGCAGAAACTAAACGACTGGGCGGGTATAGTTGGAGGAACAATTATTGGGCCTTCGTTTTTTGGGAGAAACATTAAATGCAGATCTTTACAACTCGTTCGTGACCAGATTCTGCCAAAACTCATTGGTTTATTTCCTTGATTGATTCATTTAGATTTTTTTGCTGTCAATGTGTTGTGCTCAATTGTCTTATTTAATTTTGAATATTTTATAGTGTGCGTATTCAGTTTATCTAGTTGATATCTCAGTTACACAGATCCTGCAAAACATATTACACTTCTCGTTTCCATCAATTTAAACAAGGTCCTTGATCAGGTATACTTTGAGATATAACAAATTCAGTCACAATTTATTTCACTGAATATATCGCAGCTGCTTGCAAAAATATATATCGTTTTCAAAACCAACAATCATAAATAGTCAAAATCTGTCACGTTTATTGGCACCCTATGATTCGGCTTTTACCATTTTCTGACAAAACGCTTCGCCAATTCGCAATAAAAATTTTGCAAAAAGAAAATCATAGCATGTGCGTTCTGGTAGTTAATTTTCATATAAATCATCTGGCACCAAATATATATATATATATATATATATATATATATATATATATATATATATATATATATATATATATATATATATATATATATATATATTTAATTAAATGCTTCCAACTTTTTTCTGTATCCTATGTTTTGGTATGTAGCTTACTTTTAATAACTTAAACCTACGTGTCAAATTTGATTACCATAGCTTTGTTATTTTCGAAGATATAACTGATTCCCGAAAGAAAACCCAAAATCTTCCCGGAAACTTTAGTCCGATTTTTATGGCTAACGAACTTGTTCAAGCCGCTTACAAAGGGAAGGTGCCTGCGAAATGTTATCAAAATCGCCCAATTATTTGTTGAGTTATTGTTGGTGTGATATATATATATATATATATATATATATATATATATATATATATATATATATATATATATATATATCCATAACTCATCAAAAGCCGGCCTTTCCACATTCGAGTGAAAAGACCGACTGTCTGAATACGGGACTCGAACCCGCGGCCTCCTAGTCCAATTCTAGAGGTTACTCACCTCTCGAACGGAGCAATTCGGCCTGTTATATATATATATATATATATATATATATATATATATATATATATATATATATATATATATATATATATATATATATGGCTATAGATAGCAAATATGGGAGAAAATAGAAACATTATTGTGGAGTAAAACGGGCAATGTACATAAAATTAATAAATCCTAATATTTAATTTAGCAGAATAAAGAACAATGGATTTTTTTTACATGTAGTGCATTTTAAATTTCACGAAGCCAAAGTCCTTATAATATGAAAATAACAGAACAATAGCCCTGTTTTTTATTCATAGGATTTTACTGGAATATAACGATTTAATTTTATTTTTTAGGCAGTAGGCACATTTACCAATATTATACATTTAGAATGTTAAGGTTAAAATAGGTTTTTTGTAAATAATAATTTTAAGCAAAGACGCGGTGATAGTTAATAAGGATAGTTTTTTTGTGTGTGTGCGTGTCTTCAAAGGAATGGTGCGAGAGACAAAAAAATTCGAACAATGGAATCACGAAAGGCCTATGAACTTTGATTACCGAGACACAGCTCGAATAGGTTTTTGTTTTGTAACACAGCAGAGTTTATTTAAGCGTCAACGGGAGTTCGATGGGAATAATAAGAAATGCAACTGCGAGAGAATAAGTAAATGAACTGCGAGACAACAAGTAATTCAACCACGCAAATAATAAGAAATGCAACTGCGAGAGAATAAGTAAATGAACTGCGAGACAACAAGTAATTCAACCACGCAAATAATAAGAAATGCAACTGCGAGAGAATAAGTAAATGAACTGCGAGACAACAAGTAATTCAACCACGCAAATAATAAGTAATGCAACTGCGAGAGGATAAGAATTCAACTGTGATAAGAAGTAACTCAACGGTGAGATGAAGACAATTAAGAACTGAGCTGCCAGAAGTGAAACTGGACAATCGGTAAAGGAGTAAATAAAAGGCAAGTGCCTGAAATTACCATCAGAAAAATAAGTGGTGGAAAGAAAATTAAATACCTGGTACGAGGTTGGTTGACAGTTAAAGAAGACAAAAATTAATTAATAAATACTGCCAAGCTGCCAAATCCAAATAGAAGAACAAATAGATTTTAATAATCACAGAAATAATGGAAGGATCCATCAAGACAACATTCAGTAAGTCGTTCTAAAACTTTATCGGAATAAATATGATGACTCTTTTTCTATAGTGTAAATAGCTTTTAAGGATATTTTCGTTTCATTTAGGATGTTAATGTAAATTTTAGTTCACTAAGGGGGATGAAATATAAAGGCCGAATCATTG
The DNA here is from genome assembly GCA_964006375.1 of Tillus elongatus. NCBI lineage: Eukaryota > Metazoa > Arthropoda > Insecta > Coleoptera > Cleridae > Tillus > Tillus elongatus. The sequence goes on from OZ023266.1 coordinate 88,243,039, forward strand.
TATTATAGTTAGATAATTCATTCTGTTAACTAAATTTGATTTTACATATTTGAAATAACCTTTTGTTCATAGAAATTTATTAATTTGATCAATCTGTTTAATTTTGACCTCAAATAAAGCAAATATTAATCATATGGAAAAGTAAGGCTATTTTTCACCGTTAAATAAATAAAAAAATAAAAAAGGTAAAATCAAAAGACCCAATATTTTTTGTTGTTGAAATTTCCAAATACTCAGGAATACTAGAATTCATAAAAACGATATTTTAAACAAACAAAAAATGCTATCCCAAACACAGTACCCTACCCATGAGATGAGAGAAAAATTTAAAATCACAGCAGTAAATAAATTATTTTTGGCATAATTTTAGGATTTTCAATATCAGCGTTTTTTTTCTTTTAAATAAAGACGCAATTGCATTCTCATGCTCTTCACAATTAAAAGTGCTATTAAGGTATAAAATAAATTAAATAAAAGAAACCACCATAAATACCATAGCAATATATATATATATATATATATATATATATATATATATATATATATATATATATATATATATATATATATATATATATAAGTGACAATTACAGCACCATATTGAAAACGTAAAATCTTGAACTGTGGAAGACTTTTAATTACAATACTTGTAGTAGTAATGGCTTAGGCATCGCTACATCTGAATATGATTGCATAATGTCTGAGAAACATGTAGGGCACTCAAAATTTATAAGCTAATTTAGCAATTTAAGAAGTTACAAAACTTAATTTTTTCAAACAGAACACCCAGTATTATTTTCTACGGCCAAAAAAAGATTAAATTCTGAATCGAATGATATAAATTTGTATGTTCCTATCTTTTAAGATTTCCCAGTTACAGAGATTTTTATTATAGAAACGTTTAAAAGTGAAATATTTTATTTTGCAGCATATCGTCACTACTGAAACCGTTAAAATAAGTAACACTCGAGAAGACTGTCTTCATTTATTTTTAATTTATTTGCAATGTGAAAGGTGCTATTCAAATGAGAAAACAGGTTGTTGATAATGAAAATAATACATAGGAATACTAATTATGTGATATTAACGAGCTTTACCAATAATTGTATGAAATTTAATTTACAAAAGTACAGGTATTGAAATTATGACGTCATAACTTGAAAAATATGACAGATGACATAAAGCTCTAAACACCATTAACTAATTTTCCAAATATACAAAAACTTTTATTCAGGTCCATTTTTAATCTACTTGAAACTAAGACAAGAAATAAGGTGTGCCGCTCATTTTCCGAACCTTGTATATTTTCAAGTGTCTGAATAGAGTAAGTCAATATCTGATATCACTCAACTTCGACAAAACCACACAGACAATTTTTTATAAAGTTAGCAAACAGTAATGTTAGGGATCATCAAAAAGTAAGAACATATTTAATTTACAGTTACATTTTGCCTAACCACTAAATGTCATATCACACAAAGTTTTTTTAAACATTTCTTTCATGTATTTTTCAGCGTGTGAAGTAGAGGATGAAAATATTCCCTGCCTGAAAAATGGCACAGAAGTTCTGGACAAATACAGTTTCTCTCAAGAGCATCTTTCACGTGATATATATAGTATACTGATTCTTTGTTGTGTTTTCCATTTACTAGCCTTTGCCTGTCTAAAATTCAAAATTACAAGAAGGTAAAAAAAGGCAGAAAAAACTACAGCAAAATTTTATGCCGACGTATTTAATAAAAAGAAATTACCATTTACTGTGTTTTGTTTTATTTGCCATAATACATTGCTGATGTTATGCTTTAACCTAGGTTACTAATTAAAATGGTTACTAAAACTCACCTATTACATTTCTAAGATGCAATATTTAATTTTTATTTTTAAACACATATGCGCAGAAATTAATTTTGGTTAAGTTTTAATCAATTGAATCCTTTTGTATACTTAACAATCTTAAAATATCGTTAGATCGTTTAATATTAGTAATAATAAGAAGATGAACTACGCAGAAAGCAGCGATACCTGGGACATCGTTGAACGTTATAAAAGTAATATCCTTGATGTGATGATAAGATAATAATAAAAATGTTAATATCAACAGACATACAAACACACACACTCACACACACAAACACATATATCCAGAAATCCGTAATACTGGGCACATGTACCAGTCCGAAAATATATGCATTAATAAAACTGAAGTCACTGGACCTCAGTCCGTCACCAAACAAAATATAGAGGAAAACCCGTGAACAACTGCGATAATTTGTAATAGTAATGATAAAAATATAATCGGAAAATAAGGAACTCATGAACAAATTGTTCACAGTAATGAGACACGCAATCGGTGATATGAAGTGACGAATTTCTTTAATAGATCACCATTATCTAGGCTAAGATCATTTAGAAAATTAGCAATCATATCGGAACTTTTGAACAGGATAATTGTAGCATGTCACCTTCTAGAGGCTAACACACTGGCCAACTTGTGTACGCTGATTTACTGCAGAAATCAATGTTCTAGGCATTAACATTTTTTTCTAATTAAGGAGCCAGATACAGAACCTCAGATCAAAGAGTCGGCTGTCGGCGTAAGAAAACATATTGATAATCAAGGTGGAAACAATTTGAAAAGTAACTGGACAACTGCGACAATACATCAAGGAGTGCAAACAAGAAAGTTTCAGAGACATGTAGAGATAATAATAGAGCTTGTGATGACACTGCACAAAAATTACTGGGTAACTTAAAACGGAAGCTTTCTGTATACATAAAACATTTAAGACGATATAAAGCGAGCAATAACAGGAAGTGCCACAATACCGATTTTGAGCGGGCCACAATGACTTTCTACCACCGACATATTAAGGTTCTAATACAGCTACCGACACTTTTCCAAATAAGAAACAAATCGACGAGTTCTCCGGTCAAATAAACTAGCCACACAAGTTACCTGCAATATTGGTACTAGCTGGGTTAACTAAGAATATTGAGCTTGTCAGAGTTATAAAGAAATGCATCGTGAGCCCTTTACCATAGATGAACTCTCCGGCACTATAAAAGGGCTTAATAACTGGACAGTTCTCCAGCCTAATAACGTCCAAAATTCTGGCTGAAGAAATTTGTGTGCACGCATAATTTATTGGCGGTATTATTAAATGATGTTACAATTCACCCAAAGAAGATACCGTTGTTTGTTACACCTATATTCAATGAAAGGATCGGCAGTAATTTTCCGACTCCAGCAGGCACCCGCTAATAATCTGTGCTAATAAGGTGATCACGTCCAGCCTTGGGAAACGCATATGTGCGCACTACTAATGAAATAGCATAATTTCAATCAGCAAAATGTGTCTGCCAAAGGATCTATGGGATGCAAAGAACAGCCAATAATTTATTTGCTTGTGCGCAACCAAGCTTACAATATACGACGAAATATATTTGCTGCTTATGTGCATTACAGGAAGGCATTGAAACCTGTAAGGTCGACACTTATACTAAGAGGTTTATTTTAGAAGATTTAATCTAAGGCCTGCAACGGCAAAACGTGTGTCTGGAGACGGCGTGCCGGAAACAGAAAGACATGTGCTGGAAGACTCCCACATTAAAAATTGCAGGACGGCAGAGAATAACTTTACAAGAAAACAGAATAGGGCCAAAGGTCCCTACCCATCTAAGGTGACTAGGTCTACCAAGAAAGAGTAAATTAGGAACTTAAACGAACGGATTGCGGAAATATAGCTGGAAGAGGAAATGGCAGTCGCAAACGGGGGAAACCGCAAGGAAGGGCAGGGCGTTAAATAGGGAGATATGGCAGGTCTCGGGAGAAGTGAGAGTGGGTAGAAATCCTCCGTATTTTGGGAGTATTATTACGGATGATGGTAAATGTAGTAAAGAACTGAGGTAGAATATAGCAATGCCAAAACAAAGATTTCCTAAACACATTACTCTTTTCACTAATAAACATTTAAACTTCGATCTGAGAAAGAGGAGTCTAACAATAGACTTCTACTTTTAAAATAATTTTCCGTAATGATTCACGATAAAAAATATTGAGATATAATTTACAATACTTAATTAGGTAATAATGCTAGGTAATATTATGTGAAACAGTTTAATAACGACACCCGGCAATATCAAAGAGAAATTTAAACTCCACAAAACAACACAATTAGAAACGGAATTCAACAAATAATAAAATATAAACTTAAATTACACTCAATAGAAATAGGAAATTGTTCAATGCACTTTATACACCTTTTTGAAACATGCTTGCAAACTCTGGTGAGGGTGTGTTGGTTAATATGATTTATAGCTTTCGTGATTCTGTTTCGTAATTCATTGATATCTTGTGGTGGATCGAATTTATAAACATCATTCTTCAGAGTACCCCAAAAATCAAAATCCATGGGTGTTATATCAGGACTTCAAGCACACCAACCAACCGGCACATTGTTACAAATGACACGATTATTAAAATGTTGGTACAAAAAAATGAGCTGGACAACGGTGTTATTGATAACAAATCTCGTCAAAATTATCATGAACTCTTCAAATTGTTGGTAATATATCATTTCTCAATAGATTAGGATTTTATTATGGCAGCCATATTGGATTTTTTGCCCATGTGATAGCCTGTAAAAAGAGCTTTCCAATGATGTACAACCTGCTTGAGAAATCTTGTAATTGCACTGACAATTTTGAGAAAAACCGTTTTGAGGATAGTTGGCTATGAAATTCAATACCAGAAAACAAATGACAAAAAAAAGCAGTAGGCCATGGAGTCTAACAATAGACTTCTACTTTTAAAATAATTTTCCGTAATGATTCACGATAAAAAATGTGGTGATTTAATTTACAATACTTAATTAGGTAATAATGCTAGGTAATATTATGTGAAACAATTTAATAACGAAACCCGGCAATAACAAATAGAAACTTAAACTCTACAAAACAACACAATTAGAAACGGAATTCAACAAATAATAAAATATAAACTAAAAAATACACTGAATAGAAAATTGTTCAATATGGCCACCGTTTTGTTCAACGCACTTTATACACCTTTTTGGAACATGCTTGCAAACTCCGGTGAGGGTGTTTTGGTTAATATGATTTATAGCTTCCGTGATTCTGTTTCGTAATTCATTGATATCTTGTGGTGGATCGAATTTATACACATCATTCTTCAGAGTACCCCAAAAATCAAAATCCATGGGTGTTATATCAGGACTTCAAGCACACCAATCAACCGGCACATTGTTACAAATGACACGATTATTAAAATTTTGGTACAAAAAAAATTAACTGGACAACGGTGTTGTTGGTACCAAATCTCGTTAAAATTATCATGATATTATTTTTCAATAGATCAATATACCTTTCCCCAGGTAATTTATTTTCAAAAAAGAACGGACCAACAATGAAGTTACCTGATTTTTTTTTAAATTAACTGTCTAATCTACAAATAAAAATGACAGTTTTTTACCTAACAAGCCGCACCAAACATTAATACCAAATCTGTCTTGCAATCGTCTTTCTTCCTTTAAATTGGAATTTTCATTTGCCCAATAATGCCTATTATGGCGATTATACATACCACAAATTGTAAATCTGGATTCATCAGTCCATATTATTTTCAAATGCAAATTTTCATCCTGCTGACATTGTTCTTGATACCATCTGCAGAATTGAAGTCGCTTAGGGTAATCGTCAACATTTAAGCCTTGTACGATTGTAGGTTTGTATGGATGGTAATGACTTTGTTTTAATACACGGTGTACCGTACTTTTTGTTCACCATAAAATCGAACAGATTGTGGGGAGTTTTCGTTTGAAGCCTGTAAGACGGCATTATTTCTTTCTTCATTTCTAGGCATTGGTAGTTTCTTTGTGTGGAAGCTACCGTCGTTCAATAGATTGATCACTATCCTGCGAAATATTTTGGCGTTTGGTTGTCGTCTTTCTGGGTTGTTTTGATATGAATTTGCAGCTGCCTCAGTATTTCCGTTAGAATGAATATAACATTCCAACAGGTCAAAATATTCCTCATTACTGAACATATTGTTTAGTACAAAATTTTAAGTAACGTGTTAAACACACCTCGAATTGTTCATATAATTAAGAATGACAGTATTCTTAATTGTCGCAATAGTGTTATATCAATAGCAACCTTTCTTCTGTTGTTTTTCAGTTGACTTACGTTTAAAAATCAAACAATTTTCAAAGGCGTCTTCGTAAATCATTAATCTGCTTTTATTGAGTTCTGTTAGTAAATTTAGTTATTTACTAGGTTTACTTATTTAATTAAAGTATAAAAATTTTTTAGGATAATGCTGTATGGTAAAATATCATTTGTACTGGGCCGATTCATTTGTGTGCTCAAAGTTCCTTTTTTTTTATCGTGAATCATTACGGGAAATTATGTTGAAAGTAGAAGAAAGTAGAAGTCTATTGTTAGACTCCACGGCCGACTGCTTTTTTAACACTTTTTTTTGTCATTTGTTTTCTGGTATTGGATTTCATAGCCTACTATCCTCAAAACGGTTTTTCTCAAACTTGTCAGTGGAATTACAATATATCTCAAGGATGTTGTACATCGGTAGAGAGCTCTTTTCACAGGCTATCACATGAGCAAAAAATCCAATATGGCTGCCATAATAAAAACAAACGTTGATACCTGTAGCTCAAAAACAAATGACAATCCAAAGTTGGGAATAACAGAAAAAGATTACTCTGTAAAAAGTGTCCTTATAATGTGCAAGTCTTAGACATGTCAGATCAAGGCCTACTTAGATATTGAAGAAAAAAGAAATCGACTTATTTTGGATTTTTCAAAATAACTCAAAAACGAAAAAAGGCAGGGCAAAATACAAGTCGTATTTTGAACGAGCATGAAATTCTACAAAACATTGCTAATTTAACCGTCTCCCTATCCCTAATAATAGGGAGATAGCAAAACTTCCCATCCAGTTTGGGACACGCTGTATATATATATATATATATATATATATATATATATATATATATATATATTTATATATATATTTATATATATATATATATATATATATATATATTATATATATATATATATATATATATATATATATATATATATATATATATATATATATATATATATATATATATATATATATGTTTATATGGTACCGTTTCCCTCTATGTGTCGTAGAACTGATAAAGTGCAGAAGCTATAATAAAAAGAAAAGAACTGCGAGGGTCAGAAGGCTGTAATTGCGACAACAAGGCGACAAAAACTTTAGACTGCGATCATGAATGCACTTACAGTCTTGCGTGACTTTTGCCCTAATTTTAGTCAAAAGACTCGCTAGTACAGAGGTAAAATTTTTGAAATTTCAAAGGTTTCTTCAGGTTAACTTCTCGCAAAGAGTAGTTTATATTCTAGTTTACACTTCCGAAGAAACGCTAAATATGGAAGTAAAATTAAAAGCACGCTGTCTCAAAGAATTGCATTTTTATTACCCCTTTGTAAAAAAGTCGATTGCCGTTATTTGAGATTCTGAATTGTATGAAACTAACAAGTACACCGTTACCACCTCCAAGTTGGCTATATATATATATATATATATATATATATATATATATATATATATATATATATATATATATATATATTATTAGACGTCTCAGCTCAATTTTTTTTCCTTTAAGTAAAATATTTTTTGGATTTCTAGGCCTTCCGGTTATATCAAAAGGCGCTATCAACTTTGTTATTTTTAACGGAACTACCTGTATATGTTTGCATTTTCAGATGGGATTCAAAGTTTTGAATCTTTTCTATCGAAACTATACCATGTCCATCTATTACGGTTTTTAAGAAAAAAAAAAGTGAGCTGGTTGACGTTTGCAAAATGGGCTATAATTCCCATTTGGAATTACATAGAAAGTTTACACCCACCTAAGTTCGTAGCTCAGCGATTTCTTTATCTGCCTATTCTACTAAATTAAATTTTTTGCTTTATAATAAATCCTAAATTTATACCTTTCAGCAACGGTTAAAATGTAAGAAAAATCTTTTTTTTAATGGAATGATTTAGTTTTGGTTACATAATCGAACTGATGATAAAAATTTCCACAAGGTGGGGTGACATGTTCCCATTCCTAAATCAAATCCTTTTATTGTTATTTAAAAAAAAAACGGAAGATTTTAATTTTTTAACCATTATGTCGAGAATGCTATGGGTAGCTACGGATACCTACGATAAATAATTTTTCAAATGTCAAGTTTTTGTTGCTTGTGTCTTGTTGCTTATGTTAGGTGCCTTAGCATTAGTGCTAGAAAGTGTTGAAATGAATAACAATAACGAAAATAATTCTTATATTACAAACCTAGGAATTTATTTATTTATTTTTGATACATGGAAAAAGCGACAAAATTGTTATCAGAACTTGCAGAGCATTTAACAAAAACTATCCACAATTCCATCCCATGAAAAAAGATACATCTAGAACAACATAAGCATTTCTTTTGCGTTTTGGACGAATTAGTGTTAAATCGACCAAAACGTGTAGTTAATAATAAGGAGTGAGGTTTGTATACCATGGATTATTTCGAGGCCAATCCTAACACGTCAGTTTAAGCTACCAAAGATGATCTGAGAATCAGTAGTTGTTCAGTACAGCGGATTTTGAAAAGGCATTACTTCCATGTTCTCTTTAATACAAAAGCTTTATCTTCAAAACCCTGACGACAGAGTTCCCACGTGTGGAATGATATATCTTTATAGTCAAGAGAAAGATAACTTATTGAGAAAAATTATCGGCTCGGACGAATCTACGTTTTCACGTGAAGGGTTTCTAACAGGGGTAACAACCATGTCTGAGCTTTAGCTAATTCGCATGTAAAAGAAACTGTCAGGTTAACAAAAGAAACTTCATAAATACACTCTATTAATTAACAAGATTCAAAAAGCAGATTCTGTAACAAATATTTCTTGTATCTAAAGCAACCATTATCGACATAATAGGTAAAAATTTACGTTTTGCGGAAATAACACTAAAACGATTTGCTTAAGTTATAGAAACATGTTATACCACTTTGTGGCAATATGTATCACCAATTCGATCATGTAGCGAAAAATATGTCCTTTTAATTAAACAAATTGATGTTTTACATCTTTAACTCTTGCTGAAAACTAGAATTGTAGCAATTATTCTCAGCCAGAAATTTTTTTCCGACAAAGGGATCATTAGACTACAAAGCCAAGTAGATATAAAGTTTTTATCTAGTTCCAAAGTCAAAGTTACAGCCCATTTTGTAAACGTGAACAAGTTGTCAGAATTTCAGAAAATATATATTTTTTGGTGACAAAAACCGCAATAGATGGTTTTACAAAATCAGATTCAAAATAATAACTCAGGTCTAAAAATGAAAAAATATGCAGGGTGTCCTATTTAAAATAAAAAAGTTGATGGCGACTCCCGGTATAACCAAAAGCTCTAAAAATCTAAAAATATTTTAGTTAAATAGAATGTAATCAATTATACCTAATTCCAAATCTTCAAATTTTTATTTTGGCCAGAACTCTATAAACTTCTAACGACCGCTCTCACTAAGGCAGTGCCGGCACTGAGTCCTCAGCAGCCGCATGCACAAGGCAGTTTTACCGTCCCATAAATTGTGGATATACATTTTCTACAGAAATGACGGTCGTTTGTATTTTGTAGACGCATTAGCTGTACTCTGTAGAATGTAGATATTCTACCAAATAACCTATTTTGATTTTAATTAGAGAATAACATTGCATTCTATTTCCAGAACTATTTTACAGCAATAATAGTAAACATAAGTATGCTTAAATGTTATTACTATATATTCATTCTAAGCTCTGTTTAACATTAACTTCAACAACAAAAAGACCCTTAAAACCTTAAGATTTAAGAACAGAGATATAAAGTAAACGAAATAAATTAAAACAGAAATCTAATGCTCAAAGAAGAACAAATAAATAAGTAAATAAAAATAATTATTTTGATAACAACAACAGAAATAAAATAAATACTCTAAGCCAATATATAGCTATATATACATATGTAGCTACATATGTATATGTATATTGGGGTAGGTATAAAATAAACAAAATAACGATTTAAAACTTAAAGGGAATATACAACAATCTGAAATTTAGAGCATGACTCTTTGAGTTTTTTTAACAGCAAAATCATTTATTATCATTAAAAGCATATCGAATTTCTGACAAATATCCTATTCTACTGAGATTTGTGCAAGATTTGTCAATCTTTCTTGGGACATAGTGGACCTTAAGTGACTATTTATAAGTTTCACTTTGCTAAAATTCCTCTCGCCAGATGGCATTGTCACAGGCAATGTTAAAAAATTCTAAGTGCTATTACGTTTCCCGGGCGGTCTGTTACTGGACAGGGTAGAGAGAAGGCTCAGTCGCGGTCATAGGGACGAAAGCTGATCAGGCGGTCAAAAACTCAAGGAGGACCACTAGGCTCACCAATATTGGGGCCGCCAGGCTGGCTTAAGTCAGCTGGGGGCGCGTATTCTAAGCGCCCAAGGTCGGAAAAGCAGACACCACCGGAGGGGCAAGGCAAGAGAGTTATCCGTGGGTGTGCGCCGACGACTAAGGGAGAAGGGGCTAATGTGTCCTTAGTCTTGCGAGGAGGGGGCGCTGCCGTGACTCGGATCTCCGGTGGGGGCCTCGGTCGTTCGGGAATAGCTAAGCCGGTCGCTAGGCGTGACATGCAGGTCATCATCACCTCCAACCGGGTGGATTGCGCGCTCCTGGCAGAATAGGCCGAGGCAATAAGGAGGAGTCTGGTGGCGGGTATGTTGGGCGCCATGTCGGCATCCGAGTGTGCGTCGCAGCTCCGCTTCAGCAACTCTAGAATTATCGCTCCGGGGTGGTTCTTAGTGACCGCTGAGGATAGCGAGTCCCTGAGTTGGCTCCTCGACGGATGGTCCGGAACTGCAGTGGGGAATAAGGTCATTATTGCCGCAAGAGCTGAGAGCGCCCCATGGCTTTTGGCTCAGAAGTCAAGAGGTCAGTCTAGAAGACATAACCCGGATGCTTGCTTTCCAGAACCACTTACTCCATGTTGAGCAATGGCAGCACCTGGAGTCAGCAGGAGGACCCGGGGCATGGCGCCTCCTCTTCCCGTCCAGGCCTAAAGTGGTTCGTGGGCTGAATGAGCAGAAGTGGGGGCTGCATTTCGTGTTGGTGACTCTAAATGTAATTAGAGTGCCGACATGGAATGTGGTCGCCTCCTCCTGCCCTACGTGGGGCACTAGAACCAGTACTGGCCAGGAAAGGGCTCCACCCAGACAGCGCCACGACTAGTTTACGGGGCAGCTGCGGGTGTGTCAGATCAACCTTCAGCATAGCTGGGATGCCACTGGAGAGCTAGCAAAGCTCCGCGCAGGCGGTCCCGGTGGTGTTGTGTTAATTCAAGAGCCTTACGTCGATAGGAAGCCAATAAAAGGACTTGGAAGAATTGGCTTCAACATCCTCGTTGGTGGTGAGGCTGAAGGAAAACAACCTAGGACCTGTATACTGGCGTCGAGGGATCTGGACATGGTACTGCTGCCGCAGCTTGGATCCCGAGACGCCACAGCAGCAATCCTAGAATATAAGGTGAGTAATATTAGGCTTAAGGTTCTGTTGTGCAGTCTTTATGTTCCCTATGATCGTACGTCCCACAGAGGATTTGGTGCGTACCGTCGATTTCGCGAGGGAACTTGGTCTACATCTTATTAACGGCTGTGATGCCAATTCTCACCACAGGCTGTGGGGCAGCACCAACACCAATTCCCGCGATGAAGCTCTACTAGAGTAGAGGTACAGCGCCGATGTTAGTCAATCGGATCTGCCAGGAGGTGATTGATATCACATTGGCGAGCAGAGGCGTTACAGAGGACATATCTAATTGACGCAACACATATGAATCTCTAATCATCGTATGATCTGCTTTGGACTAGATGTGAACCGTGGCAGTCCTCCCTCTAGGAGAAATGCAAGGAAGGCTGACAGGGATACATACGTAACATGTCATCGTGGATCGCCAAGGAGCCCAAGTAAGAGAGGACTCTCCGTAGAATCATTAGATAGCAAGGCGGAGGATTTAGAGGGTAAAATAATGGCAGATTATGAGCCTGCGTAACCATTCAGGAGGGAACCGGCCAAGGTGCGATGGTCGAATCGCCGAACTACGCGTGCAGACACGAAGGACCTTAAACATTGCCGTCCGAGAATCTGGTGAGGCGACCTGGGACGAGTTCACAACTGGCAGAAGGGAGTTTAAAAAGTAATTACGACGAAGTAAACGAGCCCGTAGGTGTGCATACTGTGGGGAAGCTAACTTCTTGCCGGACGCAGCCAGGCTGGTAAGTGTGCTCAAACAGGAGTGAGGAAGTTTAATAGGGTCCTTAAGGAAACCGAACGGGAGCTGGACCCACACTACCGAGTTGACCTTGAGCCACCTCGCTGAAGTTCACCTTGCTGGCTGTGGAGCTGTCATGAAGGTTGTTAACCCAAGCCAGTGGTCGGTTCCGAATGCGGACTGGCAGCTGGCGGAGGAGGAAGTCACTGACGGCGGTGAACGAGTTTGCTCCATTCAAGTCCGCAGGCTGCTACCTAATTTTCCCCGCCCTGCTTCCGCAAGCCGTAGAAATATTGGTCGCCTTCATAAGGTAGGTTTTCCGGGCCAGCTTGTCGTACGGCTATGTCCTAAAAGCCCGGAACCTGGTCAGGGGCGCCTTCATTCCCAAACCGGGAAAGGAGGGCTCATCCTCAGATCCCGTCGACTAGCTACAGGCAGGATAGGGTACACCTCCGTTTAGAATGCCGTCGTATAGGCGCCCAGAGCATAACTCTCGCGCTCTCCCAGGCTATAGAAGTATATTTCCGCCCCATAAGGATGCTGCTCCTCCAGCAGTGATCCGTCGGCAAAACAGACCAGTCTAGCAAGCTCAAAAGCAGGCTCATTTTCCCTCCACTGATTCTTGCTGGGGATTCTGATGGTATTTGTCACATACTTGCTCTAGGGGCATATACCACGGCAATCAAAACATATGTACTCTCTCTTGTCTGTAGCTAATCAACGGGATGTGAGGATGAGCCATGAGAAATGTGTATACAATTGCTCAGATAGTAAGGCGGCACTCCGGGCGTATGCGCGTTCAGAATTAGGTCAACGCTGGTTCAGGAGTTCGCTGACGCTCTTACGGGACTTTTCAGGACAAAAGAGGTACAACTTCTGTGGGCCATGGAGAAGCACTGGAGGTGGGTCAGTGGCTGTAGACCAGCGAGGTACCTCGTGAAATTGCCGGATAGAAACAAGACTGTCTGGCTTCTTGGTAGGAGTCGATCTGCGCTTCCCCGTATCATTGGGATGCTAACAGGCCACTGTACTCTCAGAAGTCATCTTTCATTGGTAGGTGTCGAGAGGGATCCCATATGCCAGGAATGCGGCGAGACCAAACAAACGTCTTACCACTATCTGTATGAATGCGAGGCTGTTGGGAGTCTTCAAATAGAATTGTTTGGTTCGAGGACTCTACAGAGGAGCCATGTAAGCTCCGTCCAATGGAATACCGTCATGGCCTTTATTTCAAGGTCGAGGAGGTTTGGGGGAAACCGAGGAGATGTAGGACATGGCTACGGTGTTCCCGGGGTTGGCAAAAAGGGCCCGTTGTGACTTACTTGCCTGGCGCTAGCCTCCCCACCATTGCTGCTGCTACTGCCACTAATACAACCAATCACAGCTTCAAAATATTTGGTTGTCATAGAAAAAACCCGAACCATAGTCTGTGATGGGTCGTCTGAAGAAATGATTACCAACCGCCGGTTAAATATTTAATCTTTGTGCCTTTAGGTAGGCAACCAGCAAATCAACAAGATGACTTGCAATAACATAAGACCCTAACATTAATACAATGAGTAAGATCACTATGCTGGTTCCATGCAGTGGGACTTTGCGAAACCAGATGTACGAAAACATCACATTAGAAGAAACCACACAAACTAAAGCGACACGCCACAGGTACACATCAGTAGTGAAGTCAGAAACTGATATTTTTCCCAAGAAAAAACAAGCGATTATTCTTAATGCACTAAAAACCTTAATCTAGAGGACTATCTCACAGCCATAGTAAAGATAATAGGGCCCAAAAATATAACATTTGCGTCAAAGATATCTAATAGTAGAATATGCATGTACCTTAGCAGCGTATTATTAGTTGATAAATTGTTAAAACAAACTACACAGTTAGAAATAGGCGATACCCAAATAGCAATCAGAAGACTTATTAAACCATCCAAAAGAATAATAATATCTAATGTCAGCCCGTCAATACCACATGATGCTATTAGAGGGCTACTTGTCAACCTTGGCCTCCAACTAGTATCACCAATGACATTTTTAAGAACTGGAGTACAAAATGATATGTTTAGTTATGTTTTTAGTTTTATGCGACAAGTGAAAATGATTTGTTTGAACTACCCTTCTCTACTGTATTACATTTCAAAGACATAGATTATAGAAGATTTCTAACCTTCGATGAAATGATTTCCTTTGCATGCAAAATAAGCGAACATATTGCTAAAACGTCCAAATACTGACAATGAAACAGACACTTTACAGTTAGCACAAAGCAAAGGTAACGAAGAACAAATAATTGAAAATCCGCAACAAACACACGTAACAGAGTCCTCAAAGCGACCACCATCATCTAGTCTCATGTCATCAGACCTCGAAAAGGAAGACTCACCCTCACCAGTAATTGATCAGCCATCAACATTTGTAGTTTAAGATGACAAGTGTACGTCACCGAAATTAGCACATCCGAAACTCAAGAAACTTAAGAAATCAACATCTATGGAAGAAAAACAAATAAGTGAAGTAAAAACATGCCACTAGCTACGTAATTACTTACGACACGCTAGTCAATTTCATATAAAGCTCCAAAGGCAACACTGGCTTATTAAGCGAAGCAAGAACATATACCACAGATATAGAGTATCTGATAAAGATGATATATGATATTTATCCCAGTCCTAAGGAATCTGCCATACAATCAAAATGCACGCGTAAACTAAAACGTCTATTAAAAATTGAATTTCTAGAAACATACAGTCTAGGCAGTGAATCTTCTGTATATATTTACAACAAAGATCCTACCGTAATATCTGGCACTACTGCTTGATATTAACGTTAATGGTAAATATAATTTACTTTAAATGTAGAGGTTTTTACAAACCTGCAGTCCATATCAAATTTTCAGGACAGGCTATCTAGAAATCTCAAAACGGACGGTACCTGGTTGCACAAAGTGTTTAGTGTCCTACATACAGAAAGTTTATTCAAACTGATCTAAAGTCAAACCTTTGTCACTGTTGGGTGTATATGTATCTATGTGTATATGTTTGTAATATTTTGCAGGGTGCCAATGACCCTAGTAGTGATGGCCCCTTAATTATAAAATTATTTTTTATCTAGCTTCGGGATACTGGAGAGAGAGGTTTTTTGCGAACCAAAGGAATTCGGGTACCACGCTGATTTTCTCGGCAAGTGATTCAGCTTTTTCTATGAATAAATCGAAACTCTCATCACTTCTTTTTTCATTTATATAATTTATTAAATTTTTTGAAGTACACCGAGTCTGGGCTTTTGTGACATTTACTTACAATGTTGATCTTGGATACAAGGTCATGCATAATTATGACGAGGAAAATGAACTTAAAAGAAATATTTTTTTATGACAATGATTGTGTCATATTTTTTGTTTTAAGTCTCTTTACTCATCCTTCGTTATAGCAAACACACTTTTATAAATATTCCTATAGTTGGAACCCAAAGGTTGAATGACATTTATTCTACTCTCCCATCGAATATCCACAGAGCTGACACGGTAATGAAAAATAATAAAACCGATTTCGCTATTCTCGTAACTAGGAAAATCTAATTTAGGCCAAAATGCTAAAACACCGCCTCCAATCGGTGCCGTCCCCAATTATTGCCGCACCGTGCGACTGCACCTGCTGAGTCCCCGCCAGGTTAGGCTCTGCGCTGAGACACGCTGTATATGTACCGTTTCCTTGTACCAGAACAATACTTAAAAAGCCTGGACGCAGCAAGTGCATTATGGTAGTGCATTCTCATAGAAATGATCTGGCACAAAATATTTTATTTTTTCTTGTAACATAGAAATCTAAATTTTGGTGTATAGTTTAATATTTATATCATAAACGTACCCACCAAATTTGGTTATCATAGTTTTTATTTTTTGAGGAAATTTTTTTTTTGAATGAAAACTCACAATTTTCCCAGAAAACGTTGTCTGATTTTCCTGGCTAACGAACTTATCCAAGCTATTTACAAAAGGAAGGTACATGCCAAATTTTATCAAAATCGGCCCATTATTTTTGAGTTATCGGTGTGATACACACACACACACATAGATATATATATATATATATATATATATATATATATATATATATATATATATATATATATATATATATATATATATATATATATATATATATATATATATACATATAAAAATTGAAACTGACCCCGGATATGGGTTCTAGGGTTCCTAATTCGCGCTCATTTGGAATTTTTTTTTCAAAATTCAAAAGTCGGGATCTCCTCATTAGTGATTTTTTTCTACGAAAATTCACTAAAAGTAGTGGATCAAATTTGACACGTATCTCTTTTGGAATTCTGTTGAAGGAGATCGTTAGCCAAACTAATCGAATCAGTATTTTATATGTATGTATGTATATATATATATATATATATATATATATATATATATATATATATATATATATATATATATATATATATATATATATATATATATATATATATACATACATATACATACATATACATACATATACAGGGTGATTCACGTAAAACTCCCAGGCCACATATCTTGGTAACGAGTAGGAATTTTTCAATTTTGTAAAAAACAAATGATTGCTTACGTTTAGCAGACAAACGTAAATATGTAGTATTCAGATTGTAGGTGGCGCTGGCGTCGAAATAAGTTATTTGATGGCAGTAACATTAGAAAGTACTTTTTCGGTATGACCTGTAATTTATAAATATTTTTTTTTCTATCAAAAATTTTCGAAAAGTTGACAGATTTTGTGATAATGAAGGTACTACTATGAAACTTTTGGAGATTAAAACGGAAAGACGGAAAATAATTTTTCTAATCCGTGAAAACTTAACGACCCAGGTCAACGATGGCTTTTGATTAAAGGCTTAAGCAGAATACACTAAACGTAATTTATAGGAGGCGCTGATGTAGAATATTTTTAATAATCAGATTCTGCAAAAATAGATATCGTTTATCGATTTAGAATACAAAGTAGTCGTAAAAATATTAGTGTTTGCTATTTATTGCAGATAAAACAAAATAAAAATGATTTCTCATGTGTCTAAGCTAAGCATATCTACTTTGAAAATTCTAAATATTGTGCCGTTGAGTGAGTCCGCGCTAGAGCTGCATACTTGCACTACATCACTCATATCAATCTGGTGTAATTCGCAATTGCCTGTAGTAGGCTAACAACAAAATTTCTCGGGTATGTCAGAAATACAAACTGTCAAAAACACATTATAATACAATTTTCAAGTAAATAAGTTAATTATTACGGTTCAATTCACAAACGAAGCAAAATATTACATGACTCATATTTATGGAGAGTGTAACGAAAATGCCAGTGCAACTGTAAAATTTGATTTGGGGCGATACGGAACAGAACGACTACGGATCGCAAAACACTTCAAAATTTGAAAATGAATCTGATTGCATACGAAACTTTCAATCAGGCAAAACCAAATCGTGTGAGTGTTGTCACGAATGAGCAACGTTCAACAGAAGTGCGGCAGCTTGTAGAAAATAACGCGCACATATTAATCAAAACTATTTCACAAGAAACAAGTATGTCTTATTCGTCATGTAAAAGAATAATTTCGAAAAATAAGTTCCACCCATATAAAGTACACTTAGTGCATCTTTTACGCCCTGGAGATTCTGAGAGAAGATTAAACTTTATATCCCGAATGTCTATCATGGTAGCGACCGACAAGAATTTTTTAAACAAAATTTTATGGACTGACGAAAGCCATTTCCACATAAACGGCCTCGTCAACAAACATAATTGACATTACTGTCCTCGTATATTGACAAAGGTAACAGGTAATCAAAATATAGCCAACTTATATTTTGATTACCTGATTACCAATGTTTTGTGTGGCATTTAAACGGGCATTTGACTGATCTCTTTTTTTTCGAAGGGTCACTAACAGGCGAACGTTACCTAGAGTTTCTGAAAACCGATATTCCTAGCTTGTTAGAGGAGGTCCCTTTAGTAACAAGGTTTGCAATGTAGTGGCAACAGATGAGACACCTGCTCATAATTCGGGTTCAGTTAGAGAGTAGTTGACTAGTACTTATGCTGAAAGATGGATCGCCACTAATAGACCTCTCCAGTGGCCAGCGCGTTCGCCAGATTGAACACCGAACGATTTCTCCCTGTGGTGTTTATTGAAAGACATGGTGTATGCTAAATCAATAAAATTAATAAAATTCTTGCCAGTTGTACGTATATAAATAGCCATTCTTTGTTAGACTCTTGTTCACGCATTACCACATCGTTTCGAAATGTGTAATGCCGCAAATGGTAACGTTTTTGAGTATATGTTGTAGGCTTTGCTTGTTTGTTTTTATGTTCTGGTTATGATTATGGTTATGGTTATGTTGAAAAATAAAACATTTTTCTCAATGTAGATCATTCAATAAGCGGACTGTATTTCTTGAGTGATTGTTTCCCCCCTTTTATCATAATATAATAATAAAAGTCTGGACGCAGCAGGTGCGTTATCGAAGTAAATTTTCATAAAAATGTTTTTAATAGCAAATATGTCTTTAATGCAAGCAGGCATCAATTTGGTCACCGGTATAACCTATATAGTAGAAAGAATGTACCATAGTTTACCCAAATAACTTATTGTTTGAAAATGTACAAACATTATCCGAATATATATTTAAAATGTTTCTGATAACACTGGTTTCCTAACCGACGAACCTTAGGTTAAGAGCAGTTATTAAAATTTGAAGCTTTTAATGAAAATTCGCTACCAAAACGCACTTGCTGCGTATAGATATTTTTTTGCTTACAAACATGCATCATATTTTGATGAAAAATGCAAAAATTCAATAATATAAGGGATGTTAAATAATTTTATAAGATGCAAGACATAATTAACTTTTTTACAATTTTTTCTCGTATCTCGTATAATAACAATGATATTGAAGTTTACCGTAGAAATGCATGACCATGTATATGTAAACAGATAAAAACTGAAACTAAACCCGGATATTGATTGTGGGGGGTCTAGTTTGCACTCACTTGAAGAAATATTTTTAAAATTCAAAAGTCGCGGTCTCCTCACTAACGAATTTTTTGTACGAAAATTAGCCAAACATTGTAAACCGTTAAACCATAAACTTAACTAAAACTGCTGTCAAAGCATCAGAGAAAGGGTGTATTTGAAATAAATTTGCTGGAAATATTTTAGTAAATGAAGGACAACGACGGTTGAAGCTAAAACTTAAGTGTTTAAAGACCACTCTTCTTGCGGCATTTTCTTTAGATAAACCTATTTCGTTTCAGGTTCTTTGTCTAAATATTGCCAATTTTGACGTTTCAAATCGACGTTTTGAGGAAAACCACAAATTTGTTTTCTTTAAATGCCCATAACTTTTTTGTCTTTTAACTTACAGACTAACGTTTGGCACAGGGTTCACTTTTTATAATACAAACATGCGTACCAAATTTGGTTGCCCTTACTTTGTTATTTCCGGAGATATGAAAATTTTTAAAAAAGAAACACACACAATTTTCAGGGAAAACCTTGGCCAATTTTCCTGGCCAACAAATTTGTCGAAGCCACTAGCAAAGGGAAGGCACTCACCAAATTTGATGAAAATCAACCCATTATTTTTTGAGATGTCGGTGTGATACGTATATATATATATATATATATATATATATATATATATATATATATATATATATATATATATATATATATATATATATATATATATATATATATATATATATATATATATATATATATATATATATATATATAATATTATATATATATATATATATATATATATATATATATATATATATATATATATATATATATATATATATATATATATAGATAGATAGATAGATAGATAATTTATTTTCGCCTTCTTGCCAAAATACATAGGTAAGCTCGTCACAATAGATATAAACAATGTGCCATGTTTCATAAAAATAACTTTATTGTGTGAAAACGTACAAAAATTTCCGAAAGTAAACTTAAAGTGTTCCGGAAAAAAACTCGTTTCTTGGTCAACTTTATAGGTTAATAGCAAATTGCGCTATTCAAATATGAAGCATTTGTTAAAAATTCGCTACCATAACGCACTTGCTGCATCCAGAATTTCTTTTCTTACAAACATGCATTATATTTCGATTGAAAATGCAAAAATGCAATAACATAAGGCGTGTTTGATTAAAAAGAAAGAAAATTTGTATCACCAACGACTTATGGGCCACCCTGTGATTGTAGAAATATATTTTTTTTAATGTAGCTCAAGACCCTATAATTAATATATACATTTTTTTTTCATATCTTGTATAATAACGGATATATTGATCTTTATTGATTTTTTACATAAATTCGACAAAAATTATATACCATTAAACAATAAACTCTATAGCTTAGACTACTGCCAAACATCAGAGAAAGGGTCTATTTGAAATGAATTTTCTGGAAACATTTTAGTAAAATGAAGGACAATGACGGTTGCAACTAAGACTTCAGGGTTTGTAAAACATCCTTCTTGAGACATTTGATTTCCATAGCCCGTATTAGATTCAAGTTATTTGCCTAAATGTTGCTGATTTTAACGTTTTAAATCGCAACTTTGACGTTTTGAGGAAAACCCGAAGTTATTTTTCTTTAAATGCCTATAACTTTTTTGTCTTTTCACCTATATAGCTAAATTTTGGTAGGTAACTTACCAATAAGCATATAAACCCGCGTTCCGAATTTAGTCGCCCTTACTTTGTTAATTCCGGAGATATAATTTTTTTTCGACAGAAAACACAAAATTTTCCGGGAAAACCTGGACAGATTTTTCTGGCTAACGAACTTATCCAAGCCATTTGCAAAAGGAATTTATTCACCAAATGTAATCATAATCGGCCTATTATTTTTTGAGTTATCGGTGTGATACACACACACACACACAAAATTTTTTTCAAAATTCAAAAGTTGGGATCCATTTATAGAGGTTCTTGCTATCGGAAAAATATTCTACATCAGTGCCACCTATAAATTACGTGAAATGTATTCTGCTTAAGCTTCTAAACAAAAGTCATCGTTGACCTAGGTCGTTATGTTTTCACAGATTACAAAAATTATTTTCCGTTAAGTTGTAATCTCCCAAAGTTTCATAATATTACCTACGTAGCCACCGATGGTAGTCATTTGTTTTTACAAAGTTGAAAAATTTCTATTCGTTACCAAGATATGTGGTTTGTGAGTTTTACATGAATCACCCTGTATATATATATATATATATATATATATATATATATATATATATATATATATATATATATATATATATATATATATATATATCTTTTTACAAAAAAAGTCTCTGAATATAATAAAGCTATTTTGATGACATTGGATGTATATATATGGCCTTCATTTTATACCAAATGCAAAGTTTCTACTTTGTTAAAAAAAATCACGTAAAGAAGACTAAAGGATTCGCTACCGTAACGCATTTGCTGCGCCCGGGCTTTTATTGGTTTCAAATGAGTTTATATACTATAACAGCGCTCTTGTATAAATATCAGCTATACATATATTGCATACACTACTATGTTCCGATACGACCTTGAATTAATTAATTTCCTCACTGACGTAAGGATATTAGTATGCAGTTCGGATTTTCATGCCATATGTAATATAGATGCAAACCAGATATTTCAATTTTCCAACGCCAAGTTCAGAATAACTGATATTATGCACGCGAAAGCCGCCAATAAAATTCCAAAATCCTATTCCATTCATCCAATTGCGATGATAAATTACCGGTTCGACCCATTTTCTGAATTGATGTAATCCATTTAAGTGAGCTAATAAGTGTTTGGCCTCCATTCAAAAATAGTGAGAGAATCTATAACAAAGCTCACCCTCGTCGGATCAATGTTAACTAAAATTCAGACCTAATCCGGGTTTACGAACGGTTACCTCATTTTATATATGTCTACCCCGGAAAATATCGAGTGGGCCAAACAACGTTCTAATACACATCTGATTCTCAAAACATTCAGGACAGAAGATCATCTCTTTACTCGCGAGACATAAAATAAGTATCAATCGTTCTGTATTTCTATGAAAATTAGAAATTAGTTATCGTTATCACCAAAATCATTGACTTTTCTGCTTGAAAAAGTACGTCAATTTTCATATTGCGTGCTCACGTGTATAAATACAAACAGAATTTATTAATGCCTTGCACAAGCACACTGATAAATTTATGATAATTTAAAGATAATAAGAGAAAAGCTCCATATTAAATATTAAATGCAGCATGATTAGAGAAAACAGCGGAAAAAATACTTTTTTAAAATTAAAACGAGGCGCGTAGATGCGCTGTTCAGCCGGTAGGCTACGCACGTGCGCAGTGGGCGGCAGTGCGAACTGTCATGGAGCTCGCCTGACAGTATTATTGTGTTTGTGTTTAAAAATAACCCGATATAACGAGATTTAATGATAACATGGACATTGTATTGTCACAAACAGGTGTCTAAGTGTTGTGTGCATCTATTACGCCACCTTTTCTGTAAAAACACACCCCTTTTGGCCCTCAATTGGGAAAACACTACAGCTGACCCCGTGAGCGAGATATTCACCTGAATTTACTAGGTAAGTTGTTTTTTGTTTATTTTTGTCGGTCCCTTGGAGATTTATGACACAAAAACGATATGTATTAACACACAAACTAATTATACACAGTTGTATTGTTCCCACGGGTATATATAACCTATAAAATTATTGTTTACTACTCACATTCATTTAAAATTTCTTTGGTAGATATCGGTACTTAATTGACAGATTCAGCTAATATTTTTTAATTTGCGTTCCATTTCATATTTAAATAATGTCATCTGCTGAATGAGATTCATTAATATAACACATATTTTTTCTTCTAATTGCCCAAATTGTTATATCATACTTTATGTAAAATAATAATCTTCGCGTGATAGCAGTATGCTGTTAATTGAAATTTTTTCTTGGCATACATTATTATATAAAATCTAATTACATATAATAAGTACCTGTAATAATCCGTAATTAAAACAAAAAACTTTGAGAATTGTAAATACTCCATAATTACTAAAGAACATAATTAAAAGTCCAATATTTTATTATGTTGAATGATTGTACTGCAACATGGATAAAAATTAATTTACCATTCTCATGTCAGATAACGGCATTATTAGATTGTTCAATTTCCATATTAAATTTAAATTGACGGGACGATACGTAACGGTGATACTTTTTCGTAATCTAATAAGTGAGGAAATTGTTAGTCCTTCGATAACATATCCCTTGTGTGCCGGTGTAATTTCTAGTCTGAAAATTGTCGTACCTACCTTACAGATTCAGGGTGTTTAGGCGTCTAGTTACGTTCTCGCAATGTTTTCGACTTTCGGAAAATCGATGTTGCAATTTTGGATTTCACGTTATCAAAGTTGGCGTGCAATATAGTTTCGTATGGGGGCGTGGCGTCGACACATGCACTTCGTTGTGGGAAGAATATTTTTGAACCGATAAAAAATTTTACGATTTCGTGCACGAATTTCTTAGGTCTGGCATTTTTCTTTGCCTTCTGAATTCCGGAGATAGTGACGGCAGCAGCGGCCTAGTCTCATTCTGATATCACATGGTTTTTTACTCATTTTTATACTGTGCAACCCAGGCACCCTTGAATTCGATCCTTGACCTTGAGGATAGTTTAATAAGTTTGCGTTTTTGTTTGATAGTTATCGGAAAACGAATCAAAGTGCCTAAATTATATTTGTGAATATCGATTTCTTACGTCATGTCAGTTTCGTTTACTTACCGAAATAGTACCTGTTATAATTGTGCTGCTATTAAGTACAATTTGGAGAACTCAATAGGTATACTGTACTGTGACAAATTGGGTTATCGAAATTGTACTTATCAGTGCTCATCACAGGTTCCAATCTTCACTCATTGTGTTGCTATTAATACTCCAATCATCATCAAGTTGTATTATTGAAACGGGTCTACTTACTTTGTTGTTTCTTCTTCCTTTAAATTTAAATTTAAAAAAACTAACATTTACTACCTCATTTAAAAGATTAAGATGCACAAGGTGAACAGAAATATTTTGTTTTTCCATTAAACAGGTTTAGACAATGTGAAATGTCCTGATGTAAAGAATATATGATGGTAGTGAATTTTCATAATTTTCGTAGAAAAAATTCACTAGTGGGGAGATCCCGACTTTTGAATTTTGAAAAATTTTTGCAAATGAGCGCGAACTAGGACCCCTAGAACCCATATCCAGGGTCAGTTCTAATTTATATATATATATATATATATATATATATATATATATATATATATATATATATATATATATATATATATATATATATATATATATATATATATATATATCACACCGATAACTCAAAAAGTAATGGGTCGATTTTGATAAAATTTGGCATATACCTTCCCTTTGTAAATGGCTTGGATAAGTTCGTTAGTCACGAAAATGGGAGGAGGTTTCTTGGAAAATTTTGAGTTTTTATTCGAAAAAAATTTTTCTCTCAAAAAAACACTCGGGACGCAGCAAGTGCGTTATGGTAGTGAATTTTTATTAAATGCTTCAAATTTGAATAACTCAATTTTCTATAAACTTAGAGAGTTTAATTTTGGTATGTAGTAAGGTCTTTCCTAAGGCAAGATATTGACCAAATTTCATTAAAATAACTTTGTAATTTTCGGAGAAAAAAAATTTTCGAAAGAAAATTTAAAATTTGAATAACTCAATTTTCTATAAACTTAGAAATTTGAATTTCAGTACGTAGTAGGATCTCTCCCAAGGCAACATACGTAGTAAATTTCATTAAAACAGCTTTGTTACTTTCAGAGAAAAATTTTTTTCTCAAAAGAAAACTCAAAATTTTCCCGGAAAACCCCGTCCGATTTTTCTGGCTAACAAACTCATCCAAGCCATTAATAAAAGAAAGCCACTTACCAAGTTTCATCGAAATCGGTTAATTATTTTTTGAGTTATCAGACGGATATATATATATATATATATATATATATATATATATATATATATATATATATATATATATATATATATATATATATATATATAAACATAAACATAAACATATAAAAATTCAAACTGACCCCGGATATGGGTTATAGGGGTCCTAGTTCGCGCTCATTTGCAAAAATTTTTGCAAAGTCTTACCATCGATACCTCTCTATTAGTGAATTTTTTAAAATAAAAATTCACTAAAAACAATAAGTACACTTGGAGAACACCCAAATCACCACAACACATATTTCAGAGACCTTACGATCGTTTCGTAGACAAAGTCTACATCTTCAGAGGAAGAAAAATTCTAACATAAAAAAAAAACTAGAACCCGTATATTTATATCGCGTTAAAGTAAACGAGCTAGTCCGAAGTAAAGTTGTCGTCTAACAACGATCATTTGTTTATTGCGACAGTGAAACAGGTCGGAGACCTGCTTTAATCTTTTGGTCGACAAATTTATGACCCTTATCTAATATAGGTATTACAAGGACCGGAGTTCTTTAAAGAAACAGCACGTTTCTTTTCGATCTAGAATTTACTATGTGGATATTAGTTCATGCCGACAAAGACATCTGGTGCGATAACAAACCGTAAACTCAACTCATCTCTTTTAAAAATAGAAAACTAAAACCCAGATGTCTGTCTAACCGTGTTAACTTTAACAAAGGAAAATAGTTCAACTAAAATACTACATACAAACTATATTTATATTGATTTTAATTCTACGTGAAAATATTTATCTTGACTACATATATACAACAACCGAAACCGGTATTTAAATCAAGAAAAACATACTAATTAGTATATGTATAAACCGGTCGAGTTATTGGCAATAATTTATTGTTCTACCAGACAAATTAGGAGTATTTAAGCGGTCAAATGCAAAGAGAGAACAAAGAGCTAGAAATTACAGGTGCCGCACGATTTAATGAAGTTTTGTTCTTAATAGACCTTAATATAAAAATACTTTCTAATGAATCAAGCATAGTTTGATGTCTGACATTTTTGACAAGTTTCAAATTTTCTTTGTCAATGTGGTGGTTATTATCCCATTATCTCCGACCTGTTTCACTGTCGCAATAAACAAATGATCGTTGTTAGACGACAACTTTACTTCGGACTAGCTCGTTTACTTTAACGCGATATAAATATACGGGTTCTAGTTTTTTTTTTATGTTAGAATTTTTCTTCCTCTGAAGATGTAGACTTTGTCTACGAAACGATCGTAAGGTCTCTGAAATATGTGTTGTGGTGATTTGGGTGTTCTCCAAGTGTACTTATTAGTGCTCATCACAGGTTCCAGTTTTCACATAGTTCACTAAAAACATTGCGACTAGTCGTTTATGAGCGAAAAATAATTCTCTAAAGAAAAGGTTCTATACAGTTTTCTTCTAAAATTCCCCGATTCATTATTATTTGAAATACTTGGGTACTATTCTTCCATAAGCGTAATGTTAAATGTGGAGATAACTTGGCGGCCGAATCGCCCATGGCCACACTGTCTCTCTCAAGTCACTGTAGAAAAGACGAGTGAGGTTTGCAAATCAATCATAAAGACGGAAGAGAGGACAATAAATCTAAAGTGAAGGTACGGAACGCTTATGCGGTGGAACATAAGTGGGTTTTAGTTGGATAATAAGTATGTAAAATAAAATAAAAATTTTCGAAAGAAAATTTAAAATTTGAATAACTCAATTTTCTCTAAACTTAGAAAGTTGAATTTTGGTACGTAGTAAGATCTCTCCTGAGGCAACATATATAGTAAATTTCATTAAAACAGCTTTGTTACTTTCGGAGAAAAAATTTTTTTTCGAAAGAAAACTTAAAATTTTCCCGGAAAACCCCGTATTTTTCTGGCTAACGAACTCATCCAAGCTATTAATAAAAGAAAGGCACTTGCCAAGTTTCATCGAAATCGGTAAATTATTTTTTGAGTTATCAGACGGATGCATATATATATATATATATATATATATATATATATATATATATATATATATATATATATATATATATATATATATATATATACAAACATATAAAAATTGAAACTTACCCCGGATATGGGTTCTAGGGGTCCTAGTTCTCACTCATTTGAAATAATTTTTGCAAAGTCTCACCATCGATACCTCTCTATTAGTGAATTGTTTTAAATAAAAATTCACTAAAAGCTATGATAACCAAATTTGGTAGGTAGGTTTACGATATAAAAAGTAAACTATACACCATAATCTAGATTTCTATGTTACAAGAAAAAAAAAGTTATAATAAAATATTTTGTGCCAGATCATTTCTATGAAAATTCACTACCATAACGCACTTGCTGCGTCCAGGCTTTTTTAAGTTGGATTAAAATGTTTTATATTAATTTGGCAACTTACATTTTGGCACAATTTCTGTTAAATGTTTAAAATTTCATCAACAATTATTTTTGAAAATACCAAGGTTTTCTGAGAGAAAACATTTTTTTTCCGGAAAAGATAGACCGATCAGGTTTTTTTTTGATACAGGAGTAGTGAATAATCTCCAACATACACCTCAGCCACACGCTGTAGCATGTTGAAATTTGAGGTAGAGTGTTTTCGCGCACACTAAACTCTTATCCCCGGAGTACCGTACCTTGGTCCATACCTCCGTCGGAATAAATTCACACACAAGACTTGGATTTTGAATGTTTTCATTCTGTTTGCTGCGGTGGCATTATCGGCTCAGGATAAGCTTTGGACGCTTATGCCTTATTGGAAGAGGCTCATCGTAGTCTGTGGTGCTACGGAGAAGAGCATTTGAGTAAAAGCGGCTTTTGCGAACTGAGTGGTGCATAGTTGAGTGAAGTAGTGTGAATCTGACTGTTTCTGACAAACCATGGCGTTCCGGTAACCATTCTCAGATTTTTATTCTGAATGATTTCAATGGTCTTGATGTGTGTGTCCGTCGCGGTGGCTCATGCAGAGGATGCAAAGCTCACGGCTGGCCGGATAATGACTTTGTACATGAGCAGTTTATTGTTCATGGACAATTTGGCGTTTCTGTTATAAAGTGGAAAGAATTTCGAGATGAACATCGAAGCTTTCCGCCGGGCATGTTCGACATGGGGGCCCCATATTAAGCGTTTGTCGAGGAAAACCTTAGGAGGAGTCTTGCCAGGGAATTTGACTGTTGTCTAGTGATATGTAATCGTGAGGTTTGTGTCTCTTTGTGGAAAATAGGACTGCTGAGAATTTGTCGGGGTTTTATGGCTAAACATGTTTTCTTATACCAGTCTTGCAGGTCGTCTACGGCAGTATTTAGACGTTGGGTTATTACCCTCGGTTGCGCGAAGCTGATGAGGATGGTAGTGTCGTCTGCGTACAGTGCGTATGTCGCGGGCGGTGTCGGTATGTCTGTGACAAATATATTGTACAGCAGAGGGGAAATAGTAGAACCCTGCAGAAGACCAGCCGTGGCTGAGTAGATTGTGGATCTGGTTCCCAGATGTTTGACTTGGAACTTCCTCTGTTTTAGGTATGACCTGATAAGGAGTATCAGAGGGAGCGGATAAATAAATGATAGAAGTTTGTTAAGGCAGCCTGCACGCCAAACCCTGTCGAAGGCTTGAGCAATGTCAAGTAATATTGCATCAGATGACTTATTAGGCTGTCCAACCAATTTATTTAAGCTTCTTATAACAGGAACACCTACCGATTTTTTGGGTTCGACTTACTCACACACACAAATACACACACACACACACACACAAATATATATATATATATATATATATATATATATATATATATATATATATATATATATATATATATATATATATATAATTATTAAAGTAATTAAAAAAAACTGTCTTGAAACTCATGTGCACGTGATCTCGTCGTAAGCAAACATTTCTGCAAAAATTTGCTAATAATCAAATGGCCTCTTTAGTAGCTGGGCTGATAGTTTATTATAGTTTAACCATAAAGTTATTCTCATGCTGTGGCTTTGGTCGAGCTACCGAAAAAGCCAGCAGCTATGACCAGTGAAACGTGCAGCAACCTTAGTTCGACACGGCTGTACAGCCCAGAAGACATTTAGCAGCACTGTCCACGAAAGTCCTAACTTATCAGCATATACAGGCTGATTTACGCAGCCCGTTCGTTAGAAAATTTATGATTTCCCGAAATAGTATTATGAAATTTGACAGCGGGCCAGAATCGACTGCTGCAAGTCTAAATGAAATATTTACAAAATGGCGGCACTTACGGAAATACCCGCAATCGGCGCCATCTTTGTTTTTTTAATGCAAATAAACCATTTTGATTCAATGCCTGGATTCTATATTGAATTCTGAATTCAGAACGTCTCAGTTGTCAACACTTATCTGTCATAGTTTTTGACATATGTCACATTTTTCGCAACAAATTGAAGTTGCAGGGGTCCATTACGAAATTTATAACTCCTGAGCCATTGAAAATAAATAGTTTTTTTTTATTCGGTTGACAAAGGTTTGGCCAATATTTTGCACCGTTACCGATACTTTTATTATGTTTCATGCGCCTACTGCGATTTTTCAAAGTTGACAATCAAAAAATGTCAAAAACTTCATTTCTTTAAATGGCACCTACGATTTATGATGCCAGAATGTAAAATTAAATTTAAGAGCAACTTTTATTAACATTATGCGTGCCTATCTGCAGGCGTTGTTGAGTTATTGGCATGTTTAAAAACATATTATTTTTTCCTCAGGGGTTTTGGAAACAATCGTTTCAGTTAAATTTTTATCCCACAACCTTATTACAATAATAAACAGTCACAACAAAATAACAACAAATGGGCAGATTAACAAAATAATAATTTCATTAGAAATGCTCAATGTGTGCACCGTTTTCATTGAGACAGTGTACAATACGGTTCCGAAGAGACTGCGTTGCTCTCCGAATTTCGAAAGGAACCAAATGATCAAAAGCTCCAGCTATCCTTATTCTTAAGTCTTCGTAATTGAAAACTGGATTTGCGTACACTAATTCTTTGACCCGACCCCATAAATAAAAATCTAAGGGTGTAAGATCCGGAGATCGGGCGGGCCAAAATGATGGGCCCCTATTTCCCCACCAACGATCTTCAAAGAATACCGTTAATCGGCATTTACGACTCCAGTTGAATGTGCTGGAGCTCCATCCATTTGATACCAGCGATTGAAACGTCGCCTGAGCGGCATATCAACCAGATAATTTTCCGCACCTTCTCTTCAAATTCTGAAATGACCATCGCCATTCAAATTTCCACCGTACATGAAATATCGTACCTGAGTGTCCATTAACAGACAGAAAACATTTTTACGAAATTGAGTTTGTTTTTCGACCTCCATTACAATATGAGGACTTTCGTCAGCCCAAAAATGCTGATTTTTTCGATTAATTATCTCTTGCTGATAAAATTTTGCTTCGCGTGCCCAGATGATATTTTGTAAAAATTACGATCTTCATGAATTTTTACCAAAAATTCTTCGCAAAAGTTGATTCTACGTACGTAGTCTCCGGGATGTAGTTTTTTGTAGCCTTATAGGGATGTAATTTATGACGACAAAGAATCCTTTGCAACGAGGAATAAGAAATTCCCAAATCGGCATATGCTTTTCGGATTGAAGCACGTGGATATGCTCCAAGATAGCTCAAGGCGTTAATTTAAACCTCTTAATTTCTTGTTATAAATTTAGTTTTCATAACAGGCTTAGCTACCTTCCCACGATAAAAAAATTTAGGTCTTAGAAATTTTCCATTCGTAATTTGCGATGTGGATATCTGATGTTGAACACGCGGCATGCTCTGTCAACTATTCTGTTATTTTGCCCATAAGTTACAAATAAATCAAAGACAACATCATTCGGATAATGCTCTATGGTAAAAAATTGCACTAATGAATTAAAACACTAAGATAATAATGACAGGACAGTGACTAGCTGTGACATTTGCTATTTTTTTCCAAAGCATCCTAACCTTGAGGAGAAAATAATAAAATGTATTTAAAAAATGACAACAACTCAAAAGCGACTAAAGATAAGCACGTACAATGTTAATAAAAGTGACACAAAATTAAATTCTACATTGCGGCTACAAAAATGGCAGGAACCATTTGAAAAAATTTAGTTTTTGACATTTTTTTATTGTAAACTTTGAAAAATCGCAGTAGGCGCATGAAACATAACAAAAGTATCGGTAATGATGCAAAATAGTGGCCAAACCTTTGTGAACTGAACTAAGAAAAGATAAACTATTTATTTTTAATGGTACAGGAGTTATTAATTTCTTAATGGGACCCCTGCAACTTAATTTTTTTGCGAAAAATGTGACATATGTCAAAAACTATGACAGATAAGTGTTGACAACTAGGACGTTCTGAACTTAGAATTTAATGTAGAATCCAGGTATGAAACCAAAATGGTGTATTCCCATAAAAAATAAAGATGGCGCCGATTGACGGTATTTCCGTAAGTGCCGCCATTTTGTAAATATTTAATTTAGACTTGCAGCAGTCCATTCTGACCGGCTGCCAAATTTCATAATAATACGATTTCGGGAAATCAAAAATTTTCTAACGAACGGGCTACGTGAATTAGCCTGTATAGTGTACAGAAAGAAATTAGCAGGCTTGCCAAAAAAAGTAAGTTTTTTCAAAAGAAGTGATCAAAAAATTAAATTCAAGGAACATGTTACGTTCAAACCATGTCCTATTAATTGCATTAAGCTTTAAACTTAAAAAAGCGACACAGCTCAAATGGTACCCCGTATATTACTATATTTCATGGTTTCCTACCAAATTTTACAATTTTACGCTAAACTTTGTGTAACTTATATGAAATTATTGGCTTTTTAGTTATACATGATTTCATAAGTTTTTGACCACCAGGTAACTTTCCCAAAAAGTGTGTTAGAAAACACAAACTTCGTTACGTAATATTTTGATTTCTTGTCAACTTATAAAGTCACTTTGTGTAACATAGGACCTGTCTAAAATTAACAGTATTAAAACTTATACAACTGTTTTTAGCGAATGTTGGTCAAAAATAAATTGCTAATAGAGAGGTATCGGTGGTGAGACTTTGCAAACATTTTTTCAAATGAGCGTGAATTTGGGCTCCTAGAACCCGAAACCAAGGTCGGTTGGAATTAGTATATATATATATATATATATATATATATATATATATATATATATATATATATATATATATATATATATATATATATATATATATATATATATATATACAAGTGATGGCTCAGAAAGTAATTAACCGATTTGATGAAACTCGGCAAGTCTCTTATGTATTAATAGCTTGGTTAGCCAGCCCTGTCGAACTTGTTTTTCTAAAGAAAATTAGATTTTGCCGAAAAAAATTTGTATCTCAAAAACTAGCAAAGTTGTTTTGATGTAATTCGATAGATATGTTACACTAAAGACCTTACTACGTACCAAAATTCAAGTTTATAGGTTTATAGAAAATTGAGTTATTAAAATTTGAAGCATTTAATGAAAATTCGCTATCATAACGCACTTGCTGCGGCCCGAAATTTTTAATTTTTGACATCAATTTTTTTTTGTCCATATTTTGCCGGATTAAAAACGAGTCAATTCGAAAAAGTTCGGACGCAGTAAATGAGTTGTGGCAGCGAATTTTCATTGCTGCACCAATTTCTTTTTTCAGCACTAATTTACTTTTTTATTTCAATTAAACTAACAATTTTTTAAAAGAAACCAAGTATAATTAATGCAAATTGGCTACTATAACGTACTAGCTGCCTCCAGAGTTTTGAAACCTGTACAAAACTGTAGCTTTTCGTGTGAGGCTGGCAAAAAACCTCTACTTGAAATTATTGTTTTGCAAATACTTTCGACCAAGGAAATAAGGTGACATTTAACTTTATAAAACCGCCGCCTCTTCAGGTATAATCGATTCCTAACGTCAAACATTTCCATATACAAACAAGCAAAAATCGTGCCAACTAAACTTTCCGCAACTATTTAGATTAAATGAAGAAAAGTAACTATTAAAATAGAAACCTAAGACATTGCGAACCACATTTGATCTAATACTTTTTACAAGTTGCATTGGCACCGTAATATTCGTTTAAAAATCGCCAATTTTGCTCTTTAATTGTAACAAAATGAATATTTGCTACCTCCTTTGCGATTGTCAAGACGCCCACTATAAGAAAATTTGATTTATTACCATTTTAACGTTATAAAATATTGTATTATAAAAAGTCCAAACGCAGTAAGTGTGTTGTGGAAGGTAATTTATTTCAAACTCTTATAACTTACTTTTCTATTACTATAGAAACTTCAGAAAAGGTATGTGTATATGTTTCTATCAAAGCCACATATGTACCAAATTTGATCCAAATAGCTTGATCATTTTAAGAGATAATTACTTTTTTTTCGGAAAAACACTTAATTTTACTTCCACATTGTCTTGTGTGGAAGTATCGCATCGGCGACAAAAATTTCAAATTTTTTTTTCGTTGAACCGTCGTAAAAAGTGCAAAAACATATAGAAAACATTATTTGGCAACGGATTTTTTTTGTCTGTCGGTCTGTATGTCTGTCTGTAGCAACGATAACTCTAGAACGAAAGGTTCGGATTGTTTTTAGATAAAATCGCTTCTGGGGTAGGGGATGAATGGGGGATGGTTTGGTGAAAATTGACATTTTTTCGTTAAAACTCGAGTAATATAACGTTTTAGTGCTTGTTTATTATAAAACTTTTAATTTCATCAAACATGTGGTATTCTGTGCAGAATTAAATTAGGGGTTGAATGTGTGGGGGTGGAATATCGGAGACAGAAATTTGTATTTTTTTTTGCTAAAATGGCGAAAAAGTATCAAAACATAGAAAATTCGATTCTAGAATGAACATTTTTTTGCCTATCGGTCTGTCAGTGGGTCGGTCTGTCGGCCTGTATATATGTGTGTTAGTAGCCGCAATAACGTTCGAACCAATTGAGATATCATCTTCAAATTTAGTATCCAGTTAGCACCCGACAAAGGAATGTTTCGAATTGTTTTTGGGTACGATCGCTTCAAGGGGTAGGGAATAAATGAGGGCTGACTTGGTGAAAATTGAAATTTTTTCATTAAAACTCGAGTAACATAACGTTTCAGAAGCTTATGGGTACAGCAACACGAATATTTTCTTTGTGCTTAAGTCATGGAAACTAAATTCATTTCATGAGAACGTCTTTCTGAGGAACGCAGATTATCAGAGGTATGTGGAAGTTATGATTAAATTTCCAGCACATTTTTTACGAAGAACTAGTCCGATTGGGCTGGCTAACGAAATTATCAAAGAGGTTTACTTGCCAAATTTTATCTAAATCGGTAATTTTTTTAAGTTTTCGCTCGGATACATTCATAAATACATACCCACATATAAAAGGCAGTCCAAAATAAAATCTGATACCGGTTTTCTTAAATGCTTGGGAATTTGCTGAAAATACTTTCCATATTAATATGATTTTCATTTTCTAAATTTAGGTCAAAATCTTAAGTTTCTATAACATAGTATACAAGGAGGTATTGTTGTTGTTGCTCATGATTATTTTGGCTGACATTTACATATTTAGATGAGAGTTGTCGCAAATGGCAACCTCGCCGATTGTTTTTTGTGCCATATTTTTGTAGTCTGTCCGTTTAAAACTTAATTTGGCGATTTTGTTTGCAATGGCAGCGGAACCCTGATTTATCTGTCTGACCTTGTCTTACATTAAAGGCATCCATTCATAGGTAATTTCAGGTCATATCGTAGATTATTTATTTTTTATATACCTTTAATTCCAGATTTACTGAACCAATTGAGTTGAAATCTGGTGTGTAGTACCACTGATACGATATCTCCGTGCTTGTGAAGTTTTAGTTTAATACTTTTACCAATTTAAAAGATATTGCCTTTTTAAACAGTTTTTTGCACCTTTTTCTAAAAGTATTTGTGTCAAAGCTGTCTAACAAACTCATCCAAGCTATTCGCAAGATGAAGGGGATTTCCAAATTTGGTTTTGATTGGATTTTTTGAGTTGTGGGTTAGATACATACATACGTATATATATATATATATATATATATATATATATATATATATATATATATATATATATATATATATATATATATATATATATATATAACTTTTGAACCGACTTTGGATTTGGGTTCAAGGGAGCCTAATTCCTGCTCATTTGAAGAAAATTTCCAAAAGTCTTACTATTTAGACCTCTCTATTAGTGAATTTTCTTACTGACAATTAACCCAGAGTAAACTATACACCAAAATTTAGATTTCTATGTCACAAGAAAAAAAGTTATTAAAATTTTTTGGTGCCAGATAGTTTCTATGAAAATTCACTACCATAACGCACTTGCGGCGTCTAGACTTTTAGTCTATAACGATCGTGAATTCTAAAAGATATGTATTGGTTAATTGGATTCTCCAAAGTGTACTCATCCGTGGTCATCACAGGTTCCAATTTTTACTCAGTGAATTATTTAGGGTTTTTAAAATAACACAGTTGATAATGCAATCGAAGTGAAAATATTTTAACTAGAAAGCAGATAACCAGTTATAGCCCTTCGTAATTTTCTAGCTCTCCAATCGAAAAGTCCTTAAGTTCCAATCGGTTCTAATGGCCGCTGCTCCTAAATCAAATTGTATGGATAGTTGTTTTTATTGATTTAATACATTTGTATGACATTAGTGTAATATAGATACAAGTACCTATATTGTTTTTATAAGTAATAACACTTGGACTATCTGATCGTGTCGATGTTAAATTATCGATTTGTAATTAACATTGACTTTTTCATTCAACTAGCAATAGGCTATAGATAACAATTGACGGTACTCTTAGATATCATCATCTACTCATATTAGCGAGAAGAGCTAATATAGAAATCGAATTGGATAACACTATTCATCAGAAAGCCATTACCTGTATTATACGTATTATTTCATATACCGATATGTCATCGTTAATAAAAATAATAATCAAATGTCGTGTTACTCAGAGAAGTAAAGTTTTAGCACACACATGATTGGCAATGGGTGGACATATTAATGTAGAACCATCTATTTGATTTAGAGAAATGTACCAAGTTGCTATTCACACAATTATAACGATGTCATTTTTCTTATCAGTATTACTGGCAGTTATTACCAACTTCTTAATTTAGTAAATTTTAATTAACGAAATTCACTAATACAGAGGTGACAATCGTGAGATTTTCGGAAAATGTGTTCAAGCGAGCGCGAATTAAAGCCCCCGAAACCCATATTAGACACCCTTGAATATTTTATACATGTTTATACTTCTCCAGGCTTGCGCATAAGTAACGCAACAAGGCCATAACTTTTAAACCGAGAAAGGCATCGAACTCAAAATATAGTGGGTTGCAAAATAGTGTTTTGCGATTATTTGGTGACATTACCGACATTTTTGAAGCAAGTAGGGGGGGTGATAACTCTTTAATTTCTTAAATAGCATCATAGGTCATCCGACACATTTTTGGAAAGCGTATTCAGCTTGATTTTGATGGTATTAATTATTTTTAGGTAACCTTTGACAGGAACGAAAACAATTGGCTTATATATACGTATGTATGTATGCATGTATCCGAGCGATAACTTAATAAACAATAAACCGATTTTGATCAAACTTTTGTACATTTCTTGGGCTAATTTGTTAATCAGCCGCATCGGATCAGTTTTCCATAAGAAATCAAGTTTTTCTCCGAAAATATGTATATTTCTGAAAATAAACCTATTTTGATGACATTTCGTACACGTGTAGCCTTGATAGAAGCTTATGCACATACTGAAATGAAAGTTAACATTGTAATACAAAAACAGTGCTGCAAATTGAATCATAACTTCCACATTGCTGTCATAATTTACTCTCCTGAGAAATACATTCTCACAGTGGCGGCTCGTGGGTGTTTTATGTGGGGGCACAGGGTCCGTCTTGGCTCATGGTATTTATTGAAAATGTCTTAACGCGTTTTAAAGTAGAAAAGCACCTTTCGCTTTCTGAAGTGGTCATTGGAGTCGTTACTACAATATTACATAGTTTATAAATTTCGAAAAATGCTTCATTAAGGTTATTTTCCTTTAGAAAATTTAAGAAAGCACTAACACCTTCCATAGATCTCATAGCTTCTCGGTGTATAAAGTAATGAACTTTGTTCTAAGATTTCCCGTGTCAAAAATATTTTAGCACTGAATACTGGTCTAAAAATAATTTTCTGCGAAGTTTACTTTGTGAGAATTAAAACTGGGTGTTGACAACAAATTTGAAAGAGACAAATAGTCTGCGGAAGAGAATATATCTTTTAATTGTGTTATAATAAGGTCACATACTTCTATTGCAGCACTTCTACGATTATCACATATGCCCTCAGCATACCTCAGTCTCAGATAGTTTCTACTGGCACATAATAAGTTTGCGATAATTCCGACCTTACTTTTACAATTTCTGTTTCAAAGGAAGCCACCCATTTTTTTTTATAAAACTGCCAGTAGCCGTTCGTTTTTGAAGTTGATTACACAATACAACAACATGGGGCATGACATAAAGGTCATTTTCGTAAATCTTCCTTTAAATCACAAAGTTAGCAAGCAACTTCGTGCCTTATTGACAGAGCCGGACACATCCGACGGCCGGATGTTAACACGGTCACACAACATGTGTGACCCCTTCAGCCGATTTTAAAGTCGACTCGTCGCCGTTTTCGGTCTGAGATCGTGGCAAGCCCGATGACAAACGAGGGCTAGATAACTATGTGCCCACGCCTTTAAATGATTATTCAAAGAACCAAGTGCGCGTAATGCGAGTGCGGTTTCAGGATTAAAGTTAAAGTCTGCCATAGAATTCAGCGTGCGATGCTGAGTCAAAAGTAAAATTCATTATTTGTGGTATAAAAGGGATAATAATTAGAATATGGGTAGTTTGTCGTATATAATTAATTGCTATTATTGTTACAGTCATTTATAGTAAACTGAAACAAAAGAAATATATTTTTTCTTTTGAAATTGAGGCTGGGCACGTGCCCCTGTGCCCCTTATCACCAGCCGCCAGTGCATTCTCATAACATGTATTTAGAGTCTGTGACATGATCACAAAGAAAATATTCATATTCCTGCATCCATAAACTTCTGAAAGGTTGTCTTACTCGAGTTTTAACAAAAAATGTCAATTTTCACTAAATCACCTCTCATTTATCACCTACCCCCGGAAGCGATCTTACTCAAAAACAATTCGAAGCGTTTCTTTGTCGGGTGCTAACTGGATACCAAATTTGAGGATTATACATCGATTGGTTCGGAGGCGAAGGAAAAACATGTGCCGGCAAGGAATTCCCCAATTTGGAAGTCCTCGGGCCAAAAGAGCGGGCATAACAAGATGTTCTATGTCTGGTGACCTGGTCAGTAAAAGGGTGCATTAGCTCTGTTCCTCTGGTAGATCTCTTGGGGGCAGCAGGTGGAGGAACTATGGAAGAATGCTCCTCCGAGCAGTACCCGTACAGATATTTGTAAAAGAGAGGGAGATGTCACCAACGGCACGTCGGTGGGCAAGGGATGGCAGCCTTTGAGTGAGGGTAGGCTCACCGATGAGACCTATAGATCTCTTCTGAATGGAGTCCAGGATAGCGAGCGTAGAAGCCGCAGCGGCACCCCAGATGTGGGAGCAGTATTCGAGGTTTGGCCTTATTTGTGAAGTATATAAGGCATAGAGATTAGCAGGTGAAAAGTATTTGCGAGTCCGGAAGAGGAAACCCAATTTCTTAGCAGCCTCTTCTGCAATTGATGTAAAATGTTGGTGACAATTGGGATTTTGGTCCACAGAAATGCCAACAAGTGAAAAGGACTCATTACTTTGAATTGGTTGTTCATTGTGATGGGTCTAGGGCTGATGTATCTCTTATGAGATAGAAGGCAAGACTGAGATTTGTTGGAGTTGAATTGTACCAGATTTCTACTTCCCCAATCTAATATTTGTTGGAGATCCACAGAGACAGAATCCTCCATGAGTCTGCGATCCTCATCTAATTGGGCTAAAGAGACAGGCTTAGAATATTGTATATTTGAGTGGAGGGTGCTGTCGTCCGCGTAACTGTAAATTGGGTTAGATGTGCTATAGAGGAGGTCATTGATGTGGAGAAGAAACAACGTAGGGGCTAAAGCTGAACCTTGAGGGACTCCTGCATTAATGGGATACAGTTTAGAGGAATGGCCATCCACGACAACAGAAATGGTCCGGTTGGAGAGGAAATTTGCTGTCCAGGTACAGAGTTTTGGTGGTAGGCCATAGGCTGGAAGTTTATTAAGCAGCACTGCGTATCAGTCCTGGTCGATTGCTTTGGATATGTCTAGAGCGACAACCTGGGATTCACCGTGTAGTTCCATAGACTTGTCCATCCATACTGCCTGTCGTGTATTTGACTGTGTTTTTCAAGAAATTTTAGTAATTCGGTGTTTATATACTTTTCCATCACTTTAGAGACGACTGAAAGGAGAGAAATAGGCCTGTAGTTGCTGGGAAGCGCTTTGGATCCATTCTTGGGGACGGGTTGTACTCGAGCAGTTTTCCAGTTACTAGGGAATATGCCTTTATTGTAAGATGTCTGAAACACACACACACACACACACACACACACACACACACACACACACACACACACACACACACACACACACACACACACACACACACACACACACACACACACATATATATATATATATATATATATATATATATATATATATATATATATATATATATATATATATATATAATTGACACTGACCTGGATATGGGTTTGGAGTGGCCTAGTTCGCGATTGAAGAAATTGTTTCAAAATTCCAAAGTTGGGATCTCCTCATTACTGATTTTTTAAAGAAAATTCACAAAAAAGTCAATGTTAATTACAATCAACAATTTACCGCGTCAAGTTATTTTACAACAAACTTCGACGGATTCTACTTACGGATTCTACTTATTTGTCGCGTGTGGATCGCATGAGCATTAATTTTTTTCGAAATATTTGTTTCAAAATTTTCAACATCACCTGCATTATCTTTTGGCGCATATTCAAATAACACTTTTTCTGTAAGCCATTCCATTTTTACAAGTTTGAAAACTTAAACTGAATATATTATCAAAGATTGTTGCAGTGTTGTTACACAAGTAATTTATACCTAAGTGCATGTCGTTTAGAATTTCAACTGCATGTAAAGTTATTCCTCATTATTATATGGTGTACCTATACATTTTGTTACGCCGGTGTGGTAGAAAACTGGCTCTTGACAAATCGCACAAGAAGAACAAACGAATAATGATATGCAGAACAATGTTTTAAACCTAGAATTTCATGATTTTGTAAATTAATGCAAAACGGAACCATTTTGTAAATTATTAGGGAAAAATAATTATCATTGTAACGAATGTTAGTGCATCTGTTTTATAATTCTTCTTCTCCGTGTTTGGGAAAGGATGTCGCTGATTTTAATTTACAACTACAATAGGTGCTGTCACATTATACAGGTTAGTATAAAGTCCCGGAACAGTCGAATGACTGCTATTCCAAAAGCAATTCTTTTGAAATTTTGCATGGCTGTATAGTTTAAAACGAATGGATTTATGACATTTTCTTTTTTTTTTACACATCTTGTTTAACACAGAAATACTTCCTACTTAACTTTTGTTAGCAAATCATAAGTACACTTGGAGAATCCAAATCACCACAACACATAATTTTAAAGACCTGACGATCGTTTCACTAACAAAGCTAGCATCATCAGAGGATATTACTTACTACTAGTTAGTAGGTTTTTAAAAAAGATGTGTTGTGGTGATTTCTGTTCTCCAAGTGTACTTATCAGTCTCCAACCTTCACTTAGTAAAACATATTGTATGTTTTGACATTTTCGAATTCAGAATATAAAGCTATCTCCAGAAATAACCATTTTTTTATTCATAAGAAATCAAAAAGTCTGGCCGCAGCAAGTGTGTTATGGAAGTTAATTTTCATAAAAATGTTTTTAATAGCAAATATGTTTTTAATGCAAGCAGGCATCAATTTGGTTACCGGTAAAACCTATATAGTAGAAACAATGTACCATCTTTTATCAAAAAAACTTATTGTTTGAAAATGTACAAAAATTTTCCGAAA
Source organism: Tillus elongatus (assembly GCA_964006375.1). Taxonomy (NCBI): domain Eukaryota; kingdom Metazoa; phylum Arthropoda; class Insecta; order Coleoptera; family Cleridae; genus Tillus; species Tillus elongatus. Next base: position 88,284,729 of record OZ023266.1, read on the forward strand.
ATAAACTTTAAATATTTCCCAGAAAACTTATTTCCTAGCCAACCAACCTTGGGTTAATAGCAAACTGAGTTATTAAAATTTGCAGCATTTAGTGATAATTCATTACCAAAACGCACTGCGTCTCGATTTTTTACAAACATGCATCATATTTCGATGGAAAAAGCAAACATGCAGTAATATAAGGAATGTTCGACAAAAAAATTGTAGGTGTCACCAAAGAGTTATGGGCCACTCTGTGATTCTCAAAATAATTTTATAAGATGGAGGTCAAGACACTCTATAATTAACGTATACAACGGTTACGTGTAAAATTCACCTTAAGCATATTAACATCATTAATTACACGTAGCAGGCAAAATAAACAAAAACACCCCATATAATTATTCGGTTTCATATTGTTATTGGTTTAGGGACAGCTGTGAACGAACATCTTTAATTTGTTATCTACATTCATTCAGTTTCAATTTCTAGAAGTCGAGATTTACCACCGAAACAGTCGACAACGGCAGAGTACACTGTCTTGTGAAGGCATGGTTGCCAGCACGTCATTAATTTATTGTCTGTCTAACTTTAGCTGGTTGGAAATTACTGAATTATGTGTTAATGTAGTGAGATAAATTCTTCCATGCAGAACTGTGGTTACAACGGTCTCTATAAGCTGTGGAAGAAGTTTATTATCGAGATTAATATTGGAAGTTAGGTGTGTTACATATGTCGAGGTCTTGCGGTCGAAGCCCGAATTTCCCCATTCGTGTAAATGTCGCAACTCTGCGGTATTAAGTTATTCGTTGCCAGAGTTTGATATTTTTGATGGAAGAACGGGACACCATTTCTTGTCGTCTTTTTTTTTGTTGACCGATAGCGAATCAGCAAGATTAGCTATGACCTGGGAGAGAAAACATTTTTGAGAAAAAAGGTTGGTTTTGAAAACGGTGGAAGAAGCAATTTAATTTGAGTGTGTGGCAAGATTTCAGCTAGAAAAAAGAAACAGGCAAGTGGGCCATTCATCCTAGTTTGGAGATTAATTTCTAGGCTGTAAAACGATTATAGTATTCTGGAGGTTTGGGAAGTTGAAGCGAATTAGTCGCATAGTACTTGAATACTATAATATTCCCGTGGTGGAGAGTAAATGTCACATACGTAAAGCCGAAAAAGCAAGTGGCTTTGTGGCTTGTTTTCAATCAGAACCGGCTTGTCTAACTGTGGTCAACAAAACACCTTGACATAACATAGAAACCCTCAGGATTTGGAGGTAATACCCAACTCGTAGTTTTTTTTTTATGTGTAACTAAGGCGTGTTTTCTCTTTCTATTTGTTACAGGGTTTTGGTTTTAGCTTTTGGTTTTAGCCTTTGGTTTTAGCTTTAGTTTCAGTTTTTGTCTTGCTTTAATTGATTTTATAGTGCCTAATCGACAAGCAATAGGCCTACATATTGTCTTAAACTAACGAGTGGTCAATGGGAGAATAAGAATATTGGTATGGTACCATTTTATGGCGCAAATTCAATTATAAGCCATTCCCAGCAGCATCAGATTGCCGAGGACATTTCGTTGTTGAGTAGAGGAAGTACAGGTGGCCGGAAGGTACCGACACAGTGGACAGTAGATATTTTGTTAGCGAAAAATCGACCAGAGAAGGTTCACTGGAGATCAGACCTTACAGGTAGTAGTCTTTAAGTTGTATTGTTAATAAAGAACTCAATTTGTTTGTTTGGACTTTTAAATCCAGTATTAAGCTGTGACTTTACTTATGGTGGTCAAGTTTTGGAATTCAAAGATAAAGTTTTAACGATAACACAATAGGATAAGATACCCAGCTTTTTATTTGAACCCTACACGTTAGCTGATGATTTATATTCACATTATCATTAATATAATTGCTTTGAGTTTGATAAAGTATATCATTATTTAGGCTACCATTTGATACACCTTTTCATATTTTAACATCTTTGTAAGCTGATCGTGATCACGAAAGGACACAAATTTCCATTCGATTTAGCTTAGTTACTTTTATTGTTGCGTTTGAATTACTTGACTTGTTATTGCTTACCATACGAACGTTAGTAGCTTAAAGCTATTTGTTTAGCAGTAAATTATTGAGATATAGCAAGTGAGTCATTTTGCGGACTCTGTTATTCATTTAACATACATGCTAGCAATTTATAGGTTATATATGTGTATATATAATACTGTTTTTGATCTGTCTGACCACTTGTAGGCATCATCTGGATTTTATAATAAACTAGAATTTTATTTTATATATATATTTGTGTGTCGTTTGTTCTGCACTCACCTCTCACTCCCGTATTAGTAACGTTAGGTGCTGTTTAGTGTTTGTCAGCTTCTACGTAAGCCTTTAAGATATTCCAACTGTAAGATTTCGTTCCCACATTTGTACATTCCGACGTATAAGCCTGCGATTTTAGGTGCAGCTGCCAGGGAGGTCCAAGGAGTTCTTGGTTGTGTTGGATTCTTGGTAAGCTGGATTTCGTAATTAACATCTCTTATAAATATCCGGAACTAGGTGTAAAACAATCAAGTGGCGCCCTCATAGAGTAACACCTTATAAAGAACCCTGCCCATCTTCACTGTATAAAAGCTAGGGGCCACCTAGATTTCCGGTAACGTTGACCTTTCTATCGATCGTCGTATGTAGGTTGTTTGACTCTCAAACGTGGTAAAGGTTTTTAGGAACAGGGATTCCTAGGATCGATTTAAAGAGATAGTGGGCGGTCACATATTTGGCGCCCAACGTGGGGCTCGATTCAGCTCAAAAAGGGCTTATTTTTTGGGTTTTTAGAGATTTTGGAAGCCGTAGTATTGGACTTGAACTTTTGTGTAGTTGTGAGAGTAGGGCTTTGGGGAGTAAAGTCGTTTGGTTTTGGCGTATTGATCTTGCCGATGTACGGTGTTGTTAGCTTTCTCAACTAATCGGGTGTGAGAGTGCAGACTGCATTTATTTTTTTTTATTTTTTTTTACTGTATTGTTAGGTAGTTATCTTGATTCCAGTGTGGGTTTATTTTTTTTCCAATCATGGCTCGTCGTATGGATGTATATAGACTGGACAAAGAAGAGCTCGTATATGAATTAACGGTACGTGGCATAGCTACTGGCACGGTGGAAGATATGCGCGGTCGTTTAACCTTAGCGCGCCAAATGGAAAAGTCTGGCGATAGTCTACATTATCCTAAGTATCCATTTACGTTTGAGGAAGATCTTGGTGTTGTGCAGGGAAAACTGGAAGGCGTGTTGGCTGTCTTAGAAGAATTTCAAGGAGATAGCAAGGACAAGCAGTTTCTAAAATTGCAGACAAAGTTGGCTCACATATTGGGAAGGATAGATAATATGGAGTCTGCGGATGAAGAAAAGAAGAAGACTCGAGGTGAATTACTTGCTCGTACGTTATCGATGATTGACCAGCTCAACACCAAAGCGTCAAAAGTCGGGAGTGAAACACAACCTACTCCTTTAGGTTTGCAAGTAATGGAAGCATCTTTAGGGAATCAGTTGAAGTTCGAAACCCCTCAGTCGTGTTCTTCACCCATGATGTCTGCTGCGCAGTCGCTTAACGCGTCGTTGATTAAGCCGGTGCTCCCTCACAAGTGGAACTTGAGGTTTGGTGGAGACAGAAGAGGACTGTCTGTGACTGCTTTCTTCGAACGTGTCGAGGAAATGAGAAAGGCCAGAAATGTCAGTAAGGAGATCCTATTGGAGTCAGGAATAGATTTATTCGAGGGTAGAGCATATGAATTTTATCAGGATGCTAGGAGTGAAGTGTCCCAGTGGGATGAACTTGTAGGAAGATTCAAGGAAGAATATCAACCCGTTTTTTATAGCGAGAAGCTTCTGGATGAGATAAAGAAGAGAAAACAAGGAGCAGATGAGACCATAGGAACTTATTTGGCTATTATGTCGAAATACTTTCAAAGATTGCAATGTCAAGTCTCGGAGGAAACGAGGTTGAGTCTCCTAATGCGCAACTTAGCACCGATGTATCGTAGCCAACTGGGTGCTATGGAAATAAATTCAATCGCCCAGCTGCGTACTTTGTGCAAGAGGATAGAACAACGATCCCAGGCTGGTGAGTTTGCACATCCGCCAAAAAAAGAGCAGATTTTGGAGCCTGATTTGGCATACGTGGGTTTGGAAGAGAAGACCGAGAGACTGCAAGTATCGTCTAACCAGGGTGGGCGTAGCCAGACGAGGCATAGTCCCGTCGTCTGTTTCAACTGTAGGAAGCCAGGCCACATAGCAGCAGGTTGTACCGAGAGAAATAGACTCATCTGCCACAAGTGCAATAGGGAAGGCCACATTGCTCGTAATTGTCCCAGAGGTTTTTCGGGAAACGGAGTGCAGCGCTCTTAGAGAGTCGAGCTGATAGTGCTGCCGTTAAGTACTCGACTACTGTCAAACCTGTTTTAGATTTCATCATTGACCATGCACAGAACGATGAAAGGCCTCACCTTAGAGTGGACATATTAGGGATTACCTTGCTTGGACTCCTAGATTCCGGGGCGTCGAGAACAATTTTAGGTGGACCAGGTTGGGACCGTATCGCGAAGTTGCGAATACCCCTGGACGAATCGAAGAAGACATCATGCACAGTCGCTAATGGAGAGAAATGTGAAAGTATTGGTACGTGTGAATTACCAATGAAGGTTCGTGAGCGTCTAAAGTTTATAGAGGTGATGGTTGTCCCTGAACTACCACATGTTTTGATTTTGGGAGCAGACTTTTGGATAAGGATGGGGATTGTTCCTGATCTGAGGCATAACGAGTGGCAATTTTCTAACTGTCCTGAAGTAAGCACAGTAGATATAGCTGATCAGTCAGTCTTGGAAGTTGGACAGAAGAAGCAGTTGGAGGAGTTAATCAACAAGAAGAAGACTTTGCTCGGAAATAGTTTGGGTTGTACAAATATGACGGAACATGTGATCAAGACTAATGCACCACCGATTAAGCAGAGATACTATAGGGTATCCCCAGTGCTTCAGAAATACATCGATGAAGAATTAGAAGATATGCTGAAGAACGATGTCATAGAACCTAGCAGTAGTCCGTGGGCGTCGCCAATAGTTCTTGTAAAGAAGAAGGATGGTTGTTATAGGTTCTGTGTCGACTACAGGAAGCTTAATGCAGTGACCGAACGTGATGGCTATCCATTGCCAATGGTTACAGACACGTTAGACAAGCTTCGAGATGCGAAGTATCTTTCTAGTTTGGATCTGAAGAGTGCATTTTTCCAAGTCCCTGTTGCCGAGTCTTCAAGACCGTATACTGCGTTTACCGTCCCCAATAGAGGACTATTTCAGTTTAAAAGGATGCCATTTGGCCTGCATAATTCTCCTGCAACATGGCAGCGTTTGATCGATCGTGTGTTAGGATCGGACCTGGAACCTTACGTGTTTGTATATTTAGACGATGTAGTGATCACGACTCCAAGTTTTGAAAAGCACCTCGAAGTGTTAGAGGAAGTGTTTGAACGCCTGAGAAGAGCCAATCTAACCGTCAATTGGGAGAAAAGTCAGTTTTGTAAGCCCGAGATGAAGTACTTGGGTTACGTGGTGGATAGAGAAGGGTTAAGAGTGGACCCTGATAAGGTCAGAGCAATGATCGAGCTACCTACTCCGACCAATGTGAGGGAAGTGAGACGTGTACTAGGTATGCTGTCCTGGTATAGAAGATTTTGTCCTGATTTTTCTACTGTGGTCGCACCAATCACAGGGTTGCTGAAGAAAAGTACTAAGTTTTGTTGGACTCCTGAGTGTGATAGATCTTTCAGGAAGATTAAGGAGTTGTTGATATCTGCACCTGTTCTGGGTTGTCCAGATTATTCTTTACCGTTTGTTGTACACACAGATGCATCGGGCTATGGTATTGGTGCGATGTTATCTCAGACGCATCCAGATGGTGATCGTGTGATTTGTTACTTGAGTCGTTCTCTGTCACGCCAAGAACGTAATTATTCCACGACAGAACGAGAGTGTTTAGCGGTTCTGTGGGGAATAGAAAAACTGCGTCCTTACATCGAGGGAGTAAAGTTTACTGTCATCACCGATCATTATAGCTTGAAATGGTTACATAGCCTCAAGGATCCATCAGGAAGACTTGCAAGATGGGCTGTACGCTTGCAGCAGTATGATTTTGAGATTGTTCATAGGAAAGGCAAAGACCACGTAGTACCGGATGTACTGAGCAGATCTGTACCAGTGTTAGACGTCCTGAACAGCGTGGAGACAGAGACGAAGACTACAGACAAGTGGTATTTGAAGATGATAGAGCGGGTACAAACTACACCTCTGAAGTTTGGGAATTGGAGATTGTCAGGTGACAAGTTGTATAAGTACGTGAGGCAAGATTATCCAGCACTTACGCCTAAGCAAGATGTTTGGAAGATTGTCGTTCCTAAAGACCAGCGACGAAGACTCTTGTCAGAAGCTCACGATCCAGCTACATCGGGTCATATGGGAGTCTATAAAACCTACTCAAGGTTAACTGATAGATATTATTGGCCGAAGATGCGACAGAACGTTGCGAACTATGTCCGCAAGTGTACCATATGTGCTGCGCACAAGGTGGATCAACGAGGTCCCAAGGACATGATGGTGTCGCATGCTAAACCGTCGAGACCGTGGGAGATGATATCAGTGGATTTAGTGGGTCCTTTACCACGTTCATCGAAAGCCAATAGTTTTATCCTGGTTGTCACAGATTATTTGAGCAAGTTTGTGTTAACCTTCGCTTTGAGGAAGTCCATCACCGACACGATTATTAGAAGTCTGGAAGAAGGTGTATTTCTGTTATTTGGCGTACCGAAGATGATAATGTGTGATAATGGTCCCCAATTTAAAAGTTCAGCTTTCAAAAGGTTTGCCGAGAAATACCAGTGCAATTTGAAGTTTAGCGCGAATTACCATCCGCGCGCAAACCCTACCGAGCGAACTAATCGTACAATCAAGACCATGTTGGCAATGTATGTGAATGATAACCACAAGAAGTGGGATGCTGGGCTACAACAGGTGACTTGTGCTGTGAGAACATCTCGACATGAGACGACTAGATTGTCACCGTATTATGTCAATTTTGGGCGATGTATGGCATTGTCAGGAGCGGACTACCAGAATCAGATTGATTTGGACGGCGAGGATGAAGATGTGTTGGTTGACAAGAGCAGGAACATCGTGTTCAAGGAGGTGTACAGGGACGTGAAACAGAGACTGGAGAAGGCTACTAAGAAGGCTGTAGCGAGGTATAACATGCGCAGACGTTATGAAGAGTATGAGGTGGATCAACCTGTGATGAGGAGGAATTACGTGTTGTCAGATGCAACGAAGAACTTTGCTAGTAAGTTAGCTCCAAGATACATAGGACCGTTTTATGTTAGTAAGAAGGTGTCTCCATGGACGTATGAACTTAGAGACAAAGCTGCCCAGAATAGTGGAGTTTGGCACGTGAAGGACCTGAAGCTTGTTCCTTCTGATTAGGCTTAACCTTACGGTTAATCCTCTTGAAGTAAGGGGGGGATTGTTACGTGTAAAATTCACCTTAAGCATATTAACATCATTAATTACACGTAGCAGGCAAAATAAACAAAAACACCCCATATAATTATTCGGTTTCATATTGTTATTGGTTTAGGGACAGCTGTGAACGAACATCTTTAATTTGTTATCTACATTCATTCAGTTTCAATTTCTAGAAGTCGAGATTTACCACCGAAACAGTCGACAACGGCAGAGTACACTGTCTTGTGAAGGCATGGTTGCCAGCACGTCATTAATTTATTGTCTGTCTAACTTTAGCTGGTTGGAAATTACTGAATTATGTGTTAATGTAGTGAGATAAATTCTTCCATGCAGAACTGTGGTTACAACGGTCTCTATAAGCTGTGGAAGAAGTTTATTATCGAGATTAATATTGGAAGTTAGGTGTGTTACATATGTCGAGGTCTTGCGGTCGAAGCCCGAATTTCCCCATTCGTGTAAATGTCGCAACTCTGCGGTATTAAGTTATTCGTTGCCAGAGTTTGATATTTTTGATGGAAGAACGGGACACCATTTCTTGTCGTCTTTTTTTTTGTTGACCGATAGCGAATCAGCAAGATTAGCTATGACCTGGGAGAGAAAACATTTTTGAGAAAAAAGGTTGGTTTTGAAAACGGTGGAAGAAGCAATTTAATTTGAGTGTGTGGCAAGATTTCAGCTAGAAAAAAGAAACAGGCAAGTGGGCCATTCATCCTAGTTTGGAGATTAATTTCTAGGCTGTAAAACGATTATAGTATTCTGGAGGTTTGGGAAGTTGAAGCGAATTAGTCGCATAGTACTTGAATACTATAATATTCCCGTGGTGGAGAGTAAATGTCACATACGTAAAGCCGAAAAAGCAAGTGGCTTTGTGGCTTGTTTTCAATCAGAACCGGCTTGTCTAACTGTGGTCAACAAAACACCTTGACATAACATAGAAACCCTCAGGATTTGGAGGTAATACCCAACTCGTAGTTTTTTTTTTATGTGTAACTAAGGCGTGTTTTCTCTTTCTATTTGTTACAGGGTTTTGGTTTTAGCTTTTGGTTTTAGCCTTTGGTTTTAGCTTTAGTTTCAGTTTTTGTCTTGCTTTAATTGATTTTATAGTGCCTAATCGACAAGCAATAGGCCTACATATTGTCTTAAACTAACGAGTGGTCAATGGGAGAATAAGAATATTGGTATGGTACCATTTTATGGCGCAAATTCAATTATAAGCCATTCCCAGCAGCATCAGATTGCCGAGGACATTTCGTTGTTGAGTAGAGGAAGTACAGGTGGCCGGAAGGTACCGACACAGTGGACAGTAGATATTTTGTTAGCGAAAAATCGACCAGAGAAGGTTCACTGGAGATCAGACCTTACAGGTAGTAGTCTTTAAGTTGTATTGTTAATAAAGAACTCAATTTGTTTGTTTGGACTTTTAAATCCAGTATTAAGCTGTGACTTTACTTATGGTGGTCAAGTTTTGGAATTCAAAGATAAAGTTTTAACGATAACACAATAGGATAAGATACCCAGCTTTTTATTTGAACCCTACACGTTAGCTGATGATTTATATTCACATTATCATTAATATAATTGCTTTGAGTTTGATAAAGTATATCATTATTTAGGCTACCATTTGATACACCTTTTCATATTTTAACATCTTTGTAAGCTGATCGTGATCACGAAAGGACACAAATTTCCATTCGATTTAGCTTAGTTACTTTTATTGTTGCGTTTGAATTACTTGACTTGTTATTGCTTACCATACGAACGTTAGTAGCTTAAAGCTATTTGTTTAGCAGTAAATTATTGAGATATAGCAAGTGAGTCATTTTGCGGACTCTGTTATTCATTTAACATACATGCTAGCAATTTATAGGTTATATATGTGTATATATAATACTGTTTTTGATCTGTCTGACCACTTGTAGGCATCATCTGGATTTTATAATAAACTAGAATTTTATTTTATATATATATTTGTGTGTCGTTTGTTCTGCACTCACCTCTCACTCCCGTATTAGTAACGTTAGGTGCTGTTTAGTGTTTGTCAGCTTCTACGTAAGCCTTTAAGATATTCCAACTGTAAGATTTCGTTCCCACATTTGTACATTCCGACGTATAAGCCTGCGATTTTAGGTGCAGCTGCCAGGGAGGTCCAAGGAGTTCTTGGTTGTGTTGGATTCTTGGTAAGCTGGATTTCGTAATTAACATCTCTTATAAATATCCGGAACTAGGTGTAAAACAATCAAGTGGCGCCCTCATAGAGTAACACCTTATAAAGAACCCTGCCCATCTTCACTGTATAAAAGCTAGGGGCCACCTAGATTTCCGGTAACGTTGACCTTTCTATCGATCGTCGTATGTAGGTTGTTTGACTCTCAAACGTGGTAAAGGTTTTTAGGAACAGGGATTCCTAGGATCGATTTAAAGAGATAGTGGGCGGTCACAGATGGAAAAAGCAAACATGCAGTAATATAAGGAATGTTCGACAAAAAAATTGTAGGTGTCACCAAAGAGTTATGGGCCACTCTGTGATTCTCAAAATAATTTTATAAGATGGAGGTCAAGACACTCTATAATTAACGTATACAATTTTGTCTTGTATAATGACGGATATATTGAGTTTTACCGTAGAAATGCGTCACCCGGTATATATGTAAGCAGATAAAAACTGAAATTAACACCGAAAATGGATTATAGAGGCCTAGTTTGCACTCATTTGAACCGTTTTTTTTCAAATTCAAAAGTCGCAGTCTTCTTGTTAACGATTTTTTATACGAAAATTGGCTAAAAATTATAGACCGTTAAACCCTAAACTTACCTAAAACTACTGCCAAAGGATCAGATAAAGGGTCTATTTGAAATGAATTTTTTCTTTTAGTCAATCTCCTCATTAGTGAATTTTTTAAAGAAAATTCATACCGATAAGGTAACATAAAAGATAGCTTTACAAACACAGTACTTAATTCAATTGACCCTCAAAACATGTTGAAATTGTGATGTGTTTACAAGTTGACGTTAATGCAATCCATCAATTCAATGTGAATTCTGCGTCATGTGTAGTCTAATTCAATTGTTTTTTCAGCTGTTCGTCCTTCTAATGGCTAGAAATTATTTGTTTGATTTTTATACATTTGATATTTCAAGTGGCCGCACAGAAAAAATCCGGTGGCGCCAGGTCTGTGAACGGAATTGTTCGATTAAGTGCTCCGCTCCTCTACGCAGAGGATATATATATATATATATATATATATATATATATATATATATATATATATATATATATATATATATATATATATATATATATATATATATATATAGCTCCATCTTATTAGAACAAATAGAGCAAAATCAGAAGTTAACGTGACCTAGGATGCAGAAAAATGTCCTGGCATGTGAACCAGCCTGGTGGTACCATCACAATTTTCAAAGATGCGGTAAAAATTGTTATTTTTTCTATAGCTACCATATCAGAAGTTCATGATATAAATACGTTCTAAGAATTATTAGATGTAGTAGAGCCGTTGTGTTCAGGTTTTAATGTTGTTCTCGATGTGAAAGATAATTAAAAAAAATGTTCTTGAGGGAAATAATACCAGTAAAGTTTTCGACATATTCAAATTATAGCATAACTTTATAACGCATATTTATTATTATTTAAATTCTTTGTTAAAAAACGTTAGGTACATATCATAGCTAGGTGGATTTTACAACAATACAAATCATATATCACTCAAAAGTTACTGTAATAACTTTGAGTGGTGAAAATTATAAAATGTACCACCTTAACGAATAATACAAAATTTCGGGACGCAGCAAGTGCGTTATAGTAGTGAATTTTCATTAGGATTGTACACTATTAGTAAGATAAACTAGTAAAAGTAATTCTTTAAATTTAAATGGACCTCGAAGACCGGTTTTAGAGTCTCAGTTAGCGATTATTTGAAAAAAAAAAGTTTTATATGGAGATAAAAAATTAAAATTTGGCCTTAAATATAATATGTAAGTACTGTAAGTGTCTTTAAAAAATTGTGTTACAAATTTCATTAAACTTAAAAAAGTTTTTCAAAAAAAAAATAATTATTTATAATGTACCTGTCAAATTATAAATATTGCAGGTATTTTTGCTTATTAATTGCTTGGGTGGTTTTATTTTAGTCAACCCATCCAGTTTTTGCAAACAATAAACAGCAAAAAAAGCTTTTTAAAACAAATTTCTAGCTATCCGCGAAGCTCATTTTGTTATTTTTCTTTAATTTAGTACCCACGTGCGTTTACATAGGTGTTCCTATGGTATATATATATATATATATATATATATATATATATATATATATATATATATATATATATATATATATATATATATATATATATATATATATCACACCAATAACTCAGAAAATAATGGGCCGATTTTGATTAAATTTGGTGAATACCTTCTTTTTGCAAGTGGCTTGGATAAGTTCGTTAGCCAGGAAAATCGGCCCAGTTTTCCCGGAAAATGTTGTTTTCCTTCGAAAAAAATATATCTCCGGAAATAAAGTAATGACGGCCAAATTTGGTTCTCAGGTTTATATCATTATAGGTAAATTACCTACCAAACTTTAGCCCTGTAGGTAAAAAGACAACAAAGTTATGGGTATTTAAAGAAAAATAAATTGGGGGTTTTCTAAAAACGTCAAAGTCGCGCTTTAAAACGTCAAAATTGGCAACATTTAGGCAAAGAACCTGAAACTAATCCAAGCTATGGAAATAAAATATCTCAAGAAGAATGTTTTACAAAGGCTGAATGAAGTCTTCGCTTCGACCGTCATTGTCCTTCATTTTATTAAAATGTTTCCAAAAAATTATTTCAAATAGACGCTTTCTCTGATGCTTTGGCGGTAGTCTTAACTATATGTAGAGCTTATCGTTTAATGGTATATAATTTTTATCGAATTGTTCAATATATCCGTTATTATACAAGATACAAAAAATGCATACAACGATTATAGGGTGTCTTGCTACATTTAAAAAAATATTTCTACAATCACAGGCTGGCCCATAAGTCGTTGATGATACAAATTTTCTTTTTTTTTTAATCAAACACGCCTTATGTTATTGCATTTTAGCATTTTTCATCGAAATATAATGCATGTTTGTAAGAAAAGAAATTCCGGATGCAGCAAGTGCGTTATGGTGGCGAATTTTCTTTAAATGCTTCCAATTTGAATAGCTCAATTTGCTATTAACCTATAAGGTTCACCAAGAAACCAGTTTTTTCGGGAACACTTTAAGCTTACTTTCGGAAATTTTTGTACATTTTCAAACAATAAAGTTATTTTGGTGAAACACGGTACATTGTTTCTCTTATATAGGTTATACTGGTAACTAAATTTGATGCCTGCTTTCTTAAAAAAATACACACACATTTGCTATTAAAAACATTTTTATGAAAATTCACTACCATAATGCACTTGCTGCTTCCAGACTTTTGTTGTTTATTGTTTGCAAAAACTGGATTGGTTGAGTGAAATAAAACCATCCAAGCAATTAATAAGGAAAAATACTTGCCGTATTTATAATTTGACAGGTACATTGCCTTTGTAAATAATTTTGTTTTCTGAAAAACTTTTGTAACTTTTTTTAAAGGCACTTGCAGTACTTACATATCTAAGACCAAATTTTAATTTTTTAGCTCCATAAAAAATATTATTGTTTTCAAATAATCTCTAACTGGGAATCTAAAACCGTTCTCTAAGGTCCATTTAAATTTAAAGATTTAGTTTTAATAATATATTTTACTAATAGTGTACAATTCTTATGGAAAATCGCTACTATAACGCACCTGCAGCGTCCCGAAATTTTTTATTTATAATATACATTCGCATGCTAAAGTTTAGTGCTTTTGAACGCAAACTTTGTCCTGGTATTAGGAATGGTCCGAGGCTGACAATTTACACGATTCTTAGTTGATTGCACATTGTGCATAGCTCTATCTATAAAATTTTGTGTAAACTAGAGCTATCGTGACAACATACTACCTGGTCCTGCACCGAGATGGCGTCCCTGTCGTATCTCTCACAACGTTCTCCAGGCTGTTATCTTGCGACAACTTACAATGTTTAGATTTGTATCTAGGATTTATTAAAACAGCATAGCAGTACATTTAACGTCATCTGTCTTTGTCCAACATTGCAGATATTGCAGTATAGAATCTGAAGTAATGTCGAGAATTGTTTTATTATTAATTTTGAATAACTTTATTTCCTTTAATCAAACGACTTGACATCTAAATTTACATCAACAGGTTTAGTACCAACATTGAAAAAATACTTTCGGAGGTATTTAATCAACGTCTGACACGGTCTGTGTTTGGATGGGTAAGCACCTGGGAAGAGTGTGTACTGTTGAATGCCCTCGGAAGGCAATGGCGAACCGCCTAGTATATTTGCCAATTAAGTTTCTTTCGGAAAACAGCGATTTTCTCTCTCTCTCTCTCTCTTTCTCTTCCTTTGTCTTCATTTCTCTTCCTTTCTCTCTCTCTCTCTCCAGATCCCTCTCCCTCTTCATCCTCCTCCCTGGATGAAGATCTAATTCCGAAAATGTAAACGAATTGTATACAGGGTGATTTACGTAGGCCGTGTATTAGAAGTTTTTCAACTTGGGGTTGGATTACAAACTTGAATTAGTCGTGCTGCCATCATCGATCATGTCCGTTCTAACTAAAATATTTCCAGTCCTCCAACTATACTGCTGTGCCAAAAGGCATTACCAACTTTCCAATTTAAAATAGAAACCCACATGTTACTTCCACATTATCACAACGTGTGGAAGTATATCGCATCGGCGAAGAAGTATCAAGACATATAGAAAACATGATCTGGAAACGAATTTTTTTGTCTGTCGGTCGGTATGGCTGTCGGTCTGTATGTCTGTCTGTTTGTAGCCACTATAAGTTTGGAACGAATTGAGATATCGTCTTAAAATTTGGTACACAGTCAGCACTCAACAAACAGACGCTTCGGATTGTTTTTGGGTAAAATCACTGTAGAGGCCAAGGGATGAATGGGGGATGATTTGGTGAAAATTGAAATTTTTTTGTTAAAACTTGAGTAATATAACGTTTTAGGGTTTATTTATCGGGTCGGTGTAATATGGCGACAGAAATTTAGATTTTTTTTGCTAAAACGGCGTAAAAAGTTTCAAAACATACAGAAGCCTTGATTCTGGAATGAATATTTTTTGCCTGTCGGTCTGTAGGTCTGTCGGTCGGTCGGTCTGTCTGTTAGAAGTCGCAATAACTTTCAAACGAATTGAGATATCTTCAAATTTGGTATCCAGTTAGCACCCGACGAAGGGACGCTTCGAATTGTTTTTGGGTAAGATCGCTTCAGAAGGTAGTGAATGAATGAGCGGTGATTTGGTTAAAACTAGCATTTTTTCGTTAAAACTCGACCTTTTTTAACATTTGCGAAATTTATGGGTATAGGAATACGAATATTTTGTTTGTGGTTAAGTCATGGACGCTAAATGCATTTCATGCGAATGTCTTACTGAGGAGAATAGATTATCAGAGCTCTGTGGAAGTTGTGATTCAATTTACAGCACTATTTTGACACAATTCGAAAGGAAATTGAATTTTATGCTGAGTTACGTAAGCATTCCCTAACCTAACTTTAACCTCTACTGAGTTATTCAGTCAAAATAAAAAATTGCGAGATATTCCTTGTTTTTTTAAATTTGCCATGGAAACAAAAGAGCATTGTAATAACTCAATCAGAAATATGGATTTCTATTTAATTACACACGACAAATTATTAACGAACAGGAACAATGTTGACAGAACTCTCACGTAACCGTTCAATATTGTTCAACCATTTTTGTTCGAACACTATTATTCTACTTTCAATAGATTGCGTAGCACTTCTGTTATGAATGAAAAAGGAGAGTTATGATGGTGTCAAATGGTTTGCATTGCAGAGTATGAAAATTCCAATTCCAAAGACGCCGTTCGCATTGTGCTTGAAAATATCATGGTAATCTGAGTATCTTCATCATTGGCAGTTAGTGGTTTGATTCTCGTAATGGGTCTAGCGACGTTCCCAACATTTATAAAATTATTTCTCAATCGTGAGAACTTTTCCGTGTCATACTTGGAAACTTTGGATATTTTAAATTAAACTCACGGACATTTCGGTGATTAATTTTTTGACACATGCGATGGATTACAAACAACAAAATTCTGACACAACTTCGTTTAGATAATTTTACATTTTCGAATCGCTCTTATTTAGGAATTACCACAATTCGTTTACACTTTGATAGAATATCGGCTTCTTAATTACAATTGTTTTTTGTTTCCATGGCATATTTGAAAAAGCAAGGAATATCTCGGAATTTGTTGATTTCTATTGAATAACTCGCAAGAAGCTGAAGCTAGGTATAGGGAATCCTCAACTAACTCACCATAGAATTCAAATTTAATTCAAATTCATTCTTATTTAAGAATTAGCACATTTCGTTTACACTTTGGCAGAATATGAGCTTCTTAATTACAATTGCTTTTTGTTTCCATGGCATATTTGAAAAAGCAAGGAATATCTCGGAATTTGTTGATTTCTATTGAATAACTCGCAAGAAGCTGAAGCTAGGTATATGGAATGCTCAACCAGCTCACCATAAAATTCAAATTTCTTTCAAGGTTTGTCCCAAAAAAATAGTAGGTGCCATTTAAAAAAATTGAGTATTTGAGAATTTTTGAATCAGACATTCTAAAATTGCCTGCGCCCATATGGTATAAAATGGGACCATCGTTGGGACAGCAGGAGTCAGCCTGCACTTCCAGCTAACTGCTCCACAAATTTGGTTGCCTGATCTTAAATCGTTTGGTAGATACAGATTTGTTCGCAAACTTCTACTACAGCGGTTTTTTTCAGAAATTTGACATGTGTCAAAAACTGTAATAGATAAAATCATATAACTTAGGTTGTCTAAACTCAGAGTAAGAAGGCCAATCCAACCTTGTCAAAAAAACTTAGAATTTTAGATTTCTAAACCGGCTTCAAGTTGAAAAACGTCTAAAGCACGACCTACGTAAACCCGTATATTCGTCTGAGAAATAGAAGTCATACTGGACTCTTTGAAGAATTTTCCTATATTCTGCTTCAAAAAAAACAATGGTTGTACTTTATGTAACTTCGTGTTGAAGGTTGTGGCCAATTTTACATATACTGACCTTCAAAAAAATCCGAAGACTCGGTAAGAGTTGATCAATTTAAATAAAATGGATACATAATTTGTGTTCAATTAAACTTAAACAAGTTCGGGACGCAGCAAATGCGTTATGGTAGTGAATTTTCGTAAAAATGTTTTTAATGGAAAATATGTATTGTTTTTACAAGGACATTTGGTTGATAGTATAATCTATATATTACTAACAATGTACTATATTTCATTGAAATAGCTTCGTTGTTTCAAAAAGTACAAAAATTTTCGGAAAATAAACTTTAAAAGTTCCAGAAAACAGGTCCGATTTTCCTGGCCAACGAACCTCTTTAAGCTATTTACACACCTGCCAAGATATAATTATTCACAAACAGTTTTAGGACTAAAATTGACAAAAAAAACATTTATGATAATTTCCTTCAGTAATGTTACACTAAATTATATTATTCACAAAAATTCTACAACTTTTTTTTTACAATAACTTACTAAACATTGATTATTCATTTCCAACATATCACAAAAATCTTACAAAAAATGTTTCTACGGAAACACTAAAAACATTTCAACGAAAACTTTTCAAATTCAGCCACTATTTGAGAGTATCTGTACACGGAAGCTCGATTTTTTCGACGAGTAATACAAAGAAAAAGCTCTCTGAATGTGTAATTTCCATGGGGCTTCGCTATCTATTGATTTTTTTTAAATAATATTATTGTCTGCGGCATCTCAGGCCATTAGCACATTCATTTCCCATCATTCACTATTTTTACTAATTTTCCAGACAAAGTCAACTTCTCGTTGGCTCGCCCAGGAATCGAACCCGGGACCTCTCGCTAAGCAGGCTGGCACCTAGCGTTGCTATCTATTGATAAAAACACCATATTACAATTTGTTATATGCGTTTGAAATATGTGCCAAAAACGTGAAAAGTTGCAAAACAATTGAAATAACTCAAAAACGATGAACAATATCATTTTTTTTCCTTGCAAGCATGCATTATAATTTGATAAAAAACACAAAAATGCAACAACATAAGGGTGTTCTATTAAAAAAATAAAGCGTGTATCACCAACGACTTATGGGCCACTTGTAATTGTCAAAATAGTTTGACAAGATACAGCTCGAGGCACCCTATAATTAACCTATATAGCTTTTGCTCTTATCTTGGATAATAACGGGTATATTGAGCTCATTTGAAGAAATCTTTTTAAAATTCATAAGTCGCGGTCTTCTTAATAACGAATTTTATCTACGAAAATTTGCTAAAATATAGACCATTAAACCATGAACTCTATAGCGGAAACTATTGCCGAACCATCAGAAAGAGGGTCTATTGAAATGGATTTTCCGAAAACATTTTAGTAAAATGAAGGATAGTGATGGCTGAAGCTCAAACTTAAGGCTTTGTGAAACACACTTGTTAAGAGATTTTTTCGACATAATCCGTATTTGTTTTAAATTAGTTGTCTGAAAATTGCAAATTTTGTCGTTTCAAATCGCGACGTGACGTTTCAAGAAGAAAAATTATAAAATTTTCAAAAATTTTATTCTGCTATTTCTTGACCCTTTTGCGCTAAGATAACTTAACCGTTGTATGTAATATTCAATTGGTTTTGTTAATCACACAAAATATTTTGTTCTTCTGTTTTCCTCTGATCACCAGTGGCTCCTAATTTTTTTTTCTTTAAATGCCTTTAACTTTTTATTCTTTTAACTTAGAGATATCAATTTTGGTGTGTAGGGTAAGTTTGATAGTACAAACGTATAAGTCAAATCCGGTTGTCATAACTCTGTTATTTTCGGAGATACAAAGATTTTCGGAAAGAAAACCCAAAATTTTCCCGGAAAATCTGGGCCGATTTTCCTGGGTAACGAACTTATCCAAGCCACTTGCAAAAGAAAGGTACATACCAAATTTCATAAAAATCGGCCTATTATTTTTTGAGTTATCGATGTGATGTGTATATATATATATATATATATATATATATATATATATATATATATATATATATATATATATATATATATATATATATATATATATATATATAACATAGATCTCCTCATTAGTGAATTTTTCGTTTCACGAAAAATTCGCTAAAATATTAAAAACTAACAAAGTTATTTAATGAGTGGGTCCGCCGCGGTTTCTTATGCATTCGATAACTCTTCGAGGCATGATTGAAAAACTGATTTATGGTATCCTGAGGAATGTCATCCCAGACTTCTTGAATTCGGTGACGAAGGTCAACTAGGTTCATTTGGTAGTTGGGATAAGTTACCTAGTCGATTGCCAATCGTATCGCACACATGTTAGATTGGTGACAAGTCTGGGGAGCGAGAAGACCATGGAAACAGGGCACGTTATTTTCTTGTAAGAACCTTGTAGTAACCCTTGCTGCATGAGGACGTGCGTTGTCTTTATGGAAAATGAGTTGAATTAACCCTCGCATGTACGGCAGTGCAACACGCTGCAGCACGTTCTGTATGTAATCATTTAAATTGTCAATAAAAAAATTCTACCGTATGTAATCGCACCCAATACCATCACCCCCTGTGTAAGTGGCGTATGTCGTCCTACAGAAAACTATAAATTCTTGCGTTCTTCACGTAATCGTCACGCTCTTCTAGGACTTTCGTGGACCCAAAAACATAACCGTGACTCGTCAGAAAACACAGCATGATTCCATTCACCATCCCAATTGAATCTGCCACTCAAGCCGATCAGCACGATGTCGAGGTGTTAGTGGGAAACATAAAAACTGTCTATACGAACGCCCGCTTTCGAATTCCCTTAAATGATCTGAATTATTTCGTAAACGGCGTCTAGGCATAATGACTTAATGACTTAATAAATTGAGCACAAATCGCTACGAAATATTACTTCAAACTAAAGGAAACGCAAATTTAAAGACATAATTTTTTGACAAAATAAAATTTAAAAAGTATACAGCTGTTCAATTTTTTGTCCATATTGTTATCATTTCTTATCAGAGACAAAGCAGAGTTGTCTAGACAATTTCATTGCAACTGGTCGACTCTTACTGGGTGTTCGGATTTTCTGGAAGTCAGTATATAAATGATGTTTTAGGCAAGTTATGCATTAGTAAGTAATAAATGATGAGACAGTTCATGTACTTACTGAATGACGACGTACATTACTATCGCATTAGACACATGGAGAATGTCTAAGGTAAAATCATTTAGATACCTGTGTCGAATTACTGTAATAAAACTATTACTCAGTCGATAAGTAGCCAGTATTCATTCATCGTCTAATCCTCACACTTAGACGCTGTATAGGTGCCTGCTAAATATTTTCTCGCTACAATTGTTTGTTTGTACCGGTGCCAAAGCTTCTAATAATACATGATATGTAATGTATGTTCCAACGAAGGCGATGTAGCACGTGACAATAATTGTAATTTATAAACCACAACAGTGGGTGGATACACTCTGATATGTCCCTCACAAATGCAGGCGCTTAAAGACCGTTGGCATAGGTCTAGATATAGTGGATTGATGAACGGCAGACGAATAAATTACCGTTTAAATAAAGACCAGGTCAAAATAGATACGCGTTCGAGCAAGGTGGCATCAACATAGAATGTCATTTGGAACATATATCAAAATATTATGTCAGCAAAACATCTAAAGTTTGGATTAACCGCAACCGATGCGTTGGGTTGTGATGAATAACTGATTATACAACGTTTGTTATTGGATTAAATCGGATTTTTAATGAACTTAGCAATGTGAAATTTGGTTATTCAGTAATTTATTATAAAAACACCGTCGCCTGTTTATAAAATATTGTAGCTAATATTCAGTCTAACAAACAAATGTATCGAGATCGCTGTTTTATCCAGCCTTGTCAAACGCTTGATAGTACTACTAATTTTTTCACCTTTTACGCTTACTTTGAACATTTAGAAGCATGTCTCTTTACTTGTGGTTGTCTATGGTCTTACTGTCGTCATTTGCATTGCTGGCAACATAAACCACCAGTACTACCATCCATAGCTTCGTTAAAAAGTGCAAAGGTACATTTCACGATGCATTCTTATCGACTTACCCTTTATCTAATGAGCAAGGAAGTTACGAACTATCTAAATAATGACCCTTCTAGGATTCTCCGTGTAGGCTTTGAAAATCTGGAAATGTTTAATTCCCAAAAATAGAAAAGTGCATCTTATTCAGAAAGTGGCTTTCAGCGACAATATAATCAGAGGTCTGGCGAAATACTGGCTACAAACTCACCCTTTTTGCATTGGGTACAACCGTTGCAGATATCTTTCCTTTATGTACTGATATCTACATATTTCCAATATTGCGAAGGCCACAGTTTACAAATTTGGGCTTTTGTTTCTCGCAAAACTTGTTTTCGCTATAGCAACGTCTTACACTGTATATGGGTCATATACGTCAATAATTAGAAAACCTTTTTTACGTCTGGGGTGCCTTTACAAAGCAAACTTAAATGCTCTATCTCATATTTCTTGATTACAAAAGAAAGATTGGTGATATTTGTCTTATTTATCTAACCTGTGATCTACAATGCTCCTCATTTTTAAGTCATATTCTTCGAGTGTTTGTGTTATTTTTTTGATTTGGTGGTTATAAGTGAATGTTGTGTTTTTTTTTTATTTGTTTCCGGTTTTGTTGATTTGTTGCTTTTGTTTTG
The DNA here is from genome assembly GCA_964006375.1 of Tillus elongatus. Classification (NCBI taxonomy): domain Eukaryota; kingdom Metazoa; phylum Arthropoda; class Insecta; order Coleoptera; family Cleridae; genus Tillus; species Tillus elongatus. The sequence continues at coordinate 88,306,146 of OZ023266.1, forward strand.
TTTTACTAGATTTTCTTGTTGTATCCATTTCTTAGTGCTATTTGTAAAATGGTGTTGTATTCCTTTTTTCGTTCGTCATTATGCAGTGGCACATTTAGCATTCTGTTTAAGTATCTTTATGCGGCCATTTTGTGTGTGTGGGGGTGTATCGAGTGTTTACGTAGTGATGTCTATTTGTGTTTTTCTTTTGTATCCAATCTGGTTTTCTTTTCGGATTAGTGTTAGGTCTAGGAAGTTTATGGTGTTGTTTGATTCTTTTTTCTATTGTGAATTTTATGTTGTTGTTGATTTGGATTATTTATTCGAGGATATTGTCATGTTTGTTTTTTGATTGTCATATATTATTAATATATCATCGAAGTATTTCATCCATTTGATGTTTGGGTCTATTTTTCTGTTTTTTATGATGTTTAATATAATTCCAAAATCGAATATTAAACATAATAAAAAAACAATACAATATTCAACCAAAAAACAACACATTATTATAACAACAACCCTAAAGCACCACCAATGACAGGAATAATAAAAATACACTAAACGGGATACCCAATAAGACCACTCAACAACTTCAAAGATGCACCTTTATACAAAATAAGAAAAGAAATAGACCAAGTACTAAAACAATAAATAAAACTACAAAACAAATTTAACATCAAAAACTCCATAGAACTAGTGCATAAATTAGATAACATAAACATAAACAAAAACTCTCCCCATTCGACATAACATATATGTACACCAATATACCAATTAACGAAACCGCAAATATAATCGAAAATAAAATGGAAAATAAGAACAAAAAACAACAAATCAACGAAATATTAAACATCATATTGAAACAAAATTACTTTGCATTCAACGGCGAATACTGCATCCAAGCAGACGGACTACCAATGGGATCTCTACTATCAAGCATCATGGCAGAAATATACATACAACATTGAGAAGATAAAATCAACACCATCATAAAAGAAACAGACCTAAACATCAAATGGATAAGATACGTCGATGCTATATTAATAATATATGACAATCAAATAACCAACATAGACAATATCCTCGAAAAATAAACCAAATCAACAACAACATAAAATTTACAATTGAAAAAGAATCAAACAACACCATAAACTTCCTAGACCTAACACTAATCAGATTGAATACAAAATATACAGAAAACCTACACAAACAGACATCACGACACCTAAACACTCGATACACCCACACACATACACAAAATGACCGCATACAGACGAACGAGAAAACGAATACAACATCATAATACAAATAGCACAAAAAAAAATTGATACAACAAGAAAACAATAGAAGAGCTAGTAAGAGAAATCAAAAACAAAAAATTAACAAAACCAAAAACAAAACACCAGAAACAAACATAAAATACACAACATTCACTTATAACCACCACATCAGTGACTTAAAAATGAGCTACGAAACCAATAACAAAATAATAAACAAAAGAAATACAAAACAAGAACACAACCCACATATATTAAAAGGAATATATCAAATAGAATGCAACACATGCAATAAAAAAAATAGGAATGACAAAAAAATCAATAGAAACAAGATTCAAGGAACATATAACAGCATTAGATAAAATCCATATACCTAGCTACAAATTAAACGTAGCTACACACATTCACAACACAAAACACCAAAAACCAGATATAACCAATTACAACCAATAAAACATATTAATGACCACAAAAAAATGGATATCTGGGAACAATACCACTTTCAAGAAAAAATTATTCCCAGAACATTTCACCACACAGAAACGATCGTAGTCAGTAGCGTGCTGATAATGAACCAGGACGGTTCGAAACTGCGGTCCACGTAAGCAACTAAAAAAATCACGAAAAGTACAGCAAACAAATAAAGTATATACAGTGTGTCTCAAACTGGATGGGAATATATTGCTATCTTCGTTATTATTAGAGATAGGGAGACGGTTAAATTAGCAATGTTTTGTAGAATTTCATGCTTGTTCAATATCTAAGTAGGCGTTGATCTGACATGTTTAAAACTTGCACACTATCACAACACTTTTTACAGAGTAATCTTTTTGTGCTATTCTCAACTTTGGATTGTCATTTGGTTTTGAGCTACATGTATCAGCATCTGTTTTTATTATGGCAGCCATATTAAATTTTTTGCTTATGTGATCGCCTGTGAAAAAAGCTTTCCAATGATGTACAATATGCTTGAGAAATCTTGTAATTGCGCTGACAATTTTGAGAAAAACCGTTTTGAGGATAGTAGGCTATGAAATCCAATACCAAAAAACAAATGACAAAAAAAGTGTTCGAAAAGCAGTAGGCCATGGAGTCTAACAATAGACTTCTACTTTAACATAATTTTCCGTAATGATTCACGATAAAAAAATATTGTAATTCAATTTAAAATACTTAATTTGGTAATAGTGCTAGCTAATATTATGTGAAACAGTTTAATAACGAAACCCGGCAATAGCAAATAGAAACTTAAACTCCACAAAACAGCACATTTAGAAACGGAACTCAATAGATCATAAAATAGAAACTAAAAAATACACTAAATAGAAGATTATTCAATATGGCCACCGTTTTGTTTAATGCACTTTATACACGTTTTTGAAACATACCTGCAAACTCTGGTGAGGGTGTTTTGATTAATATGATTTATAGCCTCCATGATGCTGCTTCGTAATTCATTGATATTTTGTGGTGGATCGAATTTATACACATCATTCTTCAGAGTACCCCAAAACAAAAAATCCATGGGTGTTATATCAGGACCAATGAACCGGCCCATTGTTACAAATGACACGATTGTTAAAATTTTGGCCAAAAAATTATTTGACGATATTGTGAGCTGGACAACCGTCTTGTTGGTACCAAATATTATCTAAATTATCATAAATTCTTCTAATTGTTGGTAAGATATCATTTCTCAATAGATTAAGATAACTTTCCCCAGTTCAATTATTTTCAGAAAAGAACGGACCAACAATGAAGTCACCTTACATTTTTTTAAATTAACTGCCTAATCTACAAATAAAAATAACAGTTTTTTACCAAATAAGCCGCACCAAACATTAATAACAAATATGTCTTGCAATCGTCTTTCTTCCTTTAGATGGGGATTTTCATTTGCCCAATAATGCCTATTGTGGCGATTATACACACCACAATTTGTAAATCTGGATTCATCAGTCTATATTATTTTCAAATGAAAATTTTCATCATGCTGACATTGTCCTTGATACCATCTGCAGAATTGAAGTCGCTTAGGGTAATCGTCAACATTTAACGATTGTAGGTTTGTATGGATGGTAATGACTTTGTTTTAATACATGGTGTACCGTACTTTTTGGAAGTCAATTTGTTCACCATAAAACCGAACAGATTGCGGAGGGTTTTCGTTTGAAACCTGTAAGACGGCATGATTACTTTCTTCATTTCTAGGCATTGGTAGTTTCTTTGCCTGGAAGCTACCGTCGTTCAATATATTGGTCACTATCCTGCGAAATATTTTGGTGTTTGGTTGTCGTCTTTCTGGGTAGTTGTTTTGATATGAATTTGCATCTGCCTCAGTATTTCGGTTAGAACGAATATAACCTTCCAACACGTCAAAATATTCTTAATTACTGAACATATTCTTGAATAATATTTAAAATAAACAGGAAACAAACCATTTAGTACAAAATTTTAAGCAACGTGTTAAATACACCTCAAACGCAGGTTTCTATTGTAAAACGTGTTCACATGTTAAAATTTAGAGTTTAAAGTTAGAAGCATTTAATGGGAAAGAAAATCCTTGATTTGAAATTTTTTAATGAAAATTGACTACCATAATACACTTGCTGCATACAGTTAATATATGTATTACTTTAACCTTGCCTCTTATCAGAAAAACTCCATAATAAAATCAAACAGAAAAGAAACTTCAAGAACTAACATTTTTGGTTTTGGTTGCATATAAACAAAATAAAATGTTCTCTAAAGAGTTATTGATTTACTGGGTGTCAGTTCCCAGTCGGCCGTGACACGGTGCACATTGTCATGAAACAGTCTTTATAGTGATTGAAGCAAAAGAGAATACTATATTATTATATAAATGTGTAAATAGTCATCAGGATTCACCACTCAGCTTTTATGTCATAAAGATAATAGTTAAATAGTCCAAGTTTATTAGCATGGATGGATACGGGTGGCCCGGAGGGTGCACCCGAGAAAATAGATAACGATAACATAAATTCCTAACAAAATAATTTAAATAAAGATTTCGCGTATATTGACTTTAACAATAAATACAATCCTTCAGATAAGGGTCCATATTTTGTTCATGTTAAATCTAAACAAAGAAACTCTTGAAGATTATTACCTGTAAAAGTGGGTTTCAATTTATACAAAAGTGAGTTATTCAAAAAATATGTTGTTGATATTAAAATAGTCTGATACAATAGGGTTAAAGTTATTTTAAAATCATATGATACCGCATATAAACTGGTAAATAATGAGTGTATAAACAACCTTATTGCTTATATTCCAAAGTGCTACACCCAAAAAAGGAAATAGTCAGGTTAGTAGATATATTTCTTGATACGGAATACTTAAAAAAAGAAATAGTATAGTAAGAAGGTAGTAAAAATAAAAAGGATCTATATGTGTTAGAGACGATAGAGGCGAAAGTAAACTGGTAGCTCCACAAATAATTATTTTATCATTTCTCGGAGACACGTTACCTAAAGAAATCCGGTTTAATGGCGTATATTTCAGCCTCGAACTATACATTTATCCTGTCGTTAAATGTATCAACTGCTCACTTTACGGACACACGACTAAAATATGCAAACAATCAGAGAGAAGTTGTAAAAAGTGTGGTGTTAATCATGAGTCAGAACATTGGAAAACGATATTTATTGTATTTATTGTAAGACAATCATCCAATAACCTACCTCTAGAGCCTGTCCAATTTATATAAAACAAAAAACCATTAAAAGTTTATGGCAAATTATAATGTGAGTTTTAGAGAAGCAGAAAAAATCAAACAGAATCCTAGCCATGCTAAAATAACGACTTCCAATATATTCCAAATTTTAACTGAACACACTGAATTCCCCCCTTTACCAAGTGAGACAAAAAATAATTAGTACAGAAAATACAGAACATTTACGACAACATACACACTCACAACGGACCCCTCATAGACCACGTTCCAATACAAACACTCAAACACAACACGAAAAACGAAAAACATTCAAATCACCCATTCCCAGACAATCCAAAGAACACTCTCATACATTTACAGCAAACCTTACACACAAGACCTCATAGATTATAGACAAAGAGTAACAGACCAAATAACAAATTTTGTTAAAAATCTGAGAAGTAAAACAAGCCCTCAAATAAGTAAGGGGAACATAGAAAAATATAAAGTTCGCAGCTCAGTATATGAATTATTAAATAAAATAGAGAAAAATAACGATAACTATAACGCAAATCACGCAAGGAATTAGATTAATTCAGTGGAACTCGTTTTCCATAAAAAAGAACAAAAACAATCAGAATATTTTTTTATCGCAAAATCAGGCTGAAATAATTACTTTAAGCGAAACCTGGTAAAGGCAGAAGGCGTTTCGTTTTCTTTTCGTGGCTACAACGCAGTGAGAAAAAATAGGGAGCAACGGCGAGGAGGAGGTGTAACTATATTGATTGAAAAAAGTTTTAATTTTAACGAACTAGACCTGAGATGCATACCAGATAATAATGTGTATGTGTGTGGTGTACGTATATTTCAACTAGACGTAAACATAGCCAGCGTGTATTAACCACCTTCTTGTATATTAGCTAGCGAGCAATGGAAAACCTTTCTGGCTCAATTTAGTAATAAGAGAACGTTTGTTGGAGGCGATTTCAGTTGCCACAATAGGATATGGGGATCACTAAGAAATGACACAAATGGCATTAATCTGTAAGAGGCCGTAAACAACATAAATTTTATAATATCTAATGACGGTTCCCCCACCAAAGTTACTAGACCTTTGGAGTCGCCTTCAATGATCGACCTAACTTTAGTAACTCCAGATTTGGCTCAAAAAACGAATAGGTTTGTTGTGCATGATAATCTTGGCTCTGATCATTTTCCGATTATATTCTAATTAAACAAAAAGTGCAGTAAAAATCATGAAATTCCATATGCGCTTTGCCATGAAAACAGCAGATTGGGAATTATTTAATCATTCCTTAGATGGAAATCTAAGATGTTTTCCAGAAGACTCCACAGAAAAATTCATCAAGTTAGTAACATACATCACAGATGCTGCTAAAAAATCCATGAAAAAGACAGCAATGTCGTCACAGCATAAAAAACTGGTTTGGTGGGATTTTGAATGCAACGAGTTAATAATAAAACGAAAGAGAGCTTTACAAGAATATTTGAGAACATCAAACTGGGAAAACTTTCTAATGTACAACAAAATTAATCGCTTGTAAAAAAACTCAAAGAAAAAAGTAAACTAGCATGGAAAAATTTTATGAGCACTTTAAACAAGAGTACGTTGGTCGCAGAAATTTAGAATTTGGTTAAAAAAATTAACGGGGAATACGCAAACAGTGCAGCTCAATTGCCAGATGAAAACAAAGTAAAAACATTTTTGGGAGCTTCCTTCCCAATTGGTTCTTTTCATCATGTCTTACAACCCCACGAGATTGAAGAGGAAATTATTATACAGGAACTGAAGAACGCAATTAAATCTGCACAAAATACAGTACCAGGTAAAGATAAAATCACTTACGGTATTGTAGCAAACATGAACGATTCTGCAAAACAAGTTCTACTGACAATATTCAATAACTTTTGAGTCAAATGAGAATATGTTCAAGAAATTAAGGAGATTATTTTTTGCCTATTGCTGAAACCCATGAACGACGCAAATAAAGTAACTTCATACAGGCTTATATCCTTGATCAGCTGCATAACAAGGACATTTGAAGGAATAATAAAGACGAGAGTGGAGTGGTTCTGTTAAAAAAACGGAATTCGCTCTCGTCAACAATATGGTTTTACAAATGGTGTAGGCACCATGGAAGCTGTGAGTCGTCTAGTGATGGATATGCAGTGTACGTTTACAAGAAACGATTACGCAATGTGTTTGTAGATTTTAGAAGTGCCTATGATTGCGTTAACCTCAAATATCACAATATTCCTCACAATGGGACATTAAACATTGTTAGCTTATTTTATGAGAGAAAAATCTACGCTAGGGATAATAATGATCAAATCCATGGTCCCAGAATATTGAGAAGAGGCCTACCACAAGGTTCCTTGCTAAGCCCAATCCTTTTTAATCTATACTCCAGAATTAATATAATAAGTTGGGCAGCAAAGCGCGCTGCATGCAATATGCAGATGACATATGTACTTACACAACAGCATCAACTTAGAATGAATGTTTAACCGAAGTGAGAAGTGCGATTTTCTTTCTAATTACTTGGAGCCTAGAAAAGTAGCTGGAAATTAATATGGAAAAAATTGCAATCATGGGACTCACTAGACATCGTATTCACTGGCCACATAGACAAACCGTCTTGAAATAAAGTTCGTAAGCACTTTCAGATATTTCGAAATGACGATAGACATCAAGCTTATATGGACAAAACATGTAAATTGTCTTTTAACAAAGTGCGAGCGAGGTATTAATTTACTAAATATAACCGTAAATTGTAAATGGGGAGCAGATGTCAATGTAGCGCTACTATTTTATTGAACATACAGACAATGTGTATATGTATAGTTTATGGCAGTACATGCAAATCAAATATAAAAAAAGTAGAACGAATACAACTTAAAGGCTAAGAATAATAATTGGGGCTATGAAATCAAGTTCTACAGATATTGTATTCTCTGAAGCGCTAGAACATCCAATGCATCTAAGAATAGTTTACCTGGCGGAAAAATTCCTTCTTAAATTGAGAAGTAGAGATCAAGAGTCAGTAGATCAACTAGATACATTATTTATTGAAACTTTGACAAAGAAATATTGGAAAAATAAAAGCAAACCACCAATCACTGAAGCATATTATAGTACATTAAAGTACAAACATATAACACCACCTGTAAAACTTAACTTACCCTTTAAATCTATTCAACAACCAATATATGTCTACATTCCTGAGTACACAGACAATCCTCATGTTAAATATTATTATCTTTATGGAGATAATACAGGGACAGTTTATAAGCTATTTGTGTATTCATACCGATGGATCCAAAAGTAAAAGGGGAGTGGGAGCAGTACCCAAGAATTGTTTAAACTAGCAGACTTAACATCTATACACGCAGCAGAACTATTTGCGATAGAAAAAGCAATTAACTGGGTGGCGGAAAACGAAGTATAAAAGACTTTGATTATTACTGACTCCCAGTCAGCTCTTAAAACAATTCAATTAAGCCACATGCATAGTCATAATCATTCATCGCTGGAAACCATCAGAAAAACTATTTGTGAACATCCCAATATCAAAATCAGGTTCTTATGGGTTAAAGCTCACAGCAATATGGTGGCGCATTGAAAACGAAACAGACCGATTTGCGCCCAGAGAATTTTTTTTTAAGAAACGCTGAAACACGTCAATTTTAATATTGAGGGGGACATGTTTTGACATAAAACTTAACTTTGTCACATCAACTCCTTAAGGGTGGTGATAACAACCCTTAGATTTTAAATAGGGAACATGGGTCGAGTGTTACATCATTTGAAAGCTCTTTCTTTTCAGAATTCAGCACACAAACTTTTTTGGAAGTTTTATCAAGTCGTTTAAAAATTATTCACAGTTGAAGACGCAAAAACGCATTTCACTCATTCCGATAAGAAATGTGCTGATAGTCAATGTTTTGTTGGTTTGTAAACAAAAAATGGACAATCAGAAAATTTTTAATGGGAATGAGAGAAATGCGGTTTATTATTTCAGTTTATCGGTCGGTTTGATACTTGATAGTACTAACGAAAATTAATTTCACAATGGGGTATTCTGTAGAAGAAAGAGTTGAAATAATTACTCTTTTTTTCAAAAACGATGACTGTGCCAACCGTACCTCAAATTTTTTTAATGAACGACATCCGAACAGACATCTTAACAGAAAATACATTTTGGAGTTAGTTGCTAAGTTTCGACAAAGTGATTCAGTAGACAACAAAAAACGGGATCCTGAACGTGAATTTCCGGTTAGAAATGAGACTACTGAGATTGAAGTTTTAGGATAAATTGCTGTAGATCCAACTTTGAGCACGAGAAAGTTGGCCACTGTTTCAAACATCAAAAGAAGAACTATTCAGCAAATATTGAAGCATCATAAATTTCACCGTATAAAATTCATCTTGTACAACAACTGAGTGAAGATGATTTTGATCGGCGGCTGGAGTTTTGTGAAGTTATGACTGCACGAATAGCTGATAACGGGAACTTTCTGTCCAATATCTGCTTTTCAGACGAGTGTACGTTTTTATTAAACTCTACAGTCAATCGTCATAATTGTCGTTATTGGGCAGATAATAATCCAAGAAATTTTCACGAAGTCCACACTCAAACTCCACAGAAATTAAAGGTCTGGACTGGCATTTTTGGAGACCGTTTAATCGGACCAATTTTTCTTGATGGCAATTTGAGTGGCGAAACGTATTTGGAGTTACTAGAAGATATCGTTTACCCTCTACTAATTGAGATTGTTGAAAATGATGATCACTATCAAGAAAATCAATTAGTTTTCAACAAGATGAAGCTCCTCCGCATTTTCCACAACGTGTTAGGGAGTTTTTGAACAGATAGTTTCTAGAGCAATGGATTGGGCGTAGAGGTGCTATTGAGTGGCCTCCTAGATCACCGAATTTAACTCTTTTAGACTTCTTTCTATGGGGTCATTTAAAGAGTAGATTTTGCACAACAGAACCGCTGTATCTGGAAGAATTACGATGACGCATTGTTGATGAATGCCGTCTAATAACTCCACAAATGCTCCAGAATGTTAGAGCTCGTTTTGAACAAAATTTGTACTTTTGTATGGAAGTTGGTGGTCAACAATTTGAACAATTACTTAACTGCATAAACATTTTTGAACGTTTGGTTTTGTTTTTTAGTTTTATTTAACGAAAAATTGACTAATTAGTGCATTTCTTATCACAATGAATGAAATACGTTCTTGCAACTCCAACTGTGAACAATTTTTAAACGAGTTGATAAAACTTCCAAAAAAATTTGTGTGCTGAATTCAGAAAAGAAAGAGCTTTCAAATGATGTAACACTCGACCCATGTTCCCTATCTAAAATATAAGGGTTGTTATCACCACTCTTAAGGGGTTGACGTGATAAAGTTCAGTTTGATGTCAAAAGATGTCCCCCTCAATATTAAAATTGACGTGTTCCAGCGTTTCTTAAAAAAAATTCTCTGGACGCAAATCGGTCTGTTTCGTTTTCAATGCGCCACCTTGTATAGGGCAATGAAGCCGTCGACGAACTAGCCAAAACAGCAATAACAGTCAATCAGTATCAATATCAGATATAAAATTATCATTCACAGAATTTGTATATGACATAAAAAATAAAATGAAATCTATTTGGGAGAGAGAATGGTTTATCTACATACAAAAAACATCCAACAGATACAAATTCCTCAACCCCAAACTACCAGAAGAATTTCAGCTCAAAACGTTATTTAGCTTACATCGAAAAGTTTTAACCACCATAATAAGGCTCAGAAATAATCACGGTAAATACAGATCCTACTTCATAGGATAGGAGTAGAATCCACATCGTACTGCAGCTGTGATGAACAAACAGTATGCGATATAGAACATATAATGTTTTCATGCAATAATGATGAGAGCCAACGATTACAGTTATTATCTGGAATAGGGCAAGTAATAAAAATTCAACTCCCTGTAAACACAAACCATATACTTAGCTTAGGTAATGGCTAGATTTTTTTACGAATATAGGTTTAAGTCTATGAAAAAAGAATGTATGGATGTACAGAATACAAATCCTAATGTCCGTCCTTTTGTAAACCCAACCTTTCCGTGGCCCAAATCAGTACGACCATGAGCCTCGGTGGGTCCATAGGCGAATATGTGTCCCAGTCAATCCTAAAGCTTTAAAGAAAAAAAGAATAATAGAGAAAAATTATATAAAAGACATTAATATTCAAAAAAAGATTAATAAAAAATATAATTTATATGTGTATATAAGTATATAAGTGTATATGTTTATATGTGTTACATATATACAGCAGGTATATTCTATATGTGAGAAAGTATGGGTGAAAACATGTTGGTATGTATATATGATAAGTAGGTATGTATGAATCACACGAATGTTATGATTGTGTTTACGTTAGAGAGAGGTTATATGTATCCACTCGTCTTATTGAAAGTAGCTACGAAGGGAAACGAAATCGTAGGATAAAAGACTGTGGTTAATAATTTTAAAACTCAAGTCATCCCAGTATGCAACACACACACAAACACACACACACACACACACACACACACACACACACACACACACACAAACACACATACTGGGTGTATAAACAAGAAAATGCACGCATGTTTTACTAAATTATGCAACTCGAAATTCAATTAATAAAAATGTCTCAACATCTAGTAAATAAATTAATCCGTTCTAATTGGTTCATGGAAGCTGTCGATTGCATTACGGCTAATTAAATTTGATAGGTGTAAGAATCAATACGGCGGAGGCGTAGTATTATATTATGCCTCGTGCCGCCTTCGGCTCCTATTTTCCACACCATTGTTTTCTCCAACTAGACAAGGCGAAGATAAAACCCTGATAATCTGACACTATTGTACAGCCGACTCATAATTTATGAAAGCAATGTTCCCAGTAAATTAATCATTTAGAAATAAGACGACAACGAAAAAACAAGAAACTTTAATATCGTGAAAACGATATAAAATGAGTAACGGTTATTAATTAAATGAAGGAGAATAGTTTCGATGCTTTCTCTGAGGTTTTGTCAGATTATTGTTCCAATACAACATGTTTAATTGTCTAGGAAATGTAGTTACTTTATAGCGAATTCCGGTAAAAAACACTTTTGCTGTAACCAGGACTTTAGTACATCGTTACTTAAGTGCGAATTAAAGTTCTACAACCCCAATTCAAGCTTGGTTTTAATAATTTCAGTAATATATTGATTGTATTACAATTTAGGAGAACGCTTATGTTAGTAAGTACTTGAAGAACTTGTTGTGGTACCCAAAGGTACCAGTTTTGTTGGGGGAAATTTATGTTTTCTTCTGGTAGATTTAGCCTACCCTGATCTAGCTGACTAAATCTATGGATGTGTTAGATTTCTAAACTAATTTTAGCAAATCGCATTTAAAATCAGCGATCCTGCTTAAAACAGCATTAGTGGTTTTTGTTCTGTCTTGAAAATTTATTTAGCAAAATACCTTGTTTAAAAAAAATGTAAACACAGACACGTATTTTTAGGGTCCATATTTAAAGACAGCTTAATTTCTTATATGTTTGAATGTATACAGTGTACCCCGAGAAAGGATACTAGATATGGGTAAAGCGACTGAAACGGCGCTCCATGCTGTGACCCGAAATGTAGAAATATTCTTACACTATGGGGACAGCGCACTAGCTGTGTTGAGAGGCCCTTTGACAGCGCAAGGATGGATACTAACTGTGCCGCCTTACAGGACAGGGCATTCATTACCTATGGTCCTTATAAGATGTGTGCCGAGCATGCTAGAAGACAGGATAGTTTCCCGGACCTTGAGAGGCCGTCGGTTACACGTCGGAGTGACCGGTGGCCGCTCCCAGGCCAGCTGATTTTCGCCATATCTAGGGTGTCTGGTCATGGATGGCTTATGGAATGGTTCACTGATAATGGCTTCTTTACGGAGGCTTATATTGATGATGAGCTGGTCTTAAGTCACCGCCAGATTCTTAACCGCCGATGTCTGTGCATGCATGAAAACTGAAAGGTGGTGTGGTGAACTCGGACTCTTCGTAAACCCAGCGAAGATGAAGGCGTTCAGGGCGCCAGCGAATGCCATAGCTTTGTTATTTTCGGAGATTAAAAAAATCCGAAAGAAAACCCAAAATTTTCCCCGGCTAACTGGTCCAATTTTTATGGAGAACGAACTTATCCAAGACAATGACAAAATGAAGATACCTTTAAAATGTCATTAAAATCGGCCCATTATTTTATATATAGTATGGTATCGGTGACAAAAATTTCAAAAAAAATTTTCGCTTACACGTCGTAAAAGTGTCAAAACATATAGAAAACATGATTTGGGAACGAAAATGTTTTTTTGTCGGTCGGTCTGTATATCTGTGTGTTAGTAGCCACGACAACTTTAGAACGAATTGAGATATCGGTTTCGAATTTGGTAGACAGTTAGCACCCGACAATCGAGCGGTTCGGATTGTTTTTGGGTAAAATCGCTCCAGGGGTTAGGGAATGAATGGGAGGTGATTTCGTGAAAATTGACATTTTTTCGTTAAAGCTCGAGTAATATAACGTTTAAGGGTTTGCTTATTAGAAAACTTTCAATTTTATCAAACATTTGGTATTTTGGCAAAGGCACGCTTTGAATTGTTTTTGAGTAACATTGCTTTAGGGGAGTGACCATTCATCTGTATGTCAAACGCTAATATATAGTTGCAGATGTTTATGGGTACAGGAATACGAATATGTTCATTGTGATCAAGTCATGGATTCTGACTTTATTTCATGAGAATGTCTTTCGGAGGGGAGTGAATTATCAAAGCTATGCAGAAGTTATGATTCAATTTGCAGCACTATTTTAATTTATCATTACCATATATATATATATATATATATATATATATATATATATATATATATATATATATATATATATATATATATACACATTGAGTAAAGATTGGAACTTGCGATGAGCACTAATAATTACACTTGGAGCACCCAAATCATCACAACACATCTTTTTAAACCCCTTATGATCATTTAACTAACAATATTAGCGTTATCAGGGGATGAAACATCGTTTTTCTTCCTCTGATGATGCTAACTTTGTTAGTGAAACGATCGTCAGGTGTTTAAAAAGATGTGTTGTGGTGATTTGGGTTTTTCAAGTGTACCTAGCCGATCTTCTTATTAGCGACTTTTCCGTCCTACGAAAAATTCGGTTAAATGTCACTAGGAGTTCCTAATGTATATTAGTGAATTAAAAAAATATATTCACTAATAGAGAGGCATCGATGATGAGACTTTGTAAACAAATTTTTCAAATGAGCGCGAATTTGGGCCCCTAGAACCCATATCCGGGGTTAGTTTTGATTTTTATATGTTTATATATATCCAACCGATAACTCAAAAACTAATTAACCGATTTTGATGAAACTCGGAAAGTGCCTTTCTTTTACTAATAGCTTGGATGAGTTCGTTAGCCAGAAAAATCTGACAAGGTTTTCCTGGGATTTTTGAGTTTTCTTTCGAAAAAAAATATTTTCTCGGACAAGGTTTTCCGGGCAATTTTTGAGATTTCTTTAGAAAAAAAAAATTCTTCGAAAATTAAAAAGCTATTTCGATGCAATTTGGTGGACATATTGCCTTGCGAAAGACCTAACTATGTACCAAAATTCAGCTTTCTAGGTTTACAGAAAATTGAGATATTCAAATTTTAAACATTTATATTTAATATCACCGCTTTTTATTGACAATGGTAAAAACTGGTTTATAGGTATATGAGATCTAGTATGTCTGAGTCGTTACGTAGCAACGGAACATTTGATATCATTGCGCAGGTCAGTAACACTGACGTTTATCGTATATTATTAGATCGGTTATCTGTTTTCAATTTCAGTTGACAAATTATTTGTGTTATTTAGGAATTTTAATATACAAGTGCAAATTATTCTTTTACGATTTTATTAATGTTAGTGGGTGGACTAAACAGTGTTTGTGATGTTTGTCAACATCGAAGTTTTACAAAAAGGGCTGATATGCAACAGGTTAGTTATTTTCTCTCTAATGCTTTGGCGGTAGTTTTAGTTAAGTTTGTGGTTTAACGTTCCATAATTTTTATCTAATTTTCGTACGAAATATTCGTCAATGAGGAGACTGCGACTTTAGAATTTTAAAAAGATTTCTTCAAATGAGCCGTAACTAGGCCCCCTAGAATCCATATCCGGGATTACGTTCAATTTTTATCTGTTTACATATATACAGGGTGACGCATTTCTACGATAAAGATCAATATAATTATTATTATACAGGAGACGAGAAAAAATTGTATAAGTTAATTATAGGATGCTTTGAGCTGCATCTTATAAAATTATTTTGACAATCACAGGCTGGCCCATAAGTCGTTGGTGAAACCTACAATTGTTTTATTTCATTTTTTATCGAAATATGTTTGTAAGAAAAAAAATTGAGACGCAGTAAGTGCATTTTAGTAGCAAATTTTCATTAAATGCTTCAAATTTCAATTACTAAATTTGCTATTAACCTAAGGTTTGTTTGCTAGGAAACCAACATTTAAAGCTCATTGTCGGAAAATTTTTGTACATTTTTAAACAATAAGTTATTTTGATAAAATATGGCACATTGTTTCTACTATATAGGTTAATACCGGTAACCAAATTGATGACTGCTTGCATTAAAATGATATATTTGCTATTCAAATCATTTTTATAAAAATTCACTTCCATAACGCACTTGCTGCGTCCAGACTTTTTTTGATTAGTTTATTCTTTACGCCAGCAAATAATGAACTTGCAGAAACCGTAAAACTGAACTATAAGAAGTACTTCAATAAAATTAGGTTGAGTATCCTATATAATCCTTTTCCCGTGCTGGGAAGTGTTCATGCACTTGAAAGTTATAGGTAAGAAAATAGGAAATGTTCATCGCTGTGCTTCTAATAGGATTAATTACGTTTCAATAGGATGTAATAAATCTATTCTGTCCTTAGTGTTCGATCAGGAAATGTAACGGAAACCGTGCTACATACCCGACGATCTGCACGGAGATAGGTTTCAGCAAGGCACATTACTAAATCCGTGTCTGTGTATTTGTGCTTCTCTGTGTATGTGTTTAAATTTGAATGTGTATACCTCGAGGAGTGACAATTACAGCTTAACGTTCATGTATTATTATAGCTGAATTGTTGTTTGGTATTGTGTAAAGTAAATATGGGACAGCCGTGTGTATTAATCCTTGGAGACTGAAATTGTAACATCAGGGGATGAGACGAATGTCTACTGGTTTTCTTTCTCTGCTGACCTGATGGCACACTTGCAGAGATGACACAGCAATGTAAGCCCAGTTTTATAATTCAAGGTATGAAATATGGAATGTTTGTAGCATCTGTTGACTGTCGATTTAGTTTAAATAAAATTATTAAAAGTAGTTTACATGGATCCACAAAATGCTCTATGCTTTAAAAACGCATTTTGGCCATCATATGACATTTGCCGGTTTCGCTCTTATTAAAACTCACCTGTGCCAGAACGCGTCTAAAACAAATTATCTAAATATAGTAAGGCGTCTAAATACTTAGATGAATGAAAAGTAGTGACATCTAACAGGGTACCCAGCGACCTGGAAAACCTGAAAAAATCAGTGAATTTGAAATAACCCCTAAAATGTCAGGGAAATTCGTGATTTTGCTCAAATGTCATGGAAATCGTTCAGTAGACCTGGGAATTATATATTTGTAAAATTGTGTCACTATCAGATTTATTTTTATTTTTATTTAATATATATTATATTATATGATTTTTTTTTACATAAATATTTTCTCCCAGGGCTGCTGTTTGGTACATTAATTGAAACCGCCAATGAACGCGCGACATGTCATATGGCAATATAATATAGTGTCCTCTTTATCTAGCTCATACATGTCTCATTCGTTTATCTCTCTTGGAATGCTCTTCCTTGAATGCGTAAAATGCAAAATGCGTTCTAGCTATTGGTGACTTAAAGCTGCGTAAACGTCTTTATTATATTTTAACCTTTATGATCATGTAACATAGAGTTGAAGTTGGAGTGTAAATATTTGGCATTTGTATTGTAATTCAGAAGAGAAAAGTTTATCATTGTGTATGATAGTGTAAAGAAATTACGAGAAGTGGAAAATATAGAAATCAACGATAAGCTGACGCGAACTTTCAATAATTCATATCATGATTTTCTTAAGTAGTTCAGTAATTTGACAGGTAGAAATTTATGACGTTTCTGTATTAGTTAACAGAATTAGCCATATTTATGTTTTGATAATGATTTTTAAAAATTCATAATTTTTGTTGTTATTTTTTTACGAGTATTATGAAAAAATCACGTGGGCCTCGAAATGTCAGGGAATTTGATATTTTATTTCTGCTGGGTACACTGTCTAACCATATGGACTGTAAAATTGTAAAAAAAACTACAATTTTAAAAACATTGTGCTTAGTACCTGTTATCATTTGCCAAGGGAAGAGAATTGACGCAGAATGCTAATAATACAGATGGTGTAAAAAAGCCTACGGTTTTAATATCCTGCTCCCTGGTACCACTTATTATTTACCAAGGAAAGGGAATGGACGCAAAGTGCTAACAATAAAGACTCTGCAAAAAAAAGCCTGCGATTTTAAAATCGCTGTGCCCAGTACCACATCATTTACCAAGGGAGGGAATGGACGCAAAGTGCTAACCATACAGACTGTGTAAAAAACTTACGATTTTAAAATCGTCGTGCCTAGTACCACTTATCATTTGTCAAGAGAATGGAATGAAGCGCGTAATTGGACCAGATTTTCCAAAAGTTCTTCTTTTGATCTCCTCCTTTTTACTGAAGTTGCATCGAGAAAATTCCCTAATAGAGAGGTAACGGTTATGAGACTTTCTGAATGTTTTTCAACTGAGCGCGAATTTGGGCCCCTGGAACCCATATTTAAGGTCAAATTTAATTTATATATATATATATATATATATATATATATATATATATATATATATATATATATATATATATATATATATATATATATATATATATGTATGTATGTATGAAACCGTTCGATAACACAACAAATACTCAACTGATTTAAATGTAAACTTAGCACATTTCTTCATTTTGTTAATATAGTGGACGACTTCGTGAATCAGATATAACGGACATTTTACCCCCAAGAACGTACATAAATATTTTTTTCTGGCGCTATATTTTTGAAGGTATTGGAGTAAGTGGAATGACACTTTGCATGTAGCTAGAAATGTGTAAATAAACCTCTATTGTAAACTTTCAGTAAGTTGGTTCACAAAATTTGGAGTTTTCTTCAAACTAAAAACAAAATCTGAAAGATATGGAATGAAACAACTCAAGTGGTTAATGCCTAATGTCCGACAAAGTCAGAATAGTCAGTATATGCGTATATGAGAGTCATTAATCATAATTCAACGATATTCAAAAATATTATTTCTAAATGCCAACAATTGACGTTGGCTGTGACATGATTAAAAGGAATTTTGAATTAAAAGGCTTTTTCTATGAGAAAATATATTTAATAATATTATTTTAATTTAAACAATACAAATAACACGCGTAATAGATACTACCCGAACTAACGATCTAGAGACCTCTGCTACTAAAATCCCGAACATGTACTAAATCGTTTGTCAACAATTACGACGTTAAAATGACAGATAACGTGAAATTGAAAAATTTTGAATTGATTGTTTTTTAAGTGAAGGATTTAATAAAATGTTTAAAATATTTGTAGCTGCTTAAACGGCCCCAATTCAAGTTTGAGACTAAAAATATAGTATATATTGGAAATATCAAGGTTTAACGAAGCCAGTGAATAAATCTACAGCCTCGTTGTGGTTAAGTGGTAAAAACGTGTGCTTTTGAACTGAAGGGTACTGTGTTCGATTCTCAGGATTCCTCTTTCACTTCAGTACTTACTATAAAATTAACATCAATAGAGATTGTCATTGTATTTAAGCAAATCTAATGTCTGCACGTTCCGCCCGTCGAAGGGGGCGTAAAGCTGTTGGTACGATGTTGGACACGTTAGCGATCCCTACCCTTCTACCGAAAGGCAGGGGTTTGGCAAAATTTCTCGGGTAGTGAGGTAAAACTGCTTCCTGGCGTCAGTTATTGTCCATAGTCGCAAAAATAGGCCAACGTTAAAGTACAAAAAAATTAATAAAATAAAAACAATATAGTAAAAAAAAATTTAGGGAACTAGCGATTTGATAAACGGAAAATGTCGTTTTTACCAAACCATGATCTGACAATTTTTTGTCACAGAATTTGCTCAAAAACACTCGCTTAGAATAGAGATCCAAAAATAAGTTTCCTAAATTTCAGGACTTTTGGATTCCAAATAAAAACGTAGTCAAACTAAAAACGGATTATATGACATTCCCTACTTATTTCATCAAAATGGCTGCTGAAAGTAGCGATTGTCGCAATCATTTGTTAGTCAGTCGTTTTATAAGAGATAACGCACTAAAAAATTGATTTTCGCAAAGGAAAGACGTTATGTATGTCATTCATAAGTAAGTGTCTTATGGACTAGGGATATGATGAGATACGAAAGAATGAAATAAATCGGGTCACGTCTCTATGACAATGATTTTAAAATAAAACAGTGTTTTTAGTGAATTTTATTAAAAAAATTCACTAATGAGGAGATCCCGACTTTTGAATTTTGAAAAAGTTTCTTTAAATGAGCGCAAACTAGGACACCTAAAACCCATATCCGGGGTCAGTTTTAATTTTTATAGATAACTAAAAAAATATTATATTACAAAATAAGATTTTGATCAAATTTGGTTACTACTTTCCTTTTGTAAATTGCTTGGATAAGTTCGTTAGCCAGGAAAATCCGTAAAGGTTTTCCGGGAAAATTTTGGGTTTTCTTTCGAAAAAGATTTATATCTCTGAAAACTAAAAAAAATTCGGGACGCAGCAAGTGCGTTATGGTAGCGAATTTTCATTAAATGCTTCAAATTTGTATAACTCAATTCTCTATAAACCTAGAAAGTTGAGTTTTGGTGGAGTAAGGTATTTACAAGCGCAACATACCAACCAAATGTCATCAAAATAACATTTATTTTTTGAGATATTTTTTTCTGAAAAAAATATTTTCTTAATATTAGTCTCACTATCGATACCTCTCTATTACCGAATTGTTTTATATAAAAAACGCTTGATTTTTTAAAAATAAAAATTCGCTAATAAGAACAAAGCAGAAATGTCACTATTTAAGAAAAGGCAACAGCTCACGGTGTTACTAGGCGGTCACCCATCCAGACACTGACCATGCCCGAGGATGCCTAACTTCGGTGATCGCACGAGAATCGGTTTTTTGAGCGTGGTAAAGCTGTTCGCTTGTAATGACTATTTATCCAAGGTTCATATATTTATTATTAATTTTTAAGTTTAGATTTTTAATTAAGAATTAAATTATTTTTAAATTTTGCAATCAATTTATGACAGCCCCGATTGCGTACGTACTGCTCCTGTATGAAATAATTTAACATACCTTATTTTAAAGGTTAGGATCTTGGGCGCCATTTGCTATAAGAATGCAAATAACAGAACAAACCAATAGCAATTTAATTGCTGAGTACGTGACCAAGAATCGTGTCGTTGGTCATTTCAGAATGCCAAATTAATAGATAAATCTCTGTAGACTAAATTCACAAAAAAATGTTATAATTGTCAAAGCTTTATTCAACTTATAAGTTTTTATTTAGTTAATGTTAGGCTTAAACTCTTTAGCTGCCGATTTTACCATATAGCTTTTCGATTAACAACACACAATCAATTCTATAAATAAATATTACCGTTAATTTTCCTAACAAGGGAAACTTCTCAAGTGTGTGTAATAAATTTTGAAACTGACAACTCTGGCTGCTTCAATTCATTAGGCAGATTTTGTAGCTTTTCAACATTCAAAGAAAACAAACTAAGACATCCGTTATCCCAACCTCTCCCACGCACATTACACAACGCCTTAATAAACTTTTAGGAGCGTGTCGTAGCTTTTAAATTTCTTTAATTCAGGAAAACTTAAATTTGTGTTGAGAAAAACGTCTCAAAATTAATATATGAAAAGATCTTTGGATGCTCTATATATGTGAAAAATTACATTTCACTCATTTTAATCATTTAGAAAATATAGCGTTTTTTAAAAGTTTTCCCCGATTTTTCACCGGAAAAACTTGAGCATAATGGCTGATTAGCGAACTAGGCCTGGGTTTTCACCCAAACAAGATTTTTGCCAAGTTTGATTGAAATGAGTTTAGTATTTTTGAGTTATTGACCGGATACACCCACACGCACCCACGCACTCACGCACGCCCGCACCCACGTCCGCCCGCAGCCCCAGACACACACAGCCACACAAATCATTTTTACTGGACGGAGCAAGTGCGTTATGGTAGCGAATTTTCATTAAAGTTTCAAAATTTCAATAGCTCAATTTGCTATTAACCTAACGTTCGTTAGCCAGGAACCAGTCTTTTCGGGAACATTTTAAGCTTATCTTCGGAAAATTTTTGTACATTTTGAAACAATAAACTCATTTTGATGAAATATGGTACATTGTTTCTACTATATAGGTTATACTGGTAACCAAATTTAATGCCTGCTTTCTTAAAAAAAAGACATATTTGTTATTAAAAACATTTTTTAATTTATTTAATTTAGTTCTATTAGCCAATTTTTTTGTACAAAATATTGTTTTATTAGCGAATTTTATTATAAATGAATTTAATTAATTTTCTTGGAAGAAACATTAGTTGCGAATTTTTGTATGAAAAATTATTCTATTGATAGGACATTTTTTAAACAAAATTCGTCGAAAATAAGGCGTTAATAGATTTTCGTGCAAACAAATTACTTTATTTTCAATCTTAATTACATATAAGGTATATAATTTGAATTTTATGTATTCTTTTAGCAAAATTTTGTGTAAAAGTGATATTAGCGAATTTTCTTGTACAAAATGTTATTTTACTAGAGAATTTTCTTATAAACGAATTTAATTAATTTTATTTGAGGAAACATTTGTTAAGAATTTTTGTATAAAAAAATATTCAATTGATGGAACATTTTTTAAACGAAATTCGTCTAAAATAAGGTTTTAATGGATGTTCGTGCAAACCAATTATTTTATTTTCAATTTTAATTACATATTAGGTATATAATTTTAATTATTTTAGTAAAATTTTGTGAAAAAAATATTTAGCCTAATTGGATGCCTGCTTTCATTAAAAAAAAGACATATTTGCATTAAAAATATTTTTATGAAAATTCACTACCATAACGCACTTGCTGCTTCCAGACTTTTTTAAATCTTCAAAAATAAAAATAAGAGGTCATCCAAGTTCGAATTATCAGGCCACAACTCAATTAACTCTGTATTTAGCTGTTTATTTACGTTTACTTTTAGGATACAGGGTTGGCAAAAATGTTTTTTCAAATTTTGAACAAAAAAACAACAATAAACAGTGTTTAAAGCAGTTGTTTGTTATTTTAATCATTGTTTTCAATGAAAGGCGATAAAACAGTTTTAAAACGATTAAAACACATCTACGTCATGAAATTGGTGCTTACAGTATAATTCAATACAATAAGCCATTATAACCTCTACTTCTTTAACCTAACTCTAACCTCTAGTATAATTCATTCAGTATTTGGGCAGACTGCAGAGCAGCATAGCTGTTGCCTTAGATAAAGTTCAGGCCGACTTCTGTACAATAAGTGAGAACTCACATATCGCTGGTAGTTTTAGAAGAGTTCAGAAGTATTTCCAGTAACGACATTGATGATACAGATTTTAAAATATGTAAAGAAAGAGTCGAAATGGCTCTGTAGCCAATTTATTTTTATCGTACCTGCTAGACCCGCGATATGAAGGTGTAAATCTCTTTAACTCCCACCTCGAAAGTACGATGGAGTACATCGATACTTATTATCCTACAGCCATGCCTGATAATCTCAATTACAAAGCAAAAACATATCATGTTAAGTAGTATTTATTCAAGAAAAAAAAGTCTGGACGCAGCAAGTGCGTTATGGTAGTGAATTTTCATAGAAATGATCTGGCACAAAATAATTCATTATAATTTTTTTTCCTGTAACATAAAAATCTTAATTTTGGTGTAGAGTTTACTTTTTATATCGTAAACCTGCCTACCAAATTTGGTTATCATAGATTTTTTATTTTTTAAGATAAAAATTTTTTTCAAATGAATACTCAAAATTTTTCCGGAAAACTTCGTCCGATTTTTTTTTGATTAACGAACTTGTCAAAGCCATTTACAAAAGGAAGGTACATGCCAAATTTTATCAAAATCGGCCTATTATTCTTTGAGATAAAATTTTTTTTCGAATGAAAACTCAAAATTTTCCCGGAAAACCTCGTCAGATTTTCCTGACTAACAAACCTGTCAAAGCCATTTACAAAGGAAAGGCACATGCCAAATTTTATTAAAATCGGCTTATTACTTTTTGAGATAAGAATTTTTTTCGAATGAAAACTCAAAATTTTCCCGGAAAACCTCGTCCGATTTTCTTGACTAACGAACTTATCCAAGCCATTTACAAAAGAAACGTACGTGCCAAATTTTATCAAAATCGGCCCATTATTTTTTGAGTTATCGGTGTGATACATACATACATACATACATATATATATATATATATATATATATATATATATATATATATATATATATATATATATATATATATATATATATATATATATATATATATATATATATATATATATATATATATATATATATATATATATATATATATATATATATAACATATAAAAATTGAAACTGACCCCGGATATGGGTTCTAGGGGTCCTAGATCGCGCTCATTTGAAGAAATTTTTTCAAAATTCAAAAGTCGAGATCTCCTCATTAGTGAATTTTTTCTAAGACAATTCACTAAAAGCACATTAGTGAATATTAATTAACATGGTTGTTATCACTTAGAAGTCAACTACAGAATGCTACTGTAAAATTGGTAACGCGGCTTCACTGTGCAAGCGCTTCATCTGCTAGAACTGAGCGCATATATTCATCATTTGGAATACCTAGTGCACAATAAACTTCGTAATCGTTTGGGAATCGAAAAAGCATCTAAACTTGTTAGACTTTTTAAAGCTTTAAATAAATCCGATCTATCAAGAGAATCCGATGAAGGCTTGCAATTCCCATAATAGTTCATATATATATATATATATATATATATATATATATATATATATATATATATATATATATATATATATATATATATATTACTTTTTTACCAAGTACAATGGGTGCATCGTTATTTGTTATTCGTTGTTATGTACTTGTTATTTTTTTTTCCATTTTTCTTCATGTATTTGGTTAAAGTGTCTTGAATTGTGTTAGCTCAGGAAAGTTTATGATTTTACATTATTTTGGTATGCAATAATTATTTATTTTGTGTTTGCCTATTGCCTACGGAGTACAATGATCGAATTGTTATTATAAACATAAGAGAATATAGTTTTTATGTATTTTTTCTAGTTTTGTTAATTATTTCCACACCGTCACAACATGGAAGTATCGCATTGGCGACAAAAGTTTCAACAATCTTTTTTCGCTTAAACGTCTTAAAAAGTATTAAAACATATAAAAAACAGGATTTGGGAAAGAAGTTTTTTTGTCTGTCGGTCTGTATGTCTGTATGTTTATAGCGACGATAACTTTAGAACTAATTGAGAATTTGTCTTCAAATTTGGTATACAGCGACAAGCGAACGGTTCGGATTGTTTTTGGGTAAAATCGTTTTAGGAGGTAGGGGATGATTTCGTGAAGATTGACATTTTTTCGTTAAAACCAGGGTAATATAATGTTTTAGGGTTTATTTATTAGAAAACTTTTAATTTCATCAAACATCTAGTATTCTGTGCTGAAATTAAATTAGGGGTTAAATGTGTGGGGGTGGAATATTGTTAACAACAATTTCGCAACTTTCTTTTTGCTAAAACTCTGTAAATAGTTTCAAAACACGTTGAAAACTAGATTCGGGAACAAACAGTTTTTGTCTTTCGGTCTGTCGGTCGTTCGGCATGTACGTCTCTGTAGGCGCGATAACTTTCGAATGAATTGAAATGTCATCTTCAAATTTTGTCTCCAGTTAGCACTCGACAATGAAACGCATCGAATTGTTTTTGGGTAAGGTCGCTTTAAGGGGTAGGGGAAAAATAAGGGATGTTTTGCGAAAATTGACATTTTTTCAATAACACTCGAGTAATATAACGTTTCAAAAGTTTATGGGTACAGGAATACAACTATTTTCTTTGTGGTCAAGTCATTGGCCCTAAGTTCATCCAATGAGAATGTCTTTCTGAAGAGAATAAATTATTACACTATGTAGAAGTTATGATTCAATTTGCAGCACTATTTTTATTTGGTACACGTTTATTGAATAAATATTGTGTTATTTCAGCGAAGTTTATGATTTTTGATTACCTTGGCTTGTAGTAAATTATTTATTACATATGTTTCATGTCAGTTTTTAAAATTCAAATAACAGGTTTAAAACTCTATTTAAAACAGTTATAAACAAAACTCAAAAACCCAACTCTAGTGTTTAAAACATGTTTTAAACGTCTGTTTTAAACGTCTGTTTTAAACAGTTGGTTTAAACTTGCCAACCCTGTTAGGATATAATATAAAACTTCCTGGAGCACCTATTTGGAATTGGAATATACTAGCCACAAATACTAAGACCTCATTTATACATTTTCTGAGAGTCTCTTGAGTGTTGACGCTACACTGTTCGTTCAGTCCATTTATTTATTCATTCCCTTCAATCCAGTTCAGTTTTCTTTATTATATAAAACGTTATTTTGCAACGCACATTAACAAATGCATTTTACAGTTTTACAAAGGCAATAAACGTATCGCTTTTTGTCTTCAACCTCCTTCCCCTATTTTTTCAGTGCCAGCATTGCTTTTCGTGCGCCTCTGTCCAAACTGATCTTCATCCAGGTAACTCTCAATTCTGTTTTTGACCATGACTATCAGGATCCATGTCACATGACCCTGTAATAGGTACACATACTGCTCTGTGTTGGTTGCAGTTTCGCACGTCTCTGTTTTTGGAATAGTAATACGTTTACTTTTCATGAAAATAAATTTCTAGAGACGGTACAGTAAAAATTAATAGGTTACATCTTTGAAGAAATATTTACAATTTAGAAGATCTAGTTTAACTAAATCTTGTGTTATACATGCACAAGCATTAACTTTTATTTACGACAGACTTATTAATAATATCGCCAATAAATAAAAATATTTGGAGATAAGTTAAAGGAAATAAATTTAATTTTTTTAATGGAACATTACTCTTTGAATACCGGTTTGTGAACACAGCTTCAGAACCTTTATCCAACCAACTACTAGCAGCTCAAGCTGTATGCTGCTGAAGGATAGTCAAGTTACAAGTGTAAACTTTGCTGATGCAAAAGTAAATGTGTAATTGAGGACAGAATAGGTGTTTATATAATTGAGATCAGCCAGAACAAAATTTCGTATTTAATTTCGTAAAGAAACTGGATGATGTTATTATATTTACCAATTACATTTGGTAACACAATTACTTCAAGTAATTTTATTTATTTATATAAATAAATTTGTAGAGTTATGAATGGCTGTAATTAATTCCTTTAAAAGGGTTACCTTTTTTACTTTAAAGAAACTTTCTGAAAGTGAACTTATTACAACATTTTTTCTCCACATAATAGAATTACAATTTCTTTCACGAGAACAAGAATTACATTGGTAATGCATTAAAACTTGTAATGTAATAACTACTGACCCGTGCCCAGTACTTGGGAGTATTTTTCATCCTTATATTTGATCAAATTATAAGTGGCCT
Source organism: Tillus elongatus (assembly GCA_964006375.1). Taxonomy (NCBI): domain Eukaryota; kingdom Metazoa; phylum Arthropoda; class Insecta; order Coleoptera; family Cleridae; genus Tillus; species Tillus elongatus. Next base: position 88,333,109 of record OZ023266.1, read on the forward strand.
CCATCTTAACTGATGTTTATCCAAATTACAAAACGGTTATATTTTATTGTTTTTTTTTTGCCCATAACATTTCAAGATAATTAAATATTTATTCGCTAAAGTGACTTGACCGATACTTAATATAAATATATCTATATAAGACCAGGTGCATTCCGACTATAATTGGAAACGCATACCGGTTTCGCTCTCATTAGAGCTGGTCGGTGCGCTATACCAAATTACAGCCAGAATACACCCAACAGCAAGTTCGGCTTAAGGTAGCCAGCCTCATAGACCATAGTGAGATGTGCAACAAGTGCCTTCATCGGTGGCGTAGCCAGGTATTTAGTTGTACACTGTCTCTATGTGTATAACACGTTGTGTTATATACATCGATACATCGACCCTTGTACATTTCATTATGGTCTATGAGGCTGACTACCTTAAGCCGAACTGGCTGTAATTTGGTATAGCGCACTGACGAGCTCTAGCGAGAGCGAAACGGTATGCGTTTCCCATTATAGTCGGAATGCACCTGACCTTATATAGACACATGGTTCCTAATTAGGGTAGAAAGTACCAGGGCTAGCGATTTTTTAAATTGTTAGTTAGTTGTACACAGTCTCTATGTATAAATCTATATTATCTTTAGAAAATTTTCATAAAACAGGGTTCTCACTAGTCTGGAAAACCGGGGAAAGTCAGGGAATTTGTAGAAGGAAAAATTATAAAAATTTACTCAGGGAATTTTTGTCCGTGCCAGGGAAAAGTTATTTGTCTTCGTTTAATGATAAATAATTAAAACACAATGAGAGGTGCATATTTGTATAAGTTGCGTTTTCGTTTATTTGTAAGGAAAATTGTGTGTTTCATAAATGTTATTTTGAAGAAGTGTGTTTTCCGCCATGAGGCTAAGACCTACTGTATTCTCTAGTAGTGTGTTACACATTTTGGGGGTAGATCGTAGCATATCAGAGTCAGGGAAATTGGTTTTGGCATGTCAGGGAAATCAGGAAAAAATCAGGGAAATTGGTTTTAGTGGGAACCCTGTAAAAAAACTTTTGTAGTTTCGAAAAATGTATTTAAATGAGTGCAAATTAGAAGTCCTGAAACTCATATTAATGTATCGTTAATTTTTTATGTTTTGTATATATACAGAATGTCCCACGACTAACGGCACGGAGTCTTACGTCTATATATTTCTTATATAGAATTTTAAATGACGGAGGATTATGTAGGCCAACAAGTGCCACAATTTAACATTATTTTCAAATATACATGGTGGTCTAATAAAGTATGGCTTTTTCTCATGGAACACCATGTATTTGATAACCGTTTTGAACTCTACGAAAAAATGAGGCCCAGGATTCATATACCTATCTATTACCGTTTGTCAGATATCTTTATTTTTCCATGAATATAAGGTTTTCGAGAAAAAATGTCATCTTCAATGTAAGATAATAGCGAAAGGAAAATTCACTAGCCTGTGACGATTGATTTGTTACTCCATCAACCACTGTAGTCAATACTTCGTAATAATTTACAGGGTGTTAAAAATTTCAAGTTCAATTATTGAAATATTTAAAGTAGATTATCTTGTTTATGTTAAATGAAACACCCTGCAGTTTGTTGATCCGTCTTACAGAAAAAGTAATTCCCTTCCATATAACACTAGGGTTCTCTATACCCAAGTGCAATGCTTTTCATGCTATACATACTTTTATGATTGTAAATGCCATTTTCACATTAAAACTAAAATCTTCCAACGAATTAACAAATGTTATTTCAAAACACAATCAACTGAATTAAACATGAAATTAGCGACATAGGTGAAAAATAATAACAAACAAATCAAAAACAACCAAAAGGGTAGAAGATAAAAATATAAAAGCTGCTCTAGATGTTTGCCATCTTGCTCTATACAAAGAGCAATTCTATCGTCAAAAGATTTTTTTACATTTTTCAGAATGCTTGGTATAATGGAGGCAAAGCCGCTTGCACTTCTCAATTTCATATTTTTTGGTGTGGCAAGGGGAGTAGTGTATACAATATTTTTTATGTAACCTCATTGAAAAAAATCAAAAGGGGTTTAATCTGAGGACCTAGGTTGCCAATTACGGTCCCTACCTCTGCCTATTCATCTATGCTGAAAATGTCTATTAAGATAATTCCGTACTCCAATTGAAAAATGAGCAGGTGCACCGTCTATTTGGAGCCACATTGTTCTTCGAATGTCCAGTGGAACATTATCGAGGACTAACTAGAAGTCTCTCTGTAGAAAATCTAAACAATTTCTTCCATCAAGATTCCATCAAAGAAATAGGGTCCGATAACATGATCGCCTATGTTACCTCCCAAATGCTGGTGCATCTAAATATGATACGGATGATATTTGTTTTTCTTAAGCATTCGAGATACCTTCATTCGACTTAATCCTATTTAATTGGAAATTTTTATAGTGCTGGTGGTGTTTTTTTTTTTTGTAACAGACAGTAGTACACTCAGCTTGTTCTAACTATCACCAGTAATTGGCTTAATTTTGCTTAGTTTTTCGTATAGAACACTACGATTGACGCCCTCGTGGCGCAGGTTGCTAGGTGCCAGCCTGCTAAGCGAGAGGTCCCGGGTTCGATTCCTGGGCGAGCCAAGTTGACTTTGTCTGGAAAATTTGTAAAAAATATTGAATGATGGGAAATGAATGTGCTAATGGCCTGAGATGCCGCAGCCAATAATATTAAAAAAAAATAAAAAAACACTACGATTAACACTAAATCTTCTCAATATATTGTCAAACTCCTGTCCTTTTGGATATTTTCGCTTGGGATAATTTTGAGCATAGACTCTTGATGACAGAAGGCAATTTTCCACATATTCTCCAATGCATAGTAGCATGTCTATCTTCTTTTTCTTGGAGTCAGTACTGTTTCATATTTGAATATATTAACAGGAAATATTCTCAAAAACTGAGCAATGACTGTTCAGACATACTGATTCGATTTTGATTTGAAAGATCTGTCAAAAAATGACTGTAGCAAACTAGATTGTGTTTGAAAGTTTCGTCTAAATCTGAAAATGGCATTTGCAATAATACAAGTATGAAAACTTGTTGCACTTGTTATAGGGAACCCTAGTGTCATATGGAAGGAAATTACTTGTTCTATAAGATGGATTAACAAAATACAGGGTGTTCCGTATAACTTAAACAAGATATGTATCTACTTTGAATGTGTCAATTATTGAAAAGTATTGACTACAGTGGTTGATGGAGTAACAAGTTCATCGTCGCAGGCTAGTGAGTTTTTCTTTCGGTATTATGTTACACGGAAGATGAGTTTTTTTTTTGTATATCTCATATTCATCGAAAAATCAAGACATCTGACAAACGGTAAGAGATAGGTATAGGGATCCTTCAAGAAAGTGAGCCAATTTTTTTCTGTAGAGCTCAAAATCATTATCAAATATATGTTGTTTTATAATAAAAAACATAACTTTGAGGTTTCATACTTCATTGGACAGATTTGAAAATAATTTGGAGACCTTGTTGACCTACATGCCTTTGTCATTAAACATTCGATAGAAAGAAATATACAGACGTGAGACTCCGTGCCGTTAGTCGTGGGACAACCTGTATATATACAGGGTGATTTACGTAGCCCGTTCGCTAGAAACTTTTTGATTTTCCGGAATCGTATTATTATGAACCTTGATAGCCAGCTATAATCGACAGCTGCAAGTCAATAAAATATTGACAAAATGGCGACACTTCCGAAACTACCGGAAATCGACGCCATCTTTATTTTTTTAAATAGAAATATCCCATTTTGATTTCATACTTGGATTCTAAATTAAATTCTGAGTTCAGAACGTCCCAGTTGTTAACGATTATCTGTCATAGTTTTTGATATGTCGCATTTTTCGCAAAAAATCGGAATTTGCAGGGGTGCATTAAGAAATTTATAACTTCTGAACCACCAGCGCTAAATAAATCTTTTTTTATTCAGTTCATAAAGGTTATGTTTCATGCGCCTTCTGAGATTTTTCAAAGTTGACCATCAGAAAATGCCAAAAACTTAATTTTGTTAAATGGCACATACCACTTCTGATGCCAGAAGTCAATGTAAAATTAAATTTAAGAGCCATTTTTATTAATATTATGCAGGCCTATCTGTAGTCGTTTCTGAATTAATGCAATTTTTTAGAGAAATATTATTTTTTCACAATGGCTTTTGAAACAACTGTTTCAGTAAAAAATTTTATTCCACAGTCTTATTACAGTAATAAATAGTTTCAACAAAATCACAACAAATGGGCAGATTAACAAAATAGTTATTTCAATTCAAATGTTCAATGTGTGCACCGTTTTCATTGAGACAGTATACAATACGCTTTTGAGCAGACTGTGTTGGTCTCAGAATTTCCAGAGGTTCCAAATGATCAAAAGCTTTTGATTTGTGTACACTAATTCTTTGACCCGACCCGATAAATAAAAATCTAAAGGACTAAGATCCGGAGATCGCTCGGGCCAGAGTCTCGTTAATTTGGCATCTACGGCTTTAGTTGAATGAGCCGGAGCGCCATCTATTTGATACGAGCGATTGAAACATCGATTGAGCGGCATATCATATTACAATACGAGGATTTTCGTTAGCCCAAAAATGCTGATTTTTTCGATTAATTCTCCCTTGCTGGCAAATTCTTTCTTCGTCTGTCCAGATGATGTTTTGTAAAAAATTACAATCTTCATGAATTCTTATCGAAAATTACAAATAAATCAAAGACAACATCATTCGGATAATGTTCCATGATGAAAATTGCACGAATCGATCGAAACACTAAGATAACAATAATTGTATATGTACATATGACCCAGGTAAAACACATTCATTAATTGTTGTTGCCCTTACTTGGTGAAACGGTTCGATACGAAATACAATGTACAGGATTATTTTTTGGTTTCACTAGTGCTTTTTTTCTTTCTCTGCAGCCGGTTTTGCCTTTTGCAGCATGATCACGTATTTTTTCTATTGCCTGATGATGCCGTAAAAGGCGAAACCGGTTGCATACAAGAAAACAAGCACTGGTGAAACCTGAGATAGGTCTTTACATCAGTATTAGGTACAACATTACCTTTATTCAATACTTTCGAATTAAAAGATTACTTTGTGTCCGTCATTAAAATAAAAACGCAGTAATTTTAGGCCTGTCGTGATTTAGCCCAGAAAGCAGTTTTCTTTCCGAGTATAATGCACCATGTTTATGCCAACGATTATAGTGATCGTACCGATCAGAAGCTACCTTTTAGAAACGCTAAGCTATACCGTGACGACATCTACACAACAGCCAGAAACAGAATAACAAGGATAACACACAGAATATAGAGGCAGCCAGAAACTATGAAACCGTTCCCAAAGCGGCATTGTTTCACTTTATGGTGTCGGCCTTTTCGCCAGTAATTCCCTCGAAATCTGTTTACTGATACACACCGTTCTCTCTATGTGTATCGTAAAACTTCAGGCGACCAAACTACCAGAACCAGGCCAGTAGCTTCTCCGACTCGGTTGTTGGCAACGTCAGACCTTTCCCTTGTAAGTTATTTCACACATGTATGCACATATGCATACACAGGATGTTTGATTCATCATCATCTAATTTTTTTGAGAAATGCCAATAGAGATAAATTGGTGAACGTTGTTTCGTAACAGTAAAATTGACAATAGGATATTTAAATTAGTAAAAGCTGACACCCCCCCCCCCCCCCGTAGCGAGCTCTAAAAAGTCCACTTTGATAATCCCAGTTCACCACAACCGTATCTCTTTAGACCTGATAACCGTTTTGTCAAGAGATGAAAAAAGTTCGGGACGCAGCAAGTGCGCTATGGTTGTGAATTTTCATAAGAATTGTACACTATTAGTAATATGTATTATAAAAACTAATTCTTTAAATTTAATGTACCTTGGATATCGATTTTTAGAGTCCCAGTAAGCGATTATTTGAAAAATAAATATTTTCTATGTAAGCTAGAAGATTAAAATTTGGTAAATATAATATGTAAGTACTCAAAGTCTCTTTAAAAAAATAGGTTACAAGTTTGATTAAAGTTACAACAGTTTTTCAGACAAAAAAAAATATTTACAAAGGGAGTGTACCTGCCAAATTATAAATATGGCCGGTATTTTTCCTTAATGCTTGGATGGTTTGGTTTTAGTCAACCCAATAAAACTAGTTTTTGCAAACAATAAACAACAAAAAGGGTTTTAAAAAAAAATTAGTAGTTATCCGCGAAGCTCATTATGTTATTTTTCTTTAATCTAGTACCCACGCTGCGTTTACATAGGTTTTACTATGGTTCAAGATTCAAGATTCTAGCTTAATGGGAAATTTATTGAGTTATCAGATTTGAAATATTTTTACGAAAATTCTCTACCATAACATACTAGCTGCAACCAGACCCTTTTCAACACTTATTTACTGTTGCTGTATCCATACTTATTGAAAATTATAAAATATTGCAGCTTACTATGTAAGACTGACAAGCAGGGCAACCTCAAAATCATTTTTAGAAACATATTTAAAAAAATGAAATGAGATAACCATTGAAATATAAATTGAAAATCTTGGTTCGCTGCTTCGTGGCGGGGGTTCTTCTTCCCCTTCTGCATGCCTACAGTCATTCTCAATGCATAAACCAGAACAATGTAAACAAGAAAGAATTCTTAGGAACAACCCCTATGTTATGGGACCTGCGGCGAATCTAGAGGTACTGCGCGCGGTAAAGAGGATTTTAAGGTAGTGTAGCTGCAAAATGGAATAAAGACTGCTTATAAAGGTCCAACTGAGCTGTTTCTTTCGCACTTCCAGCTCACATTTCCTTTTTATCTTCTTCCCCGTCCAGAACTCCTATTCACTTTTGGTCCCGTACATTTCTTGTGGTCTGTTTGCAAGAAAATTTTCTTTTGGTTTGATCATCCAAAAGGGGTTCTAAGCATGTTTCTGAAAAAAAAGTACTCAACACCCCCATGTGCTAAACTGAAAACTTACCGAAAATTCAAATTTTATTTACAAAAAAAAAAGGTGGCAGGTAAGTACTTTTCCACATTAATCGCTTGAATAATCGGTTTTAATCAACTCAATCGAACCAGTTTCTGCAAACAAAATAACAAAAAAGGGTTTTTAAAACAAATTGGCAATTATCTGTTAAGCTCATTGTGTTATTTTTTAAATTTGGTACCCACGTTGCTTTTATATAGGTTTTACTATGTATCAAAACTAAAAATTTTAGTTTTATGGTAAATGAGTTATCACCATTGAAATATTTTTATGAAAATTCGCTACCATACGCACTTAAACTCTTTTCAACACCTATTTACTATTGCTGTGTCCATACCTTTTGAAACTGAAACAAATATAAACAATACAAAATTTTGAAATTAAAATTTTAATAATTTAACCTGAACATCTGTTCATATATAATTCAAACTATGTACCTACTTTATATTACGTAGTTTCATTACTTCAAATTTTCCATACACAACATTTAGTGTTAGAACTAAAAGTAAAGAATAAGTACCTAGATATTATAAGTACTTACTGTATTAGTTTCAGGTAGGTATATTTCTTCTTGAAATAATTTTGTTTCCCTTTGGTTATACCTACCAGTGATGTATAGAGTTCACTGGGTAATACATACAGTATCTACATGCAGTTTACCTATCACTTTCTTATTTGTTTCACTGGAGGTTAGAATCATAATATACTACTGCAGTCGACGGCCGAGTGCATTTTTTAAAGTTAAAATTAAAAGTGGCGTTATTATTTACCTACTATTTGTATTAACCTTAGATTACAGGTAGTTGTTTTATAGTATACGTTTCTAAGGTATTAGCAATTAGCATAAGCGGAGTGGATTTCGAGGTTATGCGATGCGCAGAGCGCTTCTCTCATGAATTGTCATGAGAGAGTTACGTATTGTCAGATTAAACTAGGAGAAGGAGATGACTTTTAACTTAAAATACCGTAGAGAATGGAAAGCTTTATATATATATATATATATATATATATATATATATATATATATATATATATATATATAATAAAATATTTAACGGAAGGATTCAATTTGTTTAAAAACAATCTACTATATATATATATATATATATATATATATATATATATATATATATATATATATATATATATATATATATATATATATATATATATATATATATAATAAAACGTAGGTGTATATTGCTTTTAAACAAATTGAATCCTTTCATTAAATATTTTATTTATTAGTATACATTTTTCTCATGTCTTCAAATTCAGATGAGAGCTGTGACACACGGGAACCACGCTGCTGTTAAAACATAGCGGTGTCGTCTAACGTCAATGGTTGTAGACAGTTTCTATATATAACATTTTGTGTTAACTAGAGCGGTCGTGACAACACCGAGATGGCGTCCCTGTCGTACATCACAATGTTCCAGATCTGGCATCTTGCGGCGAAAACGGTTATAGAAAAGAAAAGAAAAACTTGTGCAGCCAAAAAAGTAGTCTCCACATTTATACTTAGAATGGAACCGTTTTACCAAGTAGGTGCAATAACAATTAATAAATTCAATTATATATGAAGGGTACAGGCTAAGAAGGGGGAACGTCAATTTTTACTCATTTTGAGCTGTTCAGTCCGTTCGATTTTAAACACACAGAACTATCATCAGGTAACATCATACAGGCGAAAAAAGAGAAGAGTCACCAGATATCGATAATTTAAATTATGCTGTACTGGCTAAAAAGGAGGAGAGTCAGCGCGCCACATGCTAAGAAGGGGGAACGTCAGAAATGCGCCTTTATTCTTGCTGGACGCTCTTATGGCTGCAGTTGCTTCTTTCAGTTCTTCCTGATTGTTTACCGGTTCTCGTGTTTATTTATCAAATTTGTTGGATTAAAAAGTAAAAGTCGTGATTGTAGTGCTAATAAACAGTAAAATGAACCCAAGTGTCAGTGTAAGTGAAGACTTTGTTATTACCCACGTTCAGGGGAAAAAAAGAAAACGTTACGGGAGAATAACCGATGTTTCTAAAAAACTTAACCTGCAAAGTCACGAGAGAGGAAGCGATTGCCGATGTAAACGTCTCAAGTGTTTTGATAAAGTTCCGGCTGACGCAAGACAAAAGATAGTAAGTGAGTTTAATTTATTAAAATCCGTGGACGAGCAGAATATCTATTTGTGTGGACTTATTAGTGTCTGTCCTATACAACAGCGACGCCCACGTAACGCTGAAGACGGCGCAATGCTACACGACAGTTCATTTGCTTATCGTGTCAGAGTATCTGTAGATGGTGAGACAAGAGAAGTGCCTGTTTGTTTCAAGGCTTTTCTTTCCTTACATGGTATAACCAAGAAAAAGCTTGAAATTCTCCAGAAATCTCTAAAAATGACTCGCAAAGCCCCAACTGACAAACGAGGAAGACACTTAAACAGGCCTCTCAAATTGAAACCGGAATCTCAAGATCTAGTAGTCAATCATATTCGCTCTTTCAAAGGACGTCAAAGCCATTACAGCCTAAAGGATTCGTCAAAAATCTACCTACCGGAAGATCTAAATATCAAAAAAATGTACAATATGTACCAAAACACCATTGAAGACCAACAATATTGTGTGTCATATGAAACTTATAGATCCATCTTCTCACGAGACTTCAACATATCATTTGGATACCCAAGGTCAGATACGTGCAGTATATGTGACGAATACTTGGCAAATATTAGGTCCCTAGAAGCCAAAATGAAAAACGTGTCAGGTAATGTCACAGAGAAGATCCAACTAGATGTCAAAATCAGTACACTCCGACAGGAAAATCTTTTGCACAAGCATAAAGCTGAACAGTTTTATTCAAGAAAAAAGGCTGCAAAATTATCTTGTCGGGTAAATCAAAACAAAGAAGCAATATGCATGGATTTTGCTAAAAATTTGCCAGTGCCCAACATAAGCACAAATGATGTTTATTATAAGAGACAGTTGTCTATATTCTCTTTTAATATTCATGTTTTGTCGACTAGCCAAAGTATTTTTTATACTTATCCTGAAACAAATGGACGAAAAGGCTGTGATGAAGTATGTTCGATGTTGCATCATTTCGTTTACAACTTTCTACCCAGCAGTGTTCGAGTCCTCGAGATATTTTGCGACTCATGTGGGGGTCAGAATAAGAACTATACTGTCATCCGTTACCTCTATCACTTAGTGCATGTGCAGAAAAGGTTTGACGAAGTCAAGATCAGCTTCCCCATTAGAGGGCATTCCTTTATGGAATGCGATAAGGATTTTGGACTTATACAGCAGAAGTCGCGTGTGGAACTTCCAAATGAATGGGCTGAAGTTTTTAGAGCTGCAAGAGTTAAACCAAATCCTTTTGATGTTATGGAGGTCACTTTTGATTTTTTTAAATGCTGGACTACACATTTTTCTACACTTCATTACAAACATAAGTGTCCAATGAAAGTACGGCCCATACGTGAACTAAAAGTCGTGAAAGAACATCCTAGACTTGTCTACCATCGCTCAACTTGGAATGGCATTTGGGAAACTGCTGTTTTGATTGAACCGAAGAAAAAAAGGGGTATCAACACTTTGGCAAACAATGAGTTTAAATTACCAGGCCAGTTATACAAAGGTAACTATGCACATAATATTATTTTCCGATGTTAACGATGTTCTATCTATTTGCAGGACTACTGCTTATAACACTGGCCAAATTCACCGACCTGCAGTGCTTAATGAAATTCTGTCTCAACCCAACAGCTAGAAAATATTTTTCTACATTACCACATACCAAAAATGTCAAAGACAAGGCCACCTTTCCAAAACCTCAGCGTACAAGAGGCCCAAAAAAAGTGTCTGAGCATATTCTGTATATTCAATAATTAATAAACAATCTGAAATTTAATAAAATTTAATTTCATAACCTTTGCTATTTTGCTTCTGGTTTTCGTAAAAAAAAATTGAAAATACTGCAAAACTTCAGTGGAAATCTATGACATTCCCCCTTCTTGTTCGTTACGATCCGTAGTGCCTTCATATTTTTTACGTTTAAAAAAAATTCTAAATGAAATGTCATTAATACTTTCTGCAGTCTAATCCCAAACACCTATAACAAATTAAATCCATTCAGAGATTCAGTGCTAATTAATAAATTAATAAGTTATACGGTTTTAAAATTAAAAATCGATTTCCTGAAAATTAACGATTTTTGACTTTCCCCCTTTTTAGCCTGGACCCTTCATATACTACTGATATTATTAGTACTGCTACTAACACTGTTATAACTTGTCATGCGGTCATGCCATTCCCATAAAGCGACATGCGCACCACAAAGCCTATGCTGTTACCTAACAATATTTCTCCATGCACCTCTGCCATGCCATGCTACTTTCGCTTCTTCCACATCCATAAATCTTCTCATACACGTTCTTCTATTACGCAAACTTCTAACATCTTTGTTTTTTAATATATGTTCCATCGACCAAGCTATTCTGGGCCTTCCTCGACATCTATTACCATCCACGTACGCGCTATAAATTATACTTTTTATTCTTATTATTATCCATTAGTTCTATGTGCTCCCACATCTGGGGTGCTGCTGCCGCTTCTACACTCGCTATCCCGGACTCCATTCAGAAGAGAGCTATACGTCTCATCGGTGACCCTACCCTCATCCAAAGGCTGCCATCCCTTGCCCACCGACGTGCCGTTGTTGACCTCTCTCTCTTTCTCTCTCTCTTTTATAGATATGTGCTCAGAGGAGCTTTCTCCACCTGCTGCCCCCAACAGAGCTATCAGGGGAACAGAGCGCATGCACCCTTTTACTGTCCAGGTCACCAGACATAGAACATCTTGTTATGCCCGCTCTTTTGTCCCGAGGACTTCAAAGTTGTGGAATTCCTTGCCGGCACATGTTTTTCCTTCTCTCCCGAACCTCCAAACCTTCAAGTCCAGAATTAACAAGTTGCCCAGTCCTCCTTGTCGACACCCACGGTACGATAGTATTTAGGCTGTAAGCCCCCGTGCTGTGTAAAAAAACAAAAGTTCCTTAAACAGAGCGTCGGAAGTGATTTATAGTCCTTCGTTTGCTTTCTGTCTCTGCTACAGATAAAATATTGCGAAACCTGCCAGGTGCAGTTATAAAGGAAGTTCATAAACCTCGACCGGCAATAAAAATACAATACACAGAAAATTTTCCTGCGATTTACTCTCCCTCTCGGTATCGGTCTTTACCTAAAACTCAGTATAAAAGGTGATGCTTAGTAGTAAGTAGTTTAGAATTTTTCATCCTGATGACGCTAACCTTGTTAGTGAAACGATCGTCAGGTCTTTAAAAAAATGTGTTGTGGTGATTTGGGTTCTCCAGGTGTACTTATCAGTGCTCGTCACAGGTTCCAATCTTCACTTAGCCACCTAAGCATGGTCTCTCCCTCTCATATTGACTTTCAATAGACTTTTCTAAATTGCATTCCTTTAGAACCCATTCATTTCTAACTATATAATAATGTAATAATAATAATTTATTTGCCAATAAAAACAATTTATGGTAATAATAATACCAACAGTAATAACATTCATTAATTTATAAATTATAAATGAACAACGATTTTTACATCTACAAAGTATGTACTATTTGACAGATATTGTAGTATTCTCAGCGGTATAATCACCTCTATGTGAGATCTCAACATATCAATCACCAACACCTACACTATATACATATGTGCTACTTGAAAAAAATAACCCAAGAAAAGCTACGCATTTTCAAATTCTTTTTTCCACTGTTTTTATGCATCCTTCCTTCCCCCCCTTTTCCTTTCCTTCCCTATCCTTCTCCTTTATTTTTGTCTTTCCTTCTCATCCCTTTTTTGCTGATATCTGTTCTAGATTTTCTTTACTCATCTTCTCTCCCTCATAATCAGTGTTCTTTCTTTTCCCTCTCTATATTTCTCCCACCTGTCTATTCTGTCACCGGTTATTTTATCCTCAAGTTAATCAGTTCATGAGGTTTTAACCTCGGAAAGTCAAGTATCCAATTTTACTTCCACATCGTCAATACGGCGACAAAAATTTGAACTTTTTTTTTTTTGCTTAAACGTCGTAAGAAGTTTCAAAATATATAGAAAACATGATTTGGGAACGAACATTTTATGTGTCTGTGGGTCTGTCTGTCTGTCGTCTGTTTGCAGAACAAATTGAGATATCGTTTTCAAATTTGGTGTACAGTTAGCACCCGACAAAGGAACGGTTTGGATTGTTTTTGTGTAAAAGCGCTCCAGGGGGTAGGGGATGAATGGGTGATGATTCGGTGAAAATGGACATTTTTTTGTTAAAACTCGAGTACTATAACGTTTTTGGGGTTTGTTTATTAGAAAACTTTCTTCTCCGCAGCCCGTCACTGCATATTAAATGAGAGGATCGCCTAGCGCATAGTATACAATTTTCATTTCCTTCAGATGTAAAATGCCCTTTAGATGCTTAAACTCGAAATTTCGAAGCTTTGAAATCAAACCCATTATCTGTTAATTCCGCCGCAAATGCGAATCTATTTTAAGTCCCAAATATTTAATTACCTTTGGAGATAATAATGTTTGTATTTATATTTCTTGTGTTTAAAGTAACAACGGGAGGCAAAGTTGACACATTACAAGAAAATGGCACAAATTAAGATTGACAAAACATGTTTACTGGATAGTACCACTGGGTGTGATTCCTTCACGTCATATTTATTCTTTTACCAGACTAACTCATAGGACAGAGCCTTGGTGGTTCAGGGGCAAAAACGTGTGCCTCTTAACCGAAGGGTACTGGGTTCGATCCCAAGGTTCTCCTTTCAGTTTTTCGGTACAAACTGTAACAATACATTACCGAGGTTCTGGCATTGTATTTAAGCAAGTTGAATGTCGGCACGTTCCGCCCTTTGGAGGGGGCGTAAAGCCGTAGGTCCCGTGCCCATGCGATGTTAAGCGCGTTAAAGATCCCTACCCTCCTTACAGAAAGGCAGGGGTTCGGCAAAATTTCCAGGGTAGTGAGGTGAAACCTGGCGTCGGTGATTGGCCATAGTCGCGGGAATAGGCCGACGTTAAAGAAACAAAACACACACACACAACTCATCGGACATATGTGCAGACTTGTAGTTGTTTTGTACAACCAAAAGTTCGGATTGATAATTCATTTTGTCAATAAAAAAAAAGAGTTATCTTATTCAATTATTGTTTTTTTTTCTTACTATGTAGTTCAGTAATAGATTTGTAATCCACGGTTTTTTCTTTCTTTCCCGGTTTTTAACCCCTTTTAAATTTATTGATTTTTTATTTATTTTCTTTAGTTGGGCAACAAATATATTTGTTTTCTCCTCCACACCATCATGATGTATACATCCTTCCAGTCTTGAGTTGTTAGTAGACTCAACAAAGTCTCAAAGTATTTCCGCGCTTTTTATATTGCGGGTGATGCAAATTTTGTGACCACACACTGTCTTCAGTTTCTTTTATATGGAATCATCGGATAGTGATCTGTAACTCTTGCATTTATAATGTACCCAGTACACAATGTTTTCCTAGTCTTTACAAAAATGTAATATATGCATGACTTCAACTGATTTTTGACTCTGGTAGAATCGTTTATTAAAGAAACAAATCTCAGCTCGCATCAATTATTGCAATGTTCGTGTGATTCTTCACTCATGAAATTTATATTTATATCTTCTACTATAAATTGATGACTGCGATAATCACCGCAATGCGATTCAATGTATTCTCGTAAATATACATTAAAATCACTTACGGATGTTTCCGGTGGCCTGTATAACGCATGAATGTTCGTCATTACAGGTACCTTCTTGATTGCCCTTGCATGATATATACAGGGTCGCTGATAAGTCTGGAAACGGTCGATTATCCGGGAAAATATACAAGGTGTCGAAAAAAGTTTTATACAAAAGTTTTTGGGTTCTTCAATGTCTACTAGGCGGTGATAATTTCATTTATACAGGGTTGGTCATACAGGCGTGGCACACCAATATTATTTTTTTTTAATGGAACACCCTATATATTATTCGATATTTCAATCCTTCTCTTAATTTTGAGCAACATTTATGAGAAGCATAATGTACCTAAACTCAATCGTTTCCGGGTAAAAAAATAAATAAAAATAAACGCTACTGTTTTTAAAATCTATTGGATGAAGAACAAAAATAAATGAAAAGTAGAATATCTCTTGAAAACAATCTGTGAGTGTGAAAAGAACCGGTTGCGATGTTTTTAACATTGTTTGAAATCCTATTTTATAAGATGTTCAAAGTGTTCTCCATTGACCTCCTGACAATAATGAATTCGCTTAACAAAACATTGCACTGCATTTACAAGAGCGTTTTGAGGAATGTTATTAATTTCATGCACAATCCTTGCTTGCAACTCTTCAATATTCTGCGGTCTATTTTGGTAAATTAAATTTTTTACATGACCCCACAAAAAAAGTCAAGCGGCGCCATGTCGGGAGACCTAGCTGGCCATTCAATAGTTCCCCTGCGCCCTATCCATCTGCCAGGAAAGGTTTGATTCAGATATTCCCGTACCTCAATTCCAAAATGAGGGGGTGCCCCATCCTGCTGAAACCATATTTCTTCCGCTGGTAGATTTGGGTCGTTATTGTTCGGAAATAATCGACTAACGTCTGGAACAATTGATTCTTGCAAAAGTGTCAAATATCGAGCAGAGTTCAAATTACCGTGTATAAAATAAGGTCCTATGATATGTCCACCAATAATAGCACACCAAACATTTACTTTTTGCGGTCTTTGGGTGTGAATTTGTTCCATCCAATGTGGGTTTTCGTCTGACCAGTACCTACAGTTGTGTCGGTTGACTTGTCCATTCAAACAAAATGTAGATTCGTCGGCAAACAAAATGTGGTTGGCAAAGTTAAAATTTTGGCGTAACTTCTCCATAATAAGTTCACAGAACTCGATTCTGCGATCAAAATCGTCTTCACTCAGTTCTTGCAATAAATGAATTTTATATGGACGGAACTTTTCCCGCTTCGTAATCTTTTGAATTGAATATCGACTCATATTGTGATTTAAAGCCAATTGCTGTGCCGAAGTTTACGGATTTTCCACCACATCCAATATTACATTCAAAGAATTTTCTTCATTTGTAACGGTTACTGGCCTTCCAGTTCTAGGTTTATCCTTGATACCGCCAGTTTCGTGAAAACGATGCAAAGTTTTCGAAACTGTGGATTTGGAGATCGATTCCCGCTCAGGATGCAACTCATTGAACATAATCACCACTTGAGCAAAACTTCGTGTTCTATCACCGTACCCTATCATCATTAAAATTTCGATACGTTCGGTTTCACTTAAACTTGCCATTTTGCACAAAAACTGTTGACACTAAATTACTAATGTTTCAAAACTGTTGACACTGAATGAATGTTTGACATTCGTTGTCCTGGAAGCATTTTAAAACAAAAGAATAATACTGCGTTTCTTATGGGCATCTTATCTTATCTTGGGATTCCAAACAATGTTAAAAACATCGCAACCGGTTCTTTTCACACTCACAGATTGTTTTCAAGAGATATTCTACTTTTCATTTATTTTTGTTCTTCATCCAATAGATTTTAAAAACAGTAGCGTTTATTTTTATTTATTTTTTTACCCGGAAACGATTGAGTTTATGTACATCATGCTTCTGATAAATGTTGCTCAAAATTAAGAGAAGGATTGAAATATCGAATAATATATAGGGTGTTCCATTAAAAAAAAAATAATATTGGTGTGCCACGCCTGTATGACCAACCCTGTAAAAATAAAATTATCACCGCCTAGTAGACATTGAAGAACCCAAAAACTTTTGTATAAAACTTTTTTCGACACCTTGTATATTTTCCCGGATAATCGACCGTTTCCAGACTTATCAGCGACCCTGTATATATACAGGGTGTTCAAATAAGGACACGGACCGGCTGTATCTCGAAAACCATCACAGCTGCAGCTTTCGGAAAAAAATTAGCATAAGTAAAGTGGCCATGAGAAAATGTTGGAAATTATTTTCAGCTTTCTAAATCTGCCACTAGGTGGCGAAAATGCCATGGCTTACCTAAAATCTTTAATTTCTCGAGAATTTTGACGCATAACATAAGCTGGTTTTAGGTAATTTGTAATCAACGTACACTTGTCTACAACCTCTGTTAAAAAAATTTCCTTATGAACCAGTGGCGGAGGTAGGGGGCGAAAACTTTTTTTTACAAACAAATGCCTATAACTTGATAACCAGTAGACATAATTTTAAGAATGTTGGCTTGTTAGAAAGAGCTTTCATAAGAAATTCCAGGTATTAGTATTTTAAATCTACAGTCATACATGCACAAAATACAGAGGGCGCTAGAGTAGAGGAGTCTAGTTTTATTAAATTTTACGAAAATTTTCAAATGGCAGCATAGTATTATAATATAACTATCAAAAAGGGAATGAAGTTAGAAAGAACTCAGTGAAAACCCAAAACGAATATGTTTTTCCGTTTCAGAGAAAACTCGAATTTTATGTATTTTGGTGCTTATTATGCCATTTCTCAAATTTGGATATGAATATAGCAAAATCTCTATAGGATATTTGTTTTCAGGCATCGTTATACAAATTAGCATAGCTACCAATAACAATTAATCACTTTAATATAAAATAAATTTATTACCTTATCATAAAACTAAGATACAAGAGCCAAGAATCGATTTTAAGGTTGTATTCGTAAATTAAGTGATTATATTATGAAACCGAAACTATCTGAATGTAAAAACCTAAAATTTAATTATTATTTTATTATTTACAAATGTTCAAACTGCTGTCCTTTTTTATGTATACATTTAACTAATCTCTGACGAGTAGAGGCAATTTGAAAATAAACTGTGTATGATTAATGCGTGAACACAGAACACTCCCTTGCGTGAATGGAAAATTTTGACACTGTCGAACGTGACAGTTATCTCGTCAGTGATTGTGATTGGACTAAATCGCGTAAGTGCGACTCGCGCATACCGTCACACAGAACCACAGAGCAGGTTAATCTATGCTCAGAACATAATGTGCTATGTACCGGCATCAGAATTTTAAATGTTTTACACATGTACACCCTACGCACTAAAACAATACGATATATATTATTTGATTATATCCTAGAAGGTGTCTTTTTTTTTGTTCCCTCAGGGCTCGTCCGCGGCCTTGCCGCCCCGATAGCACCGCAACCCTTGGTTGATTGTGCATATAGAAGGTGTCTACTTTAAATTAGAATATCATGTCTGCCAAGTGGACACGGACACGGAATGAACTTAAACTTCATTACAATCATTATACAAATTAACGTACTTACCAATAGCATTTATGTAATCACTTTAAAATGAAATAAATTTATTACTTTATTATAAAATTACGATACAGAAGTAATGTAGAAGTCATGAAAAAATTAATTTATATTATGAAAATAAAACACTTTTCATTAGGCGTTTAGAGGAAATTCTCAGTATTTATTTTGAAAATTCATTCCATACATAATATCTTTATCATAATATAGTAATAAATACAACCAAGGTCTAAAATCATGTAAACACTTGTTAATGCCCATGTGAAATTCATATGCAGTTTTGTATTTCAATCAATCTAGTCCATGTGTTGTCAACGAAGGTAAGGAAATTGAAACAATTTGTTTTATAAACGTCAAAATCCTATGTTCAATTTATTGCTGATCTTATTAATTATTTGTAGTGTTTCTGTGTGTTTTTTTATCAATAGTTGGTGTTTTACGTTTTCAGGATGTCTTGTTCTAACGAGGAAGCATTTGATATGCTTGAAATTTATTTTATATATTTTTTGGAATCCTGTTGTCGCATCAGGAGAATATGCTTTAAGGTGCCCGCAAAGAAGACATTACTCAAGAGAGGTGTTTATTCGCATTGCAAGATATATGCAGGAAACTGGATCTGTAAGACGCACCAGAAAACAAGCCAGAGCTCGGAGGATTAGAAATGAAGAAAACATTACTAATGTGATTGCTCTTGTTACTGCTAATCCACATATTAGTGTACGACAAATTTCTAGAAACTAAGGTGTGACCGTAGGTCTGTATACAATGTTTAAAAGACCATAATATGCACCCATATCACATAGTATTGCATCAGGCCCTAAATGAAACTGATTGTGACCACAGACTGAATTACTGCCATTGTATGCTGAGTATGCTAGAAGAAACAACACGATTTCTATCACAAATGGTATGGACAGATGAAGCAACATTTTCAAATTGTGGGAAAGTAGATCTCCATAATATGCACTATTGGTCGGACAGTAATCCCCATTGAATGAGAGAATTAGATCGGCAAAATCGATGGACTCTAAACGTATGGTGTAGTATAGCTAAAGGAAAAATTGTTGGACATATTTCTTTGACGGACCACTTAACGGAGATCTGTATTTAATTTTTTTAACTCAAAGCATAAAATTTTTATTGGAAGACATTTCTCTAAAAACAAGATTAATAATGTTGTTGCAACACGACGGGTGTCCAGCACACTTCGCGCAAAGTGTACGCGAATATCTAATGTTTAATTTCCAAATCGGTGGATAGGAAGAGGAAGCTTATTTCCATGGCCACACAGATTACCTGATTTGACTTGCTTAGATTTTTATATATGGGGGAGAGTGATAGATTTGGTATATCAAACTCGACAAACAACTAGAGAAAATATGATGGAAAGGATATAAGTTGCTGTTAATAGCATATCTACGGCTGAAGTTCAAACAGCGGTAGCCTCTACTCGTCAGAGATTAGTTAAATGTATACATAAAAAAGGACAGCAGTTTGAACATTTGTAAATAATAAAATAATAATTAAATTTTAGGTTTTTACATTCAGATAGTTTCGGTTTCATAATATAATCACTTAATTTACGAATACAACCTTAAAATCGATTCTTGGCTCTTGTATCTTAGTTTTATGATAAGGTAATAAATTTATTTTATATTAAAGTGATTAATTGTTATTGGTAGCTATGCTAATTTGTATAACGATGCCTGAAAACAAATATGCTATAGAGATTTTGCTATATTCATATCCAAATTTGAGAAATGGCATAATAAGCACCAAAATACATAAAATTCGAGTTTTCTCTGAAACGGAAAAACATGTTCGTTTTGGGTTTTCACTGAGTTCTTTCTAACTTCATTCCCTTTTTGATAGTTATATTATAATAATATGCTGCCATTTGAAAATTTTCGTAAAATTTATTAAAACTAGACTCCTCTACTCTAGCGCCCTCTGTATTTTGTGCATGTATGACTGTAGATTTAAAATACTAATACCTGGAATTTCTTATGAAAGCTCTTTCTAACAAGCCAAAATTCTTAAAATTATGTCTACTGGTTATCAAGTTATAGGCATTTGTTTGTAAAAAAAATAATTTCGCCCCCTACCTCCGCCACTGCTCCATAAGGAATTTTTTTTTTAACAGAGGTTGTAGACAAATGTACGTTGATTACAAATTACCTTAAACCAGCTTATGTTATGCGTCAAGATTCTCGAGAAATTAAAGATTTTAGGTAAGCCATGGCATTTTCGCCACCTAGCGGCAGATTTAGAAAGCTGAAAATAATTTCCAACAATTTCTCATGGCCACTTTACTTATGCTAATTTTTTTCCGAAAGCTGCAGCTGTGATGGTTTTCGAGATACAGCCGGTCCGTGTCCTTATTTGAACACCCTGTATATATATATATATATATATATATATATATATATATATATATATATATATATATATATATATATATATATATATATATATATATATATATATATATATACTGAAGTGGGAAAATATTTCAAATAATACTCACAGTTTGCAGGAGATATGAATGTATTCTTTTTGTAAATTGTACTTTCTGTCATTAAATATCATAAGCCATTTCAATACAAATTGTCCAATACACCACACTATACACATAAAAATCATAAATAATAAACACTGTTGCAAGGCAAATTCTTTGTTGTTGTTAAATTTGGTACTGCATGAAATATCCATACGCTGAAAATAAATGTTTCGTTTAGATCATTGCTGGAAACTAAAATATAACCCATATAATATGGAGCAATATTAATAGAGATAAATAAAATACATACTTAATTATGTATGTATAGCTTGATACTTAAAAACAGGTAGAACATTTATATTGTCAAAGATGTGTGTGAATCCCAGATTGTTCCTCTAGACATATCCAAAGCATTCGACCAAGTCTGGTACGCAGCGCTGCTTAATAAACTTCCGGCCTATGGCCTACCGCCAAAACTTTGTACCTGGACAGCAAATTTCCTCTCCAACAGGAGTATTTCTGTTGTTGTGGATGGCCATTCCTCTAAACTGTATCCAATTAATCCAGGAGTTCCTCAAGGTTCAGCTTTAGCCCCTACTTTGTTTCTTCTCCACATCAATGACCTCCTCTCTAGCACATCCAACCCAGTTCACAGTTACACGGACGACAGCACCCTCCACTCAAATATACAATATTCTAAGCCTGTCTCTTTAGCCCAATTATATGAGGATCGCAGACTCATGGAGGGTTCTGTCTCCGTGGCCCTACAAAAAATATTAGACTGGGGAAGTAGAAATCTTGTACAATTCAACCCCACCAAATCTCAGTCTTGCTTTCTTTCTCATAAGAGATACACCAGCCCTAGACCCATCACAATGAACAACCAAGTTATTCAAAGTAATGAGTCATTTTCTCTTGTTGGCATTTATGTGAATCGAAATCTTAATTGGCACCAATATGTCACATCAATTGCAGAAGCGGCTACTAAGAAATTAGGTTTCCTCTTTCGGGCTCGCAAAAACTTTTCACCAGCTAATCTCTATACCTTATATACTTCACAAACCTCGAATACTGCTCCCACATCTGGGGTTCAGCTGCCGCTTCTACACTCGCTATCCTGGACTTCATTCAAAAGAGAGCTATACGTCTCATCGGTGACCCTACCCTCACCCAAAGGCTGCCATCCCTTGCCCACCGACGTGCCGTTGGTGACCTCTCTCTTTTATAGATATCTGCACGGGCACTGCTCAGAGGAGCTTTCCTCCATAGTTCCCCCACCTGCTGCCCCCAACAGATATGCCGGGGGAACAGAGCGAGTGCACCCTTTTACTGTCCAGGTCACCAGACATAGAACATCTTGTTATGCCCGCTCTTTTGTCCCGAGGACTTCAAAGTTGTGGAATTCCTTGCCGGCACATGTTTTTCTTCTCCTCCGAACTTCCAAACCTTCAAGTCCAGAATTAACAAGTGGCCTCTTTCCTCCCTGTCAACACCCACGGTACGATAGTATTAGGCTGTAAGCCCTCGTGGTGTGTTGTTGAAATTAAAAAAAATAATAATTTTACTTACAATTTTAAAAAGAGACTTCAATGTATTAAAAACATTCTGTATAGTTATAAGAAATGAACGATTAATAATGAGAACAGTGGTTTTAGTGAATTTTCGTAGAAAAAATTCACTAATGGGGAGATCCCGACTTTTGAATTTTGAAAATTTTTTTGCAAATGAGTGCGAACTAGGACCCCTAGAACCCATATCCGGGGTTAGTTTCAATTTTTATATGTTTATATATATATATATATATATATATATATATATATATATATATATATATATATATATATATATATATATATATATATATACATATATATATAATTATATATATATATATATATATATATATATATATATATATATATATATTATATATATATATATATATATATATATATATATATATATATATATGTATCACACCAATAACTCAAAAAATAATGGGCCGATTTTGATAAAATTTGGCATGAACGTTTCTTTTGGATAAGTTCGTTAGTCAGGAAAATCAGACGAGGTTTTCCGGGAAAATTTTGAGTTTTCATTCGAAAAAAATTATTATCTCAAAAAGTAATAAGACGATTCAAATAAAATTTGGCATGTACCTTCCTTTTATAAATGGCCTTGATAAGTTTGTTAGCCAGGAAAATCGGACGAGGTTTTCCGGGAAAATTTTGAGTTTTCATTCAAAAAAATTTTTATCTCAAAAAATAATGGGCCTATTTTAATAAAATTTGGCATGTACCTTCCTTTTGTAAATGTCTTTGATAAGTTCGTTAATCAGAAAAATCGGACGAGGTTTTCCGGAAAATTTTGAGTTTTCATTTGAAAAAAATTTTTATCTTAAAAAATAAAAACTCTATGATAACCAAATTTGGTAGGTACGTTTACGAGATAAAAAGTAAACTACACACCAAAATTTAGATTTCTATGTTACAAGAAAAAAAAGTTATAATAAAATATTTTGGGCCAGATCATTTTTATGAAAATTCACTACCATAACGCACTTGCTGCGTCTTCGACTTTTTATATTTTAAACAGACTGCCAAATGCAAGAAACAACGTTTAAAAGTGTTTTTTAGATAAGTAACAAAGTTTTGTTTACATTTCAGTATTTATAGGTAATTCCAAATGTCATATTTAGATATAGGTATTTTCGGTTTGTAATTGACGTTAAGTGCAGGATTTGAACTTGGCGGGCATCAAATTTCACCTACCTGTTAGTTTGAAGAACAATGAAAAATTTCCACACTTGACAATGGGTAACTTGGAAAAACCAGATGAGGAATGAAATGAAATTTACAAGGTAGTTTGCTATGGCTTGAAAAACAGGACGTAAATTTAGACGATTTCCGTTTTGGATGGAATGTTCTAGAAGGTTTTTTGGGTTGATCTCAAAGGGAAACGGCGTCATAAATAAACTCCTAATAATATTGTTGAATTTTATCTAACTTCTGTTAATAAATAGTCTAAAACGTGTGCAGCACTTTAACAGGCAATTACATAGATGTTTAAATAGAAGAAATCACAACAAGCAGCAAACGTACGGTAATATAAATCAAATTTGCCAGGAGCAGAAGTCGACAACAAACAGGTACCGAATAATTCAACTATATAATATATGACCGTTAAAAAGAAGTTTTCCCATTTATCATAATTATATGATAAATATTACATCTAGTTGTGTAAAAGTAAATGTCTTGAAATTAAAGCAGTTTTCATCAACAAATAGCAAAAATTCAAACCAACTAATAAGTAGTTCACAGGCTGATTCAGAGATGGTGCATCAGCTGTCAAAGTAAAATCTGCACTGAAATAAGTAGCGATGCTATAAAAGTTCAAACCAAAATTCTGTCACTTAAAAATATGAATAAATTTGTTATTAGTTTTAGTGAATTTTCTTTAAAAAAATTCACCAATGAGGAGATCTCGACTTTTGAATTTTGAAAAAATTTCTTCAAATGAGCGCTAATTAGGCCCCACAGAAAACATATCCGGGGTCAGTTTCAATTTTTATATGTATATATATTATATATATATATATATATATATATATATATATATATATATATATATAAGATAAGATATATAAGATAAGATATATAAGATAAGATATTGCAGTATAGAATCTGAAGTAATGTCGAGGATTATTTTATTATTAATTTCGAATAACTTTATTTACCTTTGATCAAACGACTTGAAAATTTGTACACAACCACGTCTGTCTATGTTCTTTTAAGTTGTAAATATTCGTTTCAATAACTTAGACAATTTGAGAGATATTGCGTTCTAAAATATATTTTTTAATTTCTTACTAAGAAAAAAAAAAGATTTAATGAACGAACTCATCCAAGCCATTAGCAAAACAAAATTCCCAAATTTGGTCCAAATCAGTGAATTATTTTTTGAGTTATCGGTTGGATACATACATACATACATACATATATATATATATATATATATATATATATATATATATATATATATATATATATATATATATATATATGTATCACACCGATAACTCAAAAAATAATGGGCCGATTTTGATTAAATTTGGTGAAAAAATTCCTTTTGCAAATGGCTTGGATAAGTTCGTTAGCGAAGAAAATCGGCCCAGATTTTCCCGGAAAATTTGGTGTTTTCTTTCGAAAAAAATTTATATCTCCGGAATTAACAAAGTAAGGACAACCAAATTTGGTACGCAGGTTTATATCCTCATAAGTAAGTTACCAACCAAAATTTAGCTATGTAGGTCAAAAGACAAAAAAGTTATAGGCATTTAAACAAAATTAAATTGGGGTTTTCCTCAAAACGTCAAAGTGGCGATTTAAAATGTCAAAATTGGCAACATTTAGGCAAATAACTTGAATCTAATACGGGCTATAGAAATAAAATATCTCAAGAAGGATGTTTTACAAGCCCTAAAGTCTTAGTTTCAACCGTCATTGTCCTTCATTTTACTAAAATATTTGCAGAAAATTCATTTCAAATAGACCTTTTCTCTGATGCTTGGCAGTAGCCTTAGCTATAGAGTTTATCGTTTAATGGTATATAATTTTTGTCGAATTTTCGTAAAAAATCAATAATGCTCAATATATCCGTTATTATATAAGATATGAAAAAAAATTGTATATATTAATTATAGGGTGTCTCGAGCTACATCTTAAAATAATATTTCTACAATCACAGGATGGCCCATAAGTCGTTGGTGATACAAATTTCATTTTTTTTTATCAAACACGCCCTATGTTATTGCATTTTTGTATTTTCCATCGAAATATAATGCATGTTTGTAAGAAAAGAAATTCTGGACGCAGCAAGTGCGTTATGGTAGCGAATTTTGATCAAATGTTTCATAGTTGAACAGCTCAATTTGCTATTAACCTATAAGGTTGACCAAGAAACGTGTTTTTTCGGGAACACTTTAAGTTTACTTTTGGAAATTTTTGTACATTTTCACACAATAAAGTTATTTTGATGAAACGTGGCACATTGTTTTTACTATATAGGTTATACTGGTAACCAAATTTTATGCCTGCTTTCTTAAAAAAAAGACACATACCTATTTGTTATTAAAAACATTTTTATGAAAATTCACTACCATAACGCACTCGCTGCGTCCTGAATTTTTTAAATTAGAGGATGCAGTAGGATTTGAATTGCAATTGAAGCTTTAAAAACAATTGTTAATAAATAATAAATATCTTTATTCAAAATCTAAAAAGCTCTTTGACATATTTGAAATATTTCTTTTAACATAGGAATTATTAAAGTTTTAACATCATTTAGCGACTGAAACTGACTAACTGAAAGGAGAGTCAATATTGCTCAGAATCCGAGGAAATTTTAAAAGGTGAAGTATAATATTTGTGTTGATCTTTCTGTTTTTATTACTGATTTAATAGGCAAAGAATAGACCACCCAAAATACATGCAACCCATCACAAAATTCATAGGGATTTTAAATTAATAGAAAATAAACCTGAGATATAACTTTATTAATAAATTCATCATTATCCAAAAACAATTACAATATTTACATAATTTGGGCAGGAAT
This sequence comes from Tillus elongatus, assembly GCA_964006375.1. NCBI lineage: Eukaryota > Metazoa > Arthropoda > Insecta > Coleoptera > Cleridae > Tillus > Tillus elongatus. The sequence goes on from OZ023266.1 coordinate 88,359,605, forward strand.
AATTAATGAGAATTGTGTATTATTGTCTAATTTAATATAGTATACAATATAACCATATAATCACTTTAAACTAAATTATAATCAGAATTTACATAGCGGTGACCCTAAGAACAAACTATATCCTACAAAATTAAACAATATACAATTTAAAAAACATATATTCAATATAAAGCTATTACAACCCAAGTATAATTATATATATATATATATATATATATATATATATATATATATATATATATATATATATATATATATATATACATACATATATTTCTAATGAAAATAACTGTACCGTCGCTCTGATTTATGTCACCCCAATTATATTTCGCAGCGAAACCTCTCAATACCGCCAACATCGCGCCTTTTGCTGTTCTCTGTGAACAACATGCAGTCAAAATCACTACTAAAGGTGCTCAGCAAAACATTCCTTTCGTCTATATTTTAGGTCGTACTTCTCATATTATGAAAAATTTTGAATCGTATATCGTATCTAAGGTGAGCATATCATACTCCCAAATAGTAAGTGTTGGTCTCCGCAGTGTTGGATCTACAATATCGCGCACGTAAGGATTCATCTTTTGATCATTTGAAAATAAGCTTATAACTAATCACAAGAAAACAGGTAAAACCGAAACAGTGTTAGTTCAGAAAATCATCCAAACTTAACAAACACAATGACATTCCCAAAAAGGCAGCCAAGAACCACTACGTCACTTCTCTTACTCTTTACATAACGTAAACTAATTTCTTTTACTTATATTATCATTAACAAGCCTGAAATCGGCGCTTCTTGATATTTCCTTGATATTGCTCCTCGGTATTTACTTTATCGGTTCATCCAGTTCTGGCCTTTAACTTGAAAATGTGGCTTAATGGAAGGCGCATTTAATCAATTCGCTTTTACATATTTGTTTGAAAGTAATGTAAGGACATATCAATTACCATTTAGGAGAAATAAAAGCACATGTGTTACTTTGGTTTAAGTAAACCAAATATATTGTATTTTGATCGTTACAATACCCAATAACAACCTATATTTAGCTCAAGGCAAAACCCATTAGCTGATCTCTTTATTAGGATTTGTTCAGGAACGCAGCTGTCGATATCCTGCGAATGGAATTGCGTGTGCTTTGGAGGCAGGATATTGTAGAAATGAGAGGAAAGTATATTTAACCAGTCTAGGGGGGTCTCGTGCGGTCTATTGTTGGTGGTATAAATCGGCTTCCACAATAATAACAGATGAACGCAGGACGTAGACCTGAGTCGTCGCTTCAACGATCAACGTCTTTGTCTGGATAGAGATATCGTTTGTTTCTCCCTGGGGGTAGTGGATATGTAGTAGGCGAATAGTGTTTAGTCGAAATGATGATGGTATAAGTTTTGCAACTGACCTGATTCCACGTCTGTGAAATATAGTTTTATTTGTAGATTGTCCCGGAAGACCTTGAAAGGACAGTTTCAAAGTTGCGCTGACGTCAGGTATGAAAAGTTGGAGAGGGAACTAGAAGCTAAAAATTTTTGCTGTATTTTTTCCAGGCATTAATACTTGTCTTTTATCTGAAGTGCGTACAAGCAACCGTAAAAATTATTTGAAAATTGGGTATTCTCTTTTCTTATGTATAGTGGCTACTTCAATTAATGTTTATGGTGTGCTAAAATATTTCCGGTAGGGCGTTGAGTGAAAAAATAGAGTAAACACAACTAAATATATTATTATTTCTTACTTTGCTTCTAATAATGTAACTTTTCTAAATGTTAGAAAAACCAAAAGCAATTTCTACGTAAAAGTATATGATGAATCCATTGATCTAGTTAATTTTGCAAGATAAAGTAAAATACTATTGAGCGATAGTCAACTTTTTTTTATGAACGACATACTTGATTTTTTCATGAATTTAAAGCTAATTGACTTCTGATCACAACGATATATTTTATAGGTGAGTTTTTTGAAGTGTTACAAGCAGATATCTAGGTTTAATTTGTTTTTAATGAAATTTTGATGAAGTAGTAGGGAGACGGGGGACATTTTAAAACGCATTTTTGACATTTACCCCACCTCATCTATTAAACGCCAGTTTACACAATAAAAAGATAAACTATATACCAACATTTAATCTGTAAGTTGAAAGACAAAAAACTAGGCTTTCAAATAAAAACTTTTTGGGATTTTCGTCCTAACACGTCAATGTCGCGATTTCAAACGTCCAAATTAGCAACATTTAGGCAATAAACCTGTAACGAATACGGGCTACGTAGAAAAAATGTAGCAGGAAAAGTGTTATACAAGCCCTTAAGCTTCAGCTTCAACCGCCATTGTCATTTATTTTACTAAAATATTTCCAGAAAATTTATTTCAAATAGAACCCTTCTCTATTGGTTTGGTAGTAGTCATCGTTTAATGGTCTATAATTTTTAGCGATTCTCCGTAAAAAAATCGCTAATGAGGAGACCACCACTAGAATTTGAAAATATTTCTTCAAATGAGCGTGATCTAGGCCCCCTAGAGCACAAATCCGGGGTTAGTTTTGGTTTTAACTAAATCTCAATATATCAGTTATTATACAAGATAGGAGAAAACATTTCATACGTTAATTACAGGGCGTCTTGAGCTGCACCTTATAAAATTATTTTTATAATCACAGGCTGGCTCATAAGTCGTTGGTGTTACAAATTTTCTTTTTTGTTAATCGAGCACGCCTTAGATTATTGCATTTTTGGAGTTTCCATCGAAATATAATGCATGTTTGTAAGGAAAGAAATTCGGGACGCAGTAAGTGCGTTATGGTAACGAACTTTTATTAACTGCTTCAAATTTAAATAGCTCAATTTGCTATTAACCTGAGGTTCGTTGGCCAGGAATCCAGTTTTTCCGGGAACATTTGAAGTTTATTTTTGAAAGGTTTTTGTACATTTTCAAACAATAAAGTTATTTTGATGAAATACAGAAGTTGTTTCTACCATCTTTAACCAAATTTAATACCTACTTTCTTAAAAAAAGGCATATTTGCCATTAAAAACTTTTTTATGAAAATTAACTAGGATAAGGCACTTGCTGCGTCCAGACTTTTTTTAATTGATGCCACAATGACCAACTGTCAGATTAGCTAAACTTAACAAACGTATGAGTGTAGTGTAGTTATCTTGTTGTGGTAGAATAATAGAAAAAGTCGACGCAGCAAGTGCGTTATAGTAGCGAATTTTCAAAAAATATTTCACATTCTGACAAACAAATATGTCCAAATTTAGTAAATATACTTGAACTGACTGCGCAAGAAAGCTCATTCTACTGTTACTTCATAGGAGTATGCGCGTTTGTAGGATCCACGATTGGCGAAATCTATAACCGTGGATCATTTCCTGAAATAACTTTAGCTTTGGCATTTGAGCAAAAACGTCTTGATCTGTTGGTCAGAATGCGTAACTTAATATGCACAAATGCTAAAGTAGGACATATTTTCGGGGACTGATTATTTGGCTTTACTCAGATCTCGAACTGAGCATTTATTTTGGAGAATGGGTGAATTCGACATGTGCGTCTAACATGTATAAACATAAATATCATTTTTTAAACAATTTGTTTATTTAAACATTTCTTTTTCTGATTAACTTTGGCAAAAATTTATTCTAAGCTACCAATATCTTTTAATATTTTTTATTACTCTCCAAGAGGAAATTTCTGGAAAGTAGCTTTAACTTATATTTTTATCCATATTCAAAGAGAGTGAACCACAATTTATTACAACTAGTGGCACATTCATCAATAACAGTTGACTACATGAATTTTGTTAGACCAAAAAGTGCAGTAACTAGGTTTTTTTCATTCAATCTTATTTTGCAAAAACCTAAATATTGAAGTTAGTTCTTAGATCTAACTATTTAGCTATTTATCTGATATTGAAGTCATTTCCACTTGTTTGTTTTTACCGATAATTAAGTTCTGTAAAACGTGTTTTATCAAATTGCTGTTAAACCCGATATCCAGTGTTTACTCCGCCACACATAATTAACACACTAGAGACAATATTATTATCGTGTCCCCTTGTTTTGCAAATGTGTACAAACCTCAGTAGCTTTGCCTCTGTTAGAAACTTGACCACATATTAGTCTGCTCATTGAATATTTCATAGCTGGAATTTACATGGGTCCTTATAAATATTTTATTTACCAGGGGAGTGTTGACCTTGATGTGTGGATAAGATAGCTTTTGTTGAGGTTCTTCCCACTCTGAATTCATTTATTGCTGTATATTGTCGGAATATAATATTCTTACATCACTAACAAACATCCCCTTGATGTATTTGTATAACACAATGACTTTGTTAAGGAACCAAAATCAATGGTATTATTTTTCTGGAATACTTACAGAATTTGCATTTCTGATTTGATTCGATTCAAAACCGATAGCTGGTTGTTTACACCATGGTTAATTAAACATTTTTAGTACGCGTTTTTTCAAGGTAATCCTTATCGCAAAAATTAATTATAAAATTTAAAAGCCAAAACTAAGTACCTACATAGAAAAACAATTTTATTTAGAATGCAGTGAAAAGATAGGAGGAGGATTTGTTTTAGTTCTCACATGGTGTCTTCAATGCTTCAGTACAGTCGATCCTTGATAATATAAAGTTAAAGGTGTTGAACAAATTTGATTAGTGAAAACTGAAGTTATTATAAACGGGCTCTTCTTTGTTTTACGTGTTAGTATACTGACATTATTTTTCTAGTGTCATACATGTTTTACTAATACTAATAATAACAACTAAGTACAAAATATGAAATCAGCAAACAGCATTGCTGGTGTACATTAAATAGATATTTATTAGTTTTTGCAAATGGCTGCTACCTTTTTACAATAAATTATAATATTTAGGTTATAAGCAGTCTTTTATTCAGTTTTTCTCATAATACTGTTGTGTTATTAGGGAATCCAGTCCATAAAGAAATACAGTGTGGAACAACCAAATGAAATAAATTCGGTAGCTCAATTATTGTGCATACCTATCAAAAAACCAGAGGCGCGTCACTTCTATATTAAAAAGAAGCCTGGACGCAGCAAGTGCGTTATGGTAGTGAATTTTCATAGAAATGATCTGGCACCAAATATTTTATTATACCTTTTTTTTCTTGTAACATAGAAATCTAAATTTTGGTATATTGTTTACTTTTTATATCGTAAACCTACATCCCAAATTTGGTTACCATTTAGCGAATTTTCATTAAGAAAGTTGAGTTTGGTGGAGTAAGGTATTTACGAGGGCAACGTACCAACCAAATGTCATCAAAATAACTTAGTTATTTCATTGAGATACAATTTTTTTCGGAAAACTTTTTTTTTGTAGAAAAACTGGTCCGATAGGGCTGCTAATGAACTCGTCCAAGCTATTAATGAAATAAAAATTGTTGTCGAGTTTCATCAAAATAGGTTAATAACTTGTTGACTTATCGTGCGGATATAAACATATACATACATACATACATACATACATATATATATATATATATATATATATATATATATATATATATATATATATATATATATATATATATATATATAAATATATAAATATATATATATATATATATATATATATATATATATATATATATATATAAACAAACCTTGGTTTAGGGTTCTAAGGACCCAAATTGACGCTCATTTGAAACATTTTTTGCAAAGTCTCACCATTGATACCTCTGTGAATTTTAAAAAATAAAAATCGCCCAATTTTTTTAAATAAAAATTCGCTAATAAGAACAAAACAGGAATGTCACTACCTAAAAAAAGAAGGTACCAATACACGGTGTTCCTAGGCGGTCACCCATCCAGGCACTGACCATGCCCGAGATTGCTTAACTTCGGTGATCGCACGAGAATGGTCTTTTCACGATATAGCCGTTCGCTCAAGATAATTATTTATCCAAGGTTTATATATTCATTATCAATTTTTAAGTTTCGATTTTAAATAAATAATTATAAATTATTTTCAAATTTTGCAAGATTTACACAATTTTTAACAGTCCTGATTGCATACGTACTGTTCCTGTGTGAAAAAATTAACATAACTTATTTTATCGGTTAGGGTCTTGGACAACCAATATGATCAAACAACTTTGTTGTTTTCGGCAATAATTTAATTCACAAGCTTTTGATATAACTTAAATTATTATTCGAAAAACAACGTATTCTCTCATTAACCTAAAATATAAATAAATTGATATGACATATGACGCTATATAAACCGCGCTATTTTGCTATAAGATTGCAAATAATATAACAAACCAATCGAAATTTAATTTCTGATCACGTGACCAAAAATCGTGTCGTTGGTCATTTCAGAATGCCAAATCTGTAGATAAATCACTCAGGACTAAATTCACAAAAAAATGTTATAATTGTAAAAGTTTTATTCAGCGTTTTAAGGTTTTTGTTTGGTTATTGTTTGGATCACAACTTAAAATCAGGCTTACACTCTTCAGCTGCCGATTTTACCATATAGCTTTTTGAATAAGAAATGAATTCTAGAAATAAATGTTACCGCTAATTTTCCTAACGTGGGAATGTTCCCAAGTTTGTGTAATAAAATTTTTAAACTGACAACTTTGGCTGTTTCAATTTATTAGGCAGATTTTCTAGCTAGACAATATTTAAAGAAAATAAAGTAGGAGATCCGTTATGTCAATCTCTCCCACGCACATTACACAACGCCTAAATAAACTTTAAGAAGCGTGTCGTAGCTATTAAATGTTTTAAATTCAGGATAACTTATATTTGTGTTGAGAGAAACGCCTCAAAATTAATACATGAGAAGATCTTTGAATGCTCTATATACGTGAAAAACTCCATTCCACTCACATTAATAATTTAAAAAATATAAGGTTTCAAAGAAGTTTTCCCAGATTTTATATATATATATATATATATATATATATATATATATATATATATATATATATATATATATATATATATATATATATATATATATAAGGTTTTGACGGACCTTGGTTTTGGGTTCTAGCGACCCAAATTCGCGCTCATCTGAAGAAATTTTGTCAAAAGCTTTTAAACGTGACCTCAATACTAGAATTTGTCTTAATGAAAATTCTCTAATTGATTGCGATTAGGTCGGTCAGCCCTCAGATGTTTTATTTACGGTTGAGATGCGGCCAAGACGTTCAAGGCCATGCATTTCGAGCATCTCCTACATTAAGATAGATGTGCTTTTTCTCATTATCAAGAATGAAATGCGATTGGTTATTAATTACTTCCACATCGCCACAACATGGAAAACATGATTTGGGAGGTAGGGGGTAGGGGATGAATGGGGGGATGATTTGGTGAAAATTGACATTTTTTGGGCAAAACTCGAGTAATATAATGTTTCAGGGTTTATTTATTAGAAAACTTTTAATTTCATCAAATATTTTATTCTGTGCTGAAATTAAATTAGAGGTTGAATGTGTGGAGGTGGAATATTGTTGACAGAAACTTTCGATTTTTTTGTTGCTAAAACGGCTTAAAAGCCTCAAAACATATAGAAAACTGAATTCTGGAACGAAAATGTTGTTGTCTGTCGGTATGTCGGCATCTACGTCTGTCTGTTAATAGGTGCAATAAATTTCAAACGAATTGAGATATCATCTTCAAATTTGGTATCCAGTTAGCACCCGACAAAGGAACGCTTCGAATTGTTTTTGGGTAAGATCGCTTCAGGGGGTGGGGGATAAATTAGGGGTGATTTGGTGAAAATTGACATTTTTTCAAAAAAATTCGAGTAAAACAATGTTTCAAAAGTTACAGGAATACAAATATTTTATTTATGGTCAAGTCATGGGCCCTAAATTAAATCCATGAGAGTGTCTTTCTGGAGAGAATAAATTATCACTGATATGTGGAAGTTATGATTCAATTTACAGCCATGTTTTAATAGACAATGAAGAGATTTTTCAAATGAGTTATCAGAAGCTCCTACTTCCTATTTAAAATTTTGGGAATTCCAACTCTCACTCGAAGGGGGGGTTGAGTGTTGTGGGATGTTATTTTTTAATCTAAAATTGAAGTGTTTTGGGATTTTTATAAATATGCACAATAATTGAGATACTGAATTTATTCCATTTGACTGTTGCACACTGTGTATTGGCCTGAAACAAATAATCCACAGATTTCTACAAAATTTCATGTGTCTTTTCTTCGATAATAGCTTGGACGAGTTTGTGGGCTAGGCCGATCAGTCTGTTTTATAGTGTTGTATGATCTACAAGTTTGACTAATACTAATAATAACAACTAAGTCCAAAATATGAAATCAAAACAGCATTGTTGCTGTACATTAAATATGTATTTATTAGTTTCTGCAAAATGTTCTTTTTACATTAAATGATGATATTGTAGTATATATATATATATATATATATATATATATATATATATATATATATATATATATATATATATATATAGTGTTTTATTTATTTATTTATGTCATAATACTGTTGTTTTATAAAGGAATCCACTTAATAAATAAATATATCGGTGTGATAACTCAAAAAATAATTCGCGGAATTTTACAAAATTTCGTATGTATCTGTTGTCTGATAATAGCTTAGACAAGTTAGTTGGCCAGGCCGATCACACAAGTTTTTCGGACAATAATACAAGTTTGCGTCCAGAAATTTTTTACACACACTACGAGAAGGGCTCTAATGCCAAACTCAATTTAGAAAAAACTAATATATTACCATTGGGATCATGGGAGAAAACATACGGCATATCAAATCAACATTTTACAACTGAACAAAACATTAAAATATTAGGGCTGCAAGTATAAATAATTTCAAAAAAATGCTAGAAGATAATTGGTCAAAAGTAATTAAAAATATACAAATAGAAATTGCACAAAACAATCTCCTAAAAGTAAATCTCCTAAAATTCCTCTTTCAGAAAGAATTCTCCGATATTACCCAAACTTCTTTGAAATTCCCCGAAATACCAGAGAAATACCTCTAAACTTTCGAAATACCCTGGAAATTCCCTTTAAGTTGTCTGCAACTCCTAAAAAAATCCCCGAAATTCCCTGCAATTCCTCAAACATTCCCCTAAATTCCATGCAATCCCCCAAAGCGCTCTTGAAATTCCCAGCAAACTCTATTTATTTTGTGACGTCACAACTGTTATTCTGTGTTAAAACGCAACTAAATAAATATACATACATTTCTGTAAATACTTACTCTAACCGAAAAACATAATTGACTGAAGTAGTGCAATATGTATTGTTGGTAAATACTATTATTTAAAATTTTTTGGAAAGAAAAATTCATGTTCGACATTGAATTTTTATTCACTCTAAATTAAGAAGAAAACAAACTAACATAACAACACAGCACAAAATGTTCTTAAGCAAGAAATAAAACTAAAATTATATCGAAACTCATATAACATAGATGCTTTGGCTCTTTAAAATTGGCATTCTTGAACAAACCCTCGCAAAAACTTATAAAAAAATATAAAACACATCACAATATATATTTGGTATATTATTATGGAGATCATTAGTCTCTACAACTTTAAAAACAAAACAAAATCTTTTAAATATGTAGTAAAGAAGTCAAAAATATTTCCAAAAATGTATTACGTGTTATAGATGAGCGAATAGACAAATTATCACTTGAGTTATCATTATGCACATTTAACCTATTTACAGTGTCGTTTAACATATCTACGATACTTGTATTGTTGTTAATATTAGCATCAAAAACAGAACGGATTTCTGGTAAGATTTGACAAAACTTTGTTAATAATGTTTGATCTTCGTAAAGCTTTTCTCGTTTTCTTCTGCTACGTTCTTCACGGCTGTATTTAGAAGCGGCCCATGTTGAAGCAGTCAAATTTTTAGACGTTATTTTAGACACTGCGTTATCTTGATTTTCAGATATTTCTTCTGGTAATAATTCGATATTTTTATTACTTGTCGTATATGACGTGGTGGGCAATATTATCGGCCAGGTTTGATGGAAATCAGTTTAGTATTTTTTGAGTCATCGCTCGGATACACACACACAGACACAAATATATATATATATATATATATATATATATATATATATATATATATATATATATATATATATATATATATATATATATATATATATATATATATATATGTATGTATAATATATACATATAAAAACTCTCACGGACCTTGGTTTTGGGTTCTAGGGACCCAAATTCGCTCCCATCTGAAGAAATGTTTTCAAAAGCTTTTCATCGTGACATCTCTGTTAGCGAATTTTTCTTAATGAAAATTCGCTAAGAACGTTTCATCAGCATAAGAGCTGCCTGGCGACGTTTAGTACAACGTTGCCAAATTGTGCAATATTTAATGAAATATTATGCGATATCCATTTAAAATGCCCCGAAGCATCTCGAAATTCCCCGAAAAACCTTGCAATTCTCCAAAATACCTCAAAATACCCTAAAAAATCTCGAAATTCCTCGAAGTTTCCTGAAATACATTGAAATTTCCGGAAATACCTCGAAATACCCTTGCAATTCCTTACCATGTACACTAAAATACCCCAGTGATTTACCCCTCGGTTGCTGATGATTTGTGTATAGATTGTGGAAAACAAGACACAGTGTTACATAAAATAATAAACTGTACTGTAAAAACCAGAGAAATATGGGAGCCGACCAACAACTTCTTAATGTGCATCTTTAGAAAAAATCTAGAGAACGAAAATTCTGTTCACTAGCGGATGTCAAGAGATTTTAATAATAAAAATTCTGGACGCAGCAAGTGCGTTATGGTAGTGAATTTTCATAAAAATGTTTTTAATAACAAATATGTGTGTTTTTTTTAAGAAAGCAGGCATCAAATTTGGTTACCAGTATAATCTATTTATGAGAAACAATGTGCCATATTTCATCAAAATAACTTTATTGTGTGAAAATGTACAAAATTTTCCAAAAGTAAACTTAAAGTGTTCCCGAAAAAACACGTTTTTGGTCAACCTTATAGGTTAATAGCAAATTGACCTGTTCAAATATGAAACATTTGATCAAAATTCGCTACCATAACGCACTTGCTGCGTCTAGAATTTCTTTTCTTACAAACATGCATTATATCTCGATGGAAAATGCAAAAATGCAATAACATAAGGCGTGTTTGATTAAAAAAAAAAGGAAATTTGTATCACCAATGACTTATGGGCCAGCCTGTGATTGTAGAAATATTATTTTAAGATGTAGCTCAAGACACCCTATAATTAATATATACAAATTTTTTTCATATCTTATATAATAACGGATATATTGAGCTTTATTGATTTTTTACGAAAATTCGACAAAAATTATATACCATTAAACGATAAACTCTATAGCTAAGGCTACTGCCAAGCATCAGAGAAAGGGTCTATTTGAAATGAATTTTCTGCAAATATTTTAGTAAAATGAAGGACAATGACGGTTGAAATTAAGACTTTAGGGTTTGTAAAACATTCTTCTTGAGACATTTTATTTCTATAGCCCGTATTAGATTCAAGTTATTTGCCTAAATGTTGCCAATTTTGACATTTTAAATCGCCACTTTGACGTTTTGAGGAAAACCCCAATTTATTTTTCTTAAAATGCATATAACTTTTTTGTCTTTTGACTTACATAGCTAAATTTTGGTAACTAGCTTACTTATAAGGATATAAACCAGCGTACCAAATTTGGTTGCCCTTACTTTGTTAATTCCGGAGATATAATTTTTTTTCGAAAGAAAACACAAAATTTTCCGGGAAAACCTAGTCAGATTTTCCTGCTTAACGAACTCATTCAAGCCATTTGCAAAAGGAATTTTTTCACCAAATTTTTTGATAAAATTTGGCATGTACCTTTCTTTTGTTAATAGCTTGGATAAGTTCGTTAGCCAGGAAAATCGGACGAGGTTTTCCGGGAAAATTTTGAGTTTTCATTCGAAAAAAATTCATATCTCAAAAAGTAATAAAGCCGATTTTAATACAATTTGGCACATACCTTCCTTTTGCAAATGGCTTTGACATGTTTGTTAGTCAGGAAAATCGGACGAGGTTTTCCGGGAAAATTTTGAGTTTTCATTCGAAAAAAATTCATATCTCAAAAAGTAATAAGCCGATTTTAATACAATTTGGCACATACCTTCCTTTTGCAAATGGCTTTGACATGTTTGTTAGTCAGGAAAATCGGACGAGGTTTTCCGGGAAAATTTTGAGTTTTCATTCGAAAAAAATTCATATCTCAAAAAGTAATAAGCCGATTTTAATAAAAGTTGGCACATACCTTACTTTTGTAAATGGCTTTGACATGTTTGTTAGTCAAGAAAATCGGACGAGGTTTTCCGGGAAAATTTTGAGTTTTCATTTGAAAAAAATTCATTTCTCAAAAAGTAATAAGCCGATTTTAATAAAATTTAGCATGTACCTTCCTTTTGTAAATGTCTTTGACAAGTTCGTTATTTAGAAAAATTGGACGAGGTTTTCCGGGAAAATTTTGAGTTTTCATTTGAAAAATTTTTTTATCTTATAAAATATAAAATCTATGATAACCAAATTTGGTAGGTAGGTTTACGATATAAAAAGTAAACTATACACCAAAATTTAGGTTTCTATGTTACAAGAAAAAAAAGTTATAATAAAATATTTTGTGCCAGATCATTTCTATGAAAATTCACTACCATAACGCACTTGCTGCGTCCAGACTTTTATTCTTCTTGTCTTGTGAAATACGTAGCAAGTCTTAGTTAATAAAGAATTTAAAAAAATAATAATAAAATAAAATAAAATAACCAAGGTGGATATAATATTACATTACATTGATTCCCAATCAACAGGATGTCACAAAATTTGAATGATATTACATTGATAAATAGAAAAAGTTTGAGACGCAGCAAGTGCGTTATGGTAGTGAATTTTTATTAAATCCTTAAAATTAGAATAACTCAATTTTATATAAACTTTGGC
>OZ023266.1:88375093-88527593 GCA_964006375.1 Tillus elongatus
ATGTAACATGTGTGTGTGCGTAGAGAAAAGGATAGCAGTTGAAGGTTATCCATCATTCTCAGACTAAATTTAACATACATTAGTTTAAACAGGTCTAGGTAAGTTGCGTTATGTATTGTTAAACTTATGGAAATTCGCTACTATATTTACTACTTTATTTTGTTAATCTCAAACAGGTGATTAAGCCTGAACTTTTCTTCTATACATTCATAGTTAACGGGCCAGATTTGCTTATAAACATGTGAAACCATAAAAAAATTCGGGACGCAGAAAGTGCGTTATGGTAGCGAGTTTTCATTAAAGGCTTTAAACATGTTAAACTAAATTTTGGATAAACCTAGCAAGTTGGATTTTGGTAGCTAGTAAGGTATTTACGAGGACACCATATCAAGTTCAAACGGACCTTGGTTTGAAAAATCTCACCATGGATACCTACCTAGCAAATTTTTTTTAATTAAAAATTCCCTAGACAAACAATTAGTATGTAGGTATACTTGTTAAAATATGGAAAATTCATTTCATGGTTTGATTTTGATTCCAAATATAACGCACCAATGAACGACTTGCTCTGTTTGGTCCATGAGTACATATTATGTTTAAATCGATGCGCTGCGTTTGCAGGAATTAGTTATATTGAATATAATTAAACGGCAATCATGCACGTTCTTCTGTTCTCTGCCTAAACAATTTTCCACTTAACTAGCACTCGATAATGAATGAGCAAAATTGGAAAATTAGAGAATGCACGTGAATATGTTGATTTTAATAACACAGAGCCAGCAGACGGGCTGCGGCGAGCGTTTTATTGCTACCGTTGCTCTGGCTGTTGTTGCTGTTGTGTCGCTTTACGGCAAATAAACACGAAATATTAGTGCCGTGGGTTGTTGTTCTACACGTTGGAAACTGTTTCAATATGCTGGAAAAGTGTTGTAACTAACAGCATTGAAAAAACTATGAAAATTGAAAATATGTTTAAGTACCGGATAATGGGATACTAGAGTGGCGACTACATACACCGCTGTTGCCTGGATGGAATGGCATGAAATGTCAACAGATTTTTATTGGGCTGCTTTGTTTACAGAGGATATTATAGTCACGATGTGAACAAAAACAGCCATCACATAAATATAACTTCTCGATCAGAATAGTATACAAAATACAGTGTGTCCACCGAAAACTTCGCACCCAGGTTTTTTCCGTTAAGGCAAAATAATACAAAGAACCATCAGATACATATTCTTTGTTACTTTTTACCAACTGATTGGAGTTCCTGGGCAGGAGTGACTTCAACCTTTAAAATCTTTAATGTCACGAGGTGGCTTGTAACATGATTTTTAAATAAAGCTGGGTTTTCTTTTCAACAACACCCTGTTTTAAAATTTGGTTAGCAATTCTCGCGCAAAATTCAAAAGAAAAGTTTTACTACCACTAGTAGCTAATTAAGTGCTGAAAATGTCCACCATTCACCTTCATGCAATAGTGCGAGTTTTCTGAAAAGGTATCTTGACTTTGTCGAACATTCCTGTGGCGATTTGTTTTTACTGTCACATGATATGTTGTGGGAAGTCTTCTGGAGAACTAGGTTGCGTCTTACAATTTTTTAGACGAGATGACCTCACAAAAAACCCAAAGGAGACAAATGTGGCATCTGTGCAGAATATTAGATATTGCGCCAGTTAATCGTCCTGAAAAAGTCACAGCTATATCACAGCCATTTCGTAATAAGTAGGAGCCCCATCTTGTTGAAAAATTAGATTAAATAAATGAGAATGGTCACCATATTTTCTTAGCGCTGTTTTAAATAATACAATCTGCTTCACTTAAATTTCAGGTAAGAGAACCGGTTCAGAAATACTACCGCGAAACAGTTGTGCCCACAAATTTACTCTTTCTGGATATTAGGTAGGTATGTGCTTGTGGAAAGAGAACATTATTCTAAAATCATAATTAAGATATTATGCCTTAAACTAGAAAGAGCACATTATGTATCACTATTATTTTGCTTATATTCTACAAGCTATTGATTTAGAATCTGTTTATCCTTTGTAGACACACAAGCCAGAAATAATTCGCTCTTATCAGACGAAATACAGGGCCTATAATTTTCACAGTGGGTCTTAAATTTTCATCGGTAGCAAGATAATGAGTCTATTTTGTGGCGTCGTTGTCAGTTCAGACTTTATAAGAGTTATCTGCCTGTCTAATGCCCAGTTTCATAAAGCTTTATTAATTATTTAACGGGCGGTTAGTTAATCAAGTCTTCAGACGACCAATCGGGTTTTTGCCATAACAACAAAATATGTTGAAGCAGTGATTGGTTAAATTAAGCCTTGAATAAGTAACCGGTCGTTAACTATTAAATTGAGCCCTGTGGAACTCTGCATATCTGTTTTTTTTTCCACAAGCCTGCTTTATTTAATTAATGACGAAGAAATATATATTCTACTGTTTAACTTTCACATAATGTGTTCTTCATAATTTTACACTAGTTACAAATCTGTTTTCAATTCAAAGTCCCGAGTAGTTAAGAAGTTCGGAAAATCAGAACAGGTGTGCAATTACCGCAGATATCCGCAGAAAAATTTCAAAAGATATAATTTGTCATCCGATTTAATGATAAAAAGAATTCCATAAGATGAAGCTGAAGTCTCGAAGTGAACTCACGGGTGTGAAACAGAAACTTGAGATTTTTAGGGCTTCATTTTTCGTTATTTCAAAACATATTACATTTGATCATTCCCATGATGATACTTGCAGAGAATGTGACAATTTAGAAAACCACCTAAAAAAGGACGCAGCAAGTGCGTTACGGTAGGGAATTTTCAAAAAAATATATCGAATATAAAATACTTATCTTTTTTTTTTAAACCTAGAGATCTGATTTTTGGTATACGTTGCACAATAGAAATTTGCGTACTAAATTTGGTTGCAATAGTTTTGTTATTTTCCTGACGGAAACTGGCCAAGGAACTTATTCAAGCTATCACAAAAGGAAGCCACTTATCAAATTTCATTAAAGCCAGCCCATTAGTTTTTGAACCAAAAAAGCAGAATCACCCCAAACACCACAAAAATAATAACAGAGAGTTACGCGCTAGATACGTATTTCGACAACAAAGTTGTCTTCATCGGCGGCTGTCGCTAAACTGGGTGATTCTGCTTTTTGTTTCAGTTCACAGCCACAGTGTCCAACCTCAGTCTTTCATCCATTAGTTTTTGGCAACCGCTGTGATACCTCTCCCCCCTCCCCCCACACACATATATATATATATATATATATATATATATATATATATATATATATATATATATATATATATATATATATATATATATATATATATATATATATATTGTGCACAGCTTGGCTATTTCGAAAGAGAGTCTTCGCTTAAAACAGCGATTTAAATATATTCATTTGTACAAAAAGTGCCAACCATAAAATTCCAGAAGAGTATAATATTACCAAAGAACATTTATTAGGAATTTCTCTGACACCAGAAGAAGTAACTTGCAACTAGTCTTTGGTATTAAAGAATAGAAGCGTACAAATTTAATGGTTGTTGGTAGTAAGTAGGTTCCAGAGTTTTGTATTATTTTTTATAGATCTTTAAGATACAGATGATGGTCCCAGTGGGGATGAAGTGACACCGAGATAACGTTTAATGACAATAATAACTTTTCAATAGAAGTTTGTTTTTGACGGACATTTTGTTTCAGTTTCTGACACTTAGTAGCAAAAAGGAGACAGTTCCAAGAGATGTTTTGTTATTCTGGAAAAAAAAAAATTTTTTTACAATAGAGAAATTCTTGTTGTTCTAACACAAAATAAAAATTTTCTAAGCTAAATTTTAAAACAGTTTTTTCTTCTATGAAGTTACATAACATGGATAATACTCAGTTGTTGCAGGTATCTTTAGTTGCCGAGTTAATAAGTCGCACTAATTTCAGAACGAAATTAAAGGCTGCGGGTTTGTTGAGTTAACTGACAGCTTTGAGCTAGTTCCTCTGGACTAGTATATCTTTCCGAAGGTGAAGAAATACTTACGGGGACGTCGATTATCTTTAGATCATTTCAGTCCATTACTGACTTTTTTTTAAGAGTTGCCCAAATAATTTTATGTAGGGTATGTAATTGCTAAACGCTTATATGTCTAGATATAAAATATTATTTTTTCTTGAAAGCTTCTCTTCCATGGTTAGGTAAATTTCGTTGTGATCATCCCCCGTAGCGAACACCCTCTTAGGTTTTTAGATTTAGGTTTACGGAAAAACTGACCGTTTGGCTTCTGTCACTGCGACATTTTAGATTATTTCCAACGCTTCCATGTGATTTTCTAGAGTACCCGTGAAGCCTTGAATACTTTATGAGATTCCACATCTTCGACTGGGATTTCTGCGGGAGGCTTTCAGCCTCCAGTTTTACACCTCCAAATGACTTCGCATTAACATAGCCAATGAAATGAGGTAACAGGTTTCTTTTAAAATAATCTTCTTATGCTCGGTTTAACTAGGCCGCAAAACGGCTCTGGACCTGTTAGTGGTTTAGACGTGCTTTAATTGGCCAGCTTGTCTGACCTTTGATTTCCTTATCCCTTTATGTTAATGAACGTCATCTTAGTCAAATTTATGTGTTCAGAAACTTAAGACATATCTAGACATTAAACCAAGTTAGTACACACAACTTTGGTGCTTTTGAGATATGGATGTGGCGGCATATTCTAAGGATTGCAGATCTGAAATTACTAGAAAGCATGGAAATAGGAAAAATATATTAATAGTAAAACAAGATGGTCCCATTATTTTAGATACAGTCAAATCAAGTATATAGGGTTAGCTGGGGTAAATGTAAACGACATCAAGGCAGCCCCCAAAACATAAAATAAGAGCTAGCTGTTGGCAACATTGCTTGTTACAGTTCTCTGCTGTCATGCTCAGAACTTGCCCCCAGCTTATAGAAGGTTATGATCATTTTTATGAAAGTGTAATTTGAAATCCGTTTGTTAGAGGTTGGACACAGTATATGCATTAAAGAAATAGGTAAGTTTAAGTTTTGAGTATCAATATGTAACAATAAAGGTATATATTCAGATTTTTTGTTGTGTTTCTGTTATTGTGTGGAACCTATGGTAGAAATATTAAGTTGTTTACAATTCCTTCATCTATATATCGTTCTGGGGGAAATGTAAACATATTTCAGGGCCAAATGTTACGCTTCGTTTTATGATGCTTTCTTGTTTTAAAAACTTAAAACCCATTTGGTCCTTTATTTTCAGAGCTATAATGCCTAGGACTTACACTAGAAAAAGACAAGGTTCAAGTTATAGTCTAGATGTTGATAGAGCTGTGAATGATGCAACAAATAAAACCTGCACTTGTCGACAAGCAGAATAACAATATGGGGTACCTATTGTAGTAATTTACCACCGCATTAAAGGGAGAAAAGTATCAGTTGATGGGATATGTGCTGGCAGAAGACCTGCGTTTAGCAAATATGTTGAAAAACAGAGAGGTTATGCCTGATTACTAGGGCGCAGATTTGATACCCCTGCGACAAAGAACAGTTGAAGACACTCGCCGCAGATTAATTAACTCCACTAATATGGATAGACCCTTTAAATATGGCATACCGGGAGGAGATTGGTGTCAGTCTTTTATGAAGAGAAACCCAAATGTATCCTTGAAAAAACCGGAAGGTCTGCAGCGTATTCGTAAAACAGCACGAAAACTCGAAGTAGTTTATAATTTTTATGACAAACTGGAGGCTTTATATAAACAAAATTATCGAACCTCTTAAAAGAAAGCCACCTATATATTCAACTCCGACGAAAGTCGATTTTACAGTGATCTGAGTAGATTACGAGCTATAGGATAAATGGAAAAGCCACTTTCAAGAGTATCAGACGGGTGTGACCGTAAATCCACTACACTGTTACTGTGTGTAGCTGCAGATGGGCCTTTTCTGCCGACATTAATAGGGTGCAAAAGATCGGCTGTACAAGCACGTTGGACATCTGAATATAGTTATTCTGAAACAGAATATGGGGACACCTCAAAATGGATGGATGCAGGAGTCACATTTATTTCACTGGTTTGAACGTTGTTTTGTAAGGCATGTAAAGAAAAGAAACAAAAATGGACTGCCCGATTAATATTTATCTAATATACGACGGTCATAGTAGTCAGATTAGCATCAGGATAATCAGTAATGAAAAATAACATACAACTGATTAGACTTCCAAGTCAATTGACTTATCGACTTTAGCCGTTAGACAAATATCTATTTGGACCAATGAAAATCAAGTGGCATCGCAAACTTGTTGAATATGGTAAATCATAAATGGGAGTCCCAAGCAAAAAATTAAAGCATGTCAACCAGAATGTGAGTCCAAATCAGCTAACCAAGTTGTAATTTCGTTATAATTAATCAAAATGTTGGCTTCCTCGTCATAATCACTAGAAATTTGAGAATGCAGCTCCCAATTAGCTCATTTTTTACTATTAAAATTACTCCAAAGTCAGTAACTTACAAGTAACTAAATTTGAAAAAAAAGGTTCAATTTTACCTATAAATATACTTAAATATAATTTTGAGTTTCAATTCCACAATTGGTAATTTTTAGGTAGAAGTGTGCCCTAAATTGGACTGGAAACTCACTACTAAGTCCAGATACCTAAAATACCTATTTTAAGGTAATTTATTACCCAATATTAACTTGCAATACGTCTAGTGGTATTGGAGGTCTTCTTATGAAGTCTAGATTATATATATATATATATATATATATATATATATATATATATATATATATATATATATATATATAAATATATATGACAAATTTACTTATTTTCTCTCTATTGATGTCTATAACATAATATGGAATCAAAAACGCTATATAATTATTCCTATATGTCTCCGGTGTGCACGTATATATATATATATATATATATATATATATATATATATATATATATATATATATATATATATATATATATATATATATATATATTCGATACATGAAAATGTATGATTGCTAATAAATTTAAACAATTCATTTACCATATAGTTGAAATTCCCATAATAGGACAAAATGCCTTCAAAGTTTGGTTAGTTTGCCTTGTCATTGGGAATTGTGCCTTATAGGTAAAAACAATAGAGCACAATTAACTTTCAGGTGAATAATGTTACAACGGCAGCCATATTAAACTGTGCTTGCTGTATCAATCTTGATTGTATTGAAAAATTAAAAACAATTTTTTGTTGAATCTAGGGTAATTTAATTTTAACTGGATAAAAACATAAAATAATGCTTGTATACAATGAGGCTAGGATATTTTTGTTTGGTTTACATCACCAATCCTCAAAATCAGAATTTCAAGAATTTCGAATAATATTTAATTTTACATATTACTTTTTACAGAGGCTCTTGAACCATATCAAAGTATCATAATCATGTTAACAGAAAAAAAAACCGCAGTGGTTTTTCCTTTATACAGTGCGAATTACCTTTATCATTGATCTAGATATTAAAAGTATCTTCTTTGATCATTCAACATGTTATTTTTTAACAAAAATGGACATACCTAGTTGCTAATATCTACTGTTTGTTAATACATACATAACAACAGATCCTACAGAATAATGTCACATGCGCAGTTCGTTGTTAAGAATTTCACGGCACTTGCACCCGGATGTCGGATTCAAGTAAAACGTTGCACATATTTACCAATAATTTACGTCCAATGGCCCAATGTAGAATGAAGATGCCTTAAATATAACTAAAACTCGTTGATCGAAATGCCTTGCTGGACCTATCATCGACTTTCCTATTACTTTCAGTCTATTCCCTACCTTGGTAAAATACACTTAAATCTTATTTGAAAATGACCTGTGGTGATTTGGTCGCCGACTTATTGTTAGGGCGATTTTACGTCAATTTGACTTTAAATGTTGCATGGGGTAGGTACAGGGTGCCTATTTAGAGACAGATTTAGTGTTATGCTCGGTCAAGTGTGGTTGAAGCTGTTAAGCCACAAAATGTCATAAATGGTTTTGTAACAACTGGTCTGTCGATGACCCTCAAGAGTACAAACACCGTAAAACCAAAAAACGGCTACCATTAAAGAAATTGATTACCAAGTTACAGGTTCTTTTACAAAATTGTATTTTACGGATATAAGCTCTTTAACATCGACGGAAATCGCAGCTCAAAATCTAAATTCATCGTCCATGTTGGGTCCATCAACATCTTCAGAACACGGTATCAATAGCGAAGACATGGAAACATTTTCCTAGGATTTATCTATTAGAATTAATAAACTTTCGCCCCAAAAAGAACAGACGCCAAAAAGTATTGTTCAAGTATTTGCAAACATAATAAAACACAGTCCTCCACCTACTGGAAAAACGACTGAATCTAATTAAATAGGGGTTAAAAAGATTCCTATTCCACGTGTAATGCAGTCTAAGTATAGTGAGGTTCTTACAGTGACAGAAGTTATAGACAAATTAAGAGAGGCACAACGAATCAGATATGAGAAAAAGAGTGATGTTAATAAGCGAGGAAAGAAACCAGAAAAAACAACTGCTATAAAGAAAAAGAAAATAGATAAAAAAGATAATGCTTCCCTAAATACTACCCCTGAAGATCTTTTAACAAAATATTTAACATATAATGAAAATGAAGAAACATTTAGGATTGAAATGGAAATTGACAACACAGCGGATGTAATCTATCAAGAAGCTGATACAGATTCGTTGGTACTTGAACCTTATATTTTATCATATTTTCTTGAGGGTTGCAGGATGAAAACTCATTACAGTTAACCTGCGTGATCAACTAAGTTTTAGAAAATAACGAGTACGTGGTTACAGGATTGAAAAGTAGAAATCCAACAGATACCACTTTTCTTGTAGCTGAATCCGATGTTTATACTATAAAGAAAGAAATGATCAAAACATTATTGTCTCAACGAACCGTGGAGTCCAAAGATAGCCAATTTGTTTATACATTCCCCAGAGCTGTTAATGTCAGTGAAAAAAATAATTATTCACTAACAGTATGTTGTCTTGACAAATGTCACTTATTTTCTTACTGTTAATACCGTTACAGCTTCTATTATTATAAATAAAAAAGTTTGGCAATAAATACATCTTTGAATTTTTATTTCTGGAGTAAATCTAAATAAGTTAATATCTATCGTTTGAGTACACAAACATGTGAAATACATGTGCGTTTACGATTGCCCTGAAAATTTTCACATTTTCTTTCATATGTAACGAAACTCTTGTTTACCATTGCCTCTTTAAGTGATGGGTAAAATTTAAACGGTATGGGGTAATTGTAAGCTTATATTTTCTTAGTTATAAAATTGATATTTAAACTTTTTTATGTCACTAGTCGTTAAAAAGGTTTAAGTTTCACGTATTCAAGATTGGCTTCTTAAAATCAGGTATTGTTCACAGAATGTAATTTTAAAGTTAAAACATTCAAATATCATTGACAATTATCCCCAGCTAATCCTACTTTGGTCCACAATATAATAAAAAAAAAACGTATTAAGAGAAGCGTTGGTAGTTGATAAATATTTCTGTTTTATGGGGCATGTTTTGCTTAAAGTTTGAGTCAGTTTTTAGTGAATTTTCTTTAAAAAAATTCACTAACAAGGACATTCCGACCTTTGAATTTTGAAAAAATTTCTTCAAATGAGCGCTAATTAGGCCCCCTAGAACACATATCCGGGGTCAGTCTCGATTTTTATATGTTTATATATATATATATATATATATATATATATATATATATATATATATATATACGGTATCACACCGATAACTCAAAAAACAATGGCCGATTTTGACAAAATTTGGTGAGTACCTTGCTTTTGTAAGTAGCTTAGATACGTTCGTTAGCCAGGAAAATCGGCCGAAGTTTTCCCTGAAAATTTTGTGTTTTTTTTAGGAAAAAAATCATATCTCCGGAGATAACAAAGTAAGGGCAACCAAATTTGGTACATCGTTTTATATTGCTATAGGTAAATTACCTACCAAACTTTAGCGCTATAGGTCAAAAGACAAAGTTATGGGCATTTAAAGAAAAATAAATTGGGGTTTTCCTTAAAACGTCAAAGTGACAATTTTAAACGTCAAAATTCGCAACATTTAGGCAAAGAACTTGAATCTAATACGGGCTATGGAAAGAAAATGTCTCAAGAAGAATATTTTACAAACCTTGAAGTCTTAGTTAAAAAAACTATTTGCTATTAAAAAGATTTTAATGAAAATTCACTACCATAACGCACTTGCTGCGTCCAGAATACCACATTGATAATGGTGATGGCAATTGGATTTGGTGATGTTTTGTTATGAAACAATAGTGCATATGTTCTAAAATGCTCGCTTCTTATCATTCATACAATACATACTAGCGGTTGTACAATACATACTAGCGGTTGTAGTTTTGATATCCACCTACTCAAAGTTTGAAAATAACAGGCTGTTCCTGATAAAAAAAATCAAAATAATTTGAAATGAAATTCTCTTACTTTCACTTGAGTTTGTCAGCAAGTGAACTTAAATCGACTTGCCAACTTGGCAACGCCTGTTGTATGTATAGCTATCTGCTAACCGCCCCCATGCCGGGGGCGGCTCGTAATCTTGTAAGCATAAACGCACAAAGTGTTGAACCCTTTCAGCGGATCCCAACAGCTCACCAGAGGCACAGAGCAAGACAAACATTATAATACGGCTTCCCGGCTCTTTGTCTGTATGTGTTTTGCTTGGTAAAGTCTCGACAGACGTTGCCTAATTACGCTTGTCTAATAAGTCGTCGTCTTGGATCGATGCGTAGATGCGATAATCGGTTTTCTGTTTATTTCCAGTTTCTAGCTGACTAAACGAAAATTCATTTAGAATATTTTTATGTAACTTATTCGTAGGCAGTGAAGTAGGTAAAATACTAACCACCAGTGAAATATAATAAAATGTTTCACAACGAAAAAACGTTTACGTATCTTTAACTGAAACTTAATGCTATAAAGGAAATTGGGCTTTAAAGTAAAATTTAAGAGTAATCGAGCAGTTTACAAATATATTTAGTCTAGGCGACCTTTGTTGAATTAAGGTACTCCCTTGCTTCCCAGATCAGGTCATAACATTGGCGCTTACATTTTTCTTCTTATACTTTTTGATTCTTTCGTTGAAACAAGCTTCATTGCCCGACTCCATTAGCTCTATACTGCGTTCCTAAGCTTTGTTACAAATTCATTATTTTGATATGCGTTGGTTCGGCTGTCATGAAAGTTTATGCACGGTTTTAAAATACGACAAATTTGATTTTTTCGTAAAATTACGTGAAAAAATTTGATAGACATATGGCCGTAATAGAGATTTATGTACATACCAAAACTGAAGTTTTTATATTCATAGAAAAATAAGCTATTAGAGTAAGGCTAGATGTATTCTTACCATAATTATAAACGCAGACCGGTTTTGCTCGAATTAGAGCTCGTCGGTGCGTTATACTAATTGGAGCGAGAACATGCCTATAAAGTAATAGGGCTATGTTAGCCAGCCTCCTAGAACATTGTGAGATGTACGACAGTGTCGCCATCTCGGCGCGCAACCGGGTAGTATGTAGTCACGACAGCTCCAATTAACACAAAAGGTTATAAATACAGACTGTGCACAACCAACCAACAATTGTGTAAGTTGTCAGCCTTGGCCAATTTCTCCCCTAATAGCGGGACAATGTATGTAAGGCTAGATGTATTCTTACCACAATTAGAAACGCAGACCGGTTTTGCTCCAATTAGAGGTCGTCAGTACTCTATACTAATTGCAGGGAGAACACACGTATATAGTAATACGGATAGGGTAGCCCCTGTGAGATGTACGACAGGGCGGTGAGGAATAAGGTAGTATGTTGCCATGACAACTGCTATTAACACAAAATGTTATAAATAGTTACCGTGTAGAATCAACCAACAATTATGTCAGCCCTGTCCTATTTCTTCCCAACTACCAGGACCATGTAAGGCTAGATGTATTCCAACCATAATTAGAAACTCAGACCGGACAGCTTCAAAAATTAAAGTAAAATTGTCAGGTCAGGTCAGGCCTGGTCGTCGTTGGAGTGGACGGTCTTTAGTTTTAGAGCGCACTG
Organism: Tillus elongatus; assembly: GCA_964006375.1. Classification (NCBI taxonomy): domain Eukaryota; kingdom Metazoa; phylum Arthropoda; class Insecta; order Coleoptera; family Cleridae; genus Tillus; species Tillus elongatus. Next base: position 88,387,264 of record OZ023266.1, read on the forward strand.
GTTTAAACATAATGGTCGCTACAGTTGAAAACCCACGCCCGAACAAGCATTTGATAACATCCACGTGATTTTGAAATTGGAAAGACCACAGCAATAAAGTTCTGCATGTCAACAAGTATTATTTATACAAGACTAATCTGGTCCAAACTCCCAGATGATGATTTCGACCGTAGGCAGCATTATGTTAACAGCGTATGTTCTTTTGCCACAGAAACCCAAATTTAGTAAAAAAAAATATTTTTTATGGTGGAGCAACATGTGTTTAATCTGGCACAGGGGACACACAAAACTGTAGACGTTGGTCATTGGCTGAGAGCATTCGATAATTGTGTAATGAGATTTGTTTATTTTGTGTAAACGTGGAAGTCTAACTTATATACATTTTTGATGGTGTCAAGGAGGGGTAATTGGTCGCAGCTCTCCAGTTCGTAAGTTAACTTCATTAAAAGGAATTTACCATTCAACTTGACAAAATTATTCATGGTATTTTTACTAAGGTCACATTGGCAAAAATATAGTTGTCATATCTCAACCATCCATTTTAATTTTGAGCTTTTGTGACCACGTCTGCCTTGGAAATTAAGCTTGACAAATATATTAAATACCAAGGCTTGTCGTTGCTACAAAAATCGAAATCGAACTGGGAAATTTGTTTCAGAGGGGTCCTAGCTCCCCCTTATTTAAGAAAAATGTCCGAAAATGTTAAAGTTAAGATATCTCTATTCAATATTTTTTCTACTAAACTTTGCTAATAATAATATTAATGTACTCCAAGTGCAACAAGAAAAAAAAATTGACTTGGGTTACGTAGAAAAAAGTTTATAAACTCGTGAGAATTGTTTAAAAACCTTTCTGTCAAAACATAATGTCAAAATTTTGGTAGAAAATAAATTGTATTTAGGCTAAAGATTTGGTTATAAATGAAAAATCATTATTATTTAAGGACTGAATATTAGAGCCAGACGTTGTGAGAGCCACGTTGGTAGAAAAAAGAAATTTGGGGTATACCAAAGATGGTAACATTTTTTATAAGTGACATTTTGGAAGGCATATTTAGAAATTTTAGTTTAGTTAAATATTGTCTTCCACATGCACAAGCATTAGCTTTTATGTACGACAAGCTGTGTAATTATTAGTAACAGATAAAGAAATAAAATTAAAGAAATAATAATTATTGTACCAGCCCCTAGTAATGAATTGCCGAGGCCTTAATAAATAACTCGTTAGTAGCTGAGTTTGATTTTCTGGTGTGTATCGGTTCAATTAAATTTCGTGACCCATCACATTTAAGTGAAACCAGTAATGACATTAATACAATTTAGTAGTTTTGTGACCTCGCCAGACCTTCAAACTGCATTGGAAATCAAGCGTGGCAACTATATCAAACAATAAGGCTTATCATTAATGACTGCCTCGGATTCACCTTAACAAACAAAATATCAAGCAACTTTTTGTTGGATGACCCTATACCTGAAGTTTTTAACTACTAGCATTAGATTTATTAACGAACGTTTATTGTATAAAGCTTTGCTACATAATACATTGCGTGATATCGTATTATTTTTCATTACCATACCTCTGCGCTTCTGGTAAGTATTCCGATATCTTAATTCATTCCCTCTTTCATTTCACACCCACTGTCAAACAAGCCGAACAGCTTCAGTGACGTACGTTAGGCCAACCGTAACAAGATAGTCGTTTGTTGTCTATTAATTAATCATTTGACAAGAAACGCAAGGAAAACAGGAAACCACCACGGCAACCGCAGCTTCCATTGCGAGGAGACGAGATGGCCCTTACATCGTAGATGGAGGCGCACTATGCAACACTATTAATCAAATACAACGTTGATGATTATGTCGTTATATCGCGACGCACCATAATCCGGTGGGGGTGATGGAAATTGAGAAATTGAGAAGTCTTTGACGTAACTAAAGCCATGTTTCTAAAAATGAATGCATGTAGAATGTCGCAAAACTTTGCAACTTATATTCTACAAGCAAAATTGCGTAACCTTTAGGTATATTTAACGCTTCGGTCTGTGCTAAATAGATGTTTTTACAAATTTTCTTTGCATACTGTAATGGGCGCTTTTGCATCTTAAGGTGTAGAATTTAGCTGCCGAAAAATTATTGTTTTGGTATTCAGCGTTTTTCATTTGATTATGTCTCATTATTACAAAAACTTAATACATATACTGTGTAAGGCTAGATGCATTCTTACCACAATTAGAACCGTAGACCTGTTTCGTTCTAATTAGAGCTCGTCAGTACGGCATACTAATTGCAGCGAAAATACACCTACAAAGTAATACGGCTATGGTAGCCAGCCTCCTAAAACTAAGTGAGATGTAAGACACGAAACACGTGCCGCCATCTAGTTGCGGAACCAAGTAGTATGTTGTCACGGCAGTTCCAAATAACAGAATCTTAAAAAATAGAGACTGTATACAACCAACTAACAATTTGGTAAATTGTCAGCCCTAGCCCATTTTTACCCCAATATAGGGACAAAGTATGTAAGGCTAGATGCATTCTCACCACAATTAGAACCGCAGACCGGTTTCGCTCTAATTAGAGCTCCTCAGTACGGACAAAGTATTGTGGTGAGAATGCCTCTAGCCTTACATACTTTGTCCCTATATTGTAGTAGAAATGGGCCAGGGCTGACAATTTACTAAATTATCAGTTGGTTGTATACAGTGTCTATTTTTCCACATTGTGTGTTACTTGGAGTTCCTGCGACAACATACTAGTTGGTTCCGCAACGATGGCGGCATGTGTTTCGTGTCTTACATCTCACTTAGTTTTGGGAGGCTGGCTACCATAGCCGCATTACTTTATGGGTGACTTTTCGCTGCAATTAGTATGCCGTACTGACGAGCTCTAATTAGAGCGAAACCGGTCTACGGTTCTAATTGTGGTGAGAATGCATTTAGCCTTACATACTTTGTCTCTATATTGGGGTAGAAATGGGCCAGGGCTGACAATTTACTAAATTGTTAGTTGGTTGTATAGTCTCTATTTTTTTAACATTTTGTGTTATTTGGAGCTGCCGTGACAACATACTAGTTGGTACCACAACGAGATGGCAGCACGTGTTTCGTGTCTTACATCTCACTTAGTTTTACATATACTGTGTGATATCGAAACTTGAGATATGTTGCAGATACCATAATATTTTCTTTGTTAGGCTATTTAGTGTTACCAAATTATTCCCAGTAGCTCTAGAACTGTCAGAGCTTTTAAAATTGCCAAAAAATTTTGGAAATAGATAATTGATTTTGATATTCTTTGCTTAAAAACATTCAGTCTTATTACTTTTATTGTGCTGAAACAACTTCTAGTATTATTAATATAAAATGAACGGCGTACAGTAGTAGAATAGTAGGCCTTCGGGAGGCCGGGATGTTCTTTGAGACGTTGCAAATATGCTTGTTCTGAATTCTTCTGCAGTGATGCGGTGTTCGGATGTGTGGTATGTATTATATATATATATATATATATATATATATATATATATATATATATATATATATATATATATATATATATATAATACATACCACACATCCGAACACCGCATCACTGCAAGATGTCTGTGGAGGACATGGCCGGCTTTGTCCTATTATGGACTCTGCAGTGGAGAATAGCGCGAAGCATCATTGTTGCGGCTCTGAACTTCTAGTTCTACCTCCTGCCTCTCAACACCCCACTCTCTATCTCCTCCTCCTCCTCCCCCCCTCTCTATCTCTTGCTCTCTCTCTATATATATATATATATATATATATATATATATATATAGAGAGAGAGAGAGAGAGAGCAAGAGATAGATAGGGGGAGGAGGAGGAGGAGGAGGAGATAGAGAGTGGGGTGTTGAGAGGCAGGAGGCAGAACTAGAAGCTTAGAGCCGCAACAATGATGCTTCGCGCTATTCTCCACTGCAGAGTCCAGAATAGGACAAAGCCGGCCATGTCCTCCACAGACATCTTGCCGCAAGGTCTGACAGGACTAAAGTGATGGTCGTTAGCGAGTGATGTGAATCAATGCTTGTCGTGGTATGAGCCAGGGTAGTAGCTGTTTTCGCTCACTAGTAGTTTTGTTCCCACCGTTTCCTCATAGCTGATATATATATATATATATATATATATATATATATATATATATATATATATATATATATATATATATATATATATATATATATGTATATATATGTATATATACATATACATATATATATATATATATATATATATATATATATATATATATATATATATATATATATATATATATATATATATATATATATATATATATATATATATATATATATATAGTGTTACGCTTCTTGAGTTGCATGCGCTGCATCGTTGATTGGCTATTACATATCATGTAACTAGTACTCTATTCTCATTGGCGGGCGCTTTTGCAGCACTCAGGCCTGCGATTAATTATAACTTCCTACATAGTGAAGTCCTCTCCTCTAATAATATAAATTGCTCGTTGTTTATGACTTTACTGGCACTAAGTTATTTTGTTTACGTTCTCGAAATAAGCGAGTTTGTGCCTGCGGATTTTATTTATTTTAAAAACACTTTATCTCTGATATACGTACCACTTTGTGCTCGTTGTTAGCGAATTTTCCTTGGAAAACTTGTAACAGATTTAATTAAAAACTTACTTTATAGCAATAATGAAACGTGAATGTTACATATTAAGTTATTGAAAGTAACCACAAATAATCGCAAGTTAGTCTTTGAAAAGTTAAAAATTCACAGGGCGTGCTCACAAAATTTAATAAATTTAGATATGGGCTAAGTGAAGATTGGAACCTGTGATGAGCACTGATATGTACACTTTAAGGAACTCAAATCACTATAACACATATTTTTAAAGGCCTGACGATCGTTTCACTAACAAAGCGTCATCAGAGGATGAACAATTCTAGAACGATAACTTTGTTAGTTTAACAATCGTCAGGTATTTAAAAATGTGTTGTGGTGATTTGGGTTTCTCCAAGTGTACTTATTAGATATTGAACCAGTTATACTTTTTTTATATGGCGCAAAATTATCGATGAATACCTTCAACATTGATACAATAGCCGGTTAGAGGTGGGCATTGACTCAACAATAGTGATTTGGTCCATCATCCGGTATTACATTATGTGTAATTTATGGATGATAGTTTTCCTCACACAGTTAGTTGCAGCTTCTGATGAAGATAACTCCCTGTTGTTACGTTTGTGGCGATTCTGCTTTAGTTTTCTTTTTAAAAATATTTATTCTTTTAAAAATAAAGCTACATAGGCATCAAATGTAATAAACAATTTACGATAACAATTTAATAATAATAATTTCGTCTCATGCAACATGTATACACTACCCGTAATGGGTGTGAAACTTGCCAAACCGTAAAAAATTAACAAACAAAACAAAAAAATACATAAATTCAAATGAAATAATAAATTCAAATAAAATACAATAAAACAAAATAAAATTGAATAAATTTGATTGTCTCCTATATTTTCCCCTTGTATTGTTTAATTAGTTAAGTACTCATCAATGGTACATTTGTAAGTATGTGAAGTTTTGTCTTTGACTGTTCAGACCTTCTTTATTTCTAGTATTATGTGTGTACGTATACACTCTTTAAACAGTTTACTGTGTTTATTTATAAACATCACTGCATTCAAAATGTATATACAACTGACTGTAAGTATTTTTTCCTTTCTAAATAGGGTTTATAGCTTGCTGTTTGTTCTAAATTCAGTATACTTCTGAGACATCTTTTCTGAAGTATAAAAATTCTGCTTATATCTGTCGATTTCCCACAAAATATGATGCCATACTGTATTATACTTTTTATATAGGCATGACAAGCCATTATAGCTACATTTTTACTTGTTATCGTAGCCAGTGTTCTCAGTGCAAATATATATCTTGACATGTTATTGGCAATGTAGTTAATATGTTTCTTTCAGTCAAGACGATGGTCAATTTCTATCCCGAGGAAGTTTGCAGACTGCTGATTTTAATATATTTGACAGGTGAGTATTAGGTCTTCATTTATTTTCTTAAAGTGTATTAATTTTTTTTTTTCAATGTTCATTATTAAATTGTTATTTGAAAACCATGAATTTAGTGTATTAATAGATGATTCAATTTTTCTTTTCAGTTCATCTGTAGTGTTGCTTCTGTAGATAATAGACGTATCGTCTGCAAACGATATTAACTTTTATTCCATTAATTCTGGTAAGTCATTTGTATATATAATGTATATAAGTGGTCCTAATATCGACCCTTGTGGGATACCTTTGATTATGTGTTCCTTGTGTGATCTATATATGTTGTTGTTTTATTTCTCAACGACGCTTTGAGTTCGATTTTTCAAGTATGATTTTATCAGTGTTAGTGCTAAACCTCTGATTCCATATATGTTAAGCTTTGAGAATAATACCTCATGTTTTACACTATCAAATGCTTTACACAAGTCTAAGCATACTAAAGCTGTTTTTTGTGAATTATGTAAGACTTCTGTAATTTCTTGTAGTGCTTCATACGTTGCTTGGTTGTAGATTTACCTCTCCTAAAGCCAATCTGTGTATCAGAGAGTAATTTATTATTTTCTAAGTAGGAGTTTATTCTAGTGTATATTATTTTCTCAAATATTGTGCTAAATATTGGTATAATAGCAATAGGCCCGTAATTTTTTTTTCTGTTTTTGTCTCCTTTCTTGTATATTGCTATTATATCTGCCGCTTTTAACTTATCTGGAAACACACCTGTAGACAGGGATAAGTTTATTATGTGCGTTAGTGGATGTATTAGTTGTTTTGCAATATTTTTAATTAGTATGACTGGGATTTGATCTTTACCTACCGAAGCAGTGTTCTTCAATAATTGTATCGTACTATGAACCTCTATATAGTTAGTGGGTAACATATAAATTGTTTTTTGTAATTTGTTTACATTTGAATATTTTACAATCTGTGGCAAGTTTGGACACTGGTTAACAAAAAATGTATTTACTCGATTTAGAGTATTTTGTGTACCTGTATTTTTTACTTCTAAGTTTTCTATAAGTAAACTGCCTTGTCTATTAGTGTTTCCGTTATAATTATTTACCACAGACCCAACTGCTTTATTTTTATTTGCAGCATTTACTATATGAGAAATATTCGATATCTTCTTAGCCTGCGTAACCACCTTTTTAGTGAATTTTCATTAAGAAAATTCACTAATAGAGAGGTATCGACGGTGAGACTTTCGGAAATTTTCTTCAAATGAGCACGAGTTAGGGCCCCTGGAACCCATTTCCAAGGTCAGTTAAAATGTTTATATATATATATATATATATATATATATATATATATATATATATATATATATATATATATATATATATATATATATATATATATATATATATATATAGCAAATATAGCTTAAAAATAGAAACCTTTTGTGGAGAAAAACGAGCCATGTGTATAAAATTTATGCATCCTGAAATTTAAGTGCCCTGAATATTTAAAAGAATGTTGGATATTTTGGTTTAATAGAAAATATCATTGGAATTTAAAGAATACAGAACAATGCTTTGATTTCTTTTATATTGTTTTGGTAAAGGAAAATACTTTTTATATGGTCAAATTGAATAGATGTAAAGTATGTATAGACACATTGTATTTAGGAGATAAGGTTAAAGATAAAAATTATTGTGATTAAGTTCCAAGAAAGACACCCAATGTTATCAGTGAGACGCTGATAAGGAGTTTTTGTGTACCCGATAAGCAGTTTGGACGATAGCAAGGTGGCGTGCTAGTGAGCTCTGTCGCACAGCCTGCGTTAAAAAGAGCGAAACGTTTTCAGTTGGATAGAAACGAACATATTTATAGTGAAAAGTTAATTTATTGAGGGGATTCGAGATCGAACTGCCGAGAGTAGAAGGTAACAGTGTAATGAATGAATTCACCATCGAACTGCCGAGAGTAGAATGTAACAGTGTAATTATGATTTGAGATTTGACTGTGAGAAATGAAAAGACAAAAGTTTGTGGAAATAAATTTTAATCAAGAAAAAAAGATGGTTTGTTCAATATAATTTGCACACAAATGAAATGATTAGAAATAATAGTATATATCAACACTGTATGGGTATTAACCAATAATAGTAACCAAGATAGAAGATAATTTTCAGTACAAAAGGACTATTCAAAATAAGCTCGATAATAATTAATTACCACAAAGTAGTGATGGAGAGAATAAAATCCAAATATAGACGGTCCAATAGCGAATAATCTAAATCTCCAATGAAGAAGCAATTAGAGACATTTTAAGGTGTAAGTCAATATTGTGAATATTGCAACTATAAATGTGCAGATTTTTACATTGTGTATTTAGTTATAAGGATTTTTCTTTTACTTTGATGATTTGTGCGTATATTTATAACATTAACGGGGATATCTTGATAAAGGTCGAATTACTGACAAAGTCATAGAATATAGTTTAATTCGTTGTTACAATAAGATTTTAATTTGTTTGATTTATTAACAACGATCAATAACTTTTTTATGTAGCTATGTTTTTGAAAATAATTTAAATTATCAGGGATAAACATTATAGTTTTTATTTAAATAGTCTAATTGATTCGACCTATATATAAAAAAAGAGAACAAGAATTATATCACTAAATGAACGTAGATTCAAATAATTATAAATTAAAAGAATAAAAGTAATAAAAACTCATCTGAGAATGTTATAAGGAAATTTCTGACACTCTGGATTACCATAAATATAAAGAAATACAAATAAGTTACATAAAAACAAAAATGCTAGCCCAATATTATAACTCTACCCGTGAGATAAGAAGAAAATTGCAGATATAACGGTATATAAAGAAATATTAGCAATAATTTATTAATAATATTTTAAATGGGCAATAAAAATAAGTACTTTATAAGACAGAGGAAAACCCATAATACCTAAAATTCTCATGATCAACAATTAAACGTGCAATACCATAACAATATATATATATATATATATATATATATATATATATATATATATATATATATATATATATATATATATATATATATATATATATATATTGTATTAAGTTTTTGTGACGGTAATGGTGTTATTTATCAAAAAATTGTGGGAAAGCCGTCAGTTGCAAAATAAAACTCTTTATTTTAGGCCGAGCTTTCGGAAAAATTTATTCCATTCTCAAGCATATAACGTGAGTTTTACTAAACTAATTATTTAATAACAAACATAAAAAACCTGTTTATAAATTATATTATATACTCACGTTATATCCTTGAGAATAGAATAATTTTTTCCGAAAGCTCGGCCTATAATAAAGAGTTTTATTTTGCAACTGAAGCAATATATATATATATATATATATATATATATATATATATATATATATATATATATATATATATATATATATATATATATATATATATATATATATAACCGATAACTCAAAAAATACTTCACTGATTTAGGCCAAATTTGGGAATTACCTTTATTTTGTTAATGGCTTAGATGAGTTCGTTCGTCAGATCTTGACGCCAAATGTTTCTTAACAAAAAATTAAAAAACATCGCCGCGAAACGTATTCCTATTGGGTTATTTAAAATAATATCTTAAAACTGTTGTCTTTAATAGATTTTATAAATGTGTTTAACTAATTTTTGCGTGCATACAGTTAGAAGTGATTTTTAACCAAACTTATGGCTCGTAACACACGATCTAAATGTCTTCTCTACTTTTAAGTTTGTGTAGCCGCGATCTTAATTAATGGCCACCCTTTATTATAATTACTTGTCTTATGCTTATATATATATATATATATAACATAAACATAAAAAAAGAAGTGAAACAGCAAGTGAATTTTGTTACTTTAGTGATGTATTCGATATTATCTAAAAAAGGCATTATAGGCGACGTTGTGAGATGTAATTTCGGTAAATTTACAGTTTACTGCATGCAGGGTTTTTAGATTTTTTTTCAGAAACATGCTTAGAACCCCCCTTGGATGTACAAGCCACAAGGCAGATTTGTTGCAAACAACCCCCAAGAAAGTTATGGGACTAAGAATGAATAGGGGTGCTGGGCGGGAAGGAAATATGAGCGGAAAATGCTAAAAAACTATTTAGTCGCACTTTGAAAAAATACGTTTTTCACATTTTGCAGCAATACCTCCTTTAAATTCTGTCTACTCCGCACCACATCTATATGCGCCCAGGTCCAGTAACTTTCTTGGGGTTTGCTCCCAAGAAATCTTTCTTTTGCTTTATGCTTTGCAGGTAGTTGCGTATGCATGCACAAGGGGAAGGAGAACCCCCTGTCTTTTTGGGTGAGGGGGCAGAAACCCTCTCCGACCTGGCGTTCTTCTTCCCCTTCTGAATGCATACAATCACCCATAATGCATGAACCACGGGATTTTTTTATGTTCAGCTTTCTAGTGTATTTTTTGTTGAGTATATTTCCTGTTTATCAATTTCTTTGTTTGAGTTTTGTATCCAAATTATTGTATAAATATTTATGATAGATATCATCTTTTTGTTTGCCCTTCTTTACCTTACTTTTTACTGTTCCTAAGTTAACAAAGTAATGTTTTATTACTTTTAATATAAGGCTAAATAAATATAATATAACATTCTTGTGAAAATTCACTACCATAACGCACTTGCTGCGTCTCGAACATTTTAAATATTTTTGTATATTTTTGGTAATGTTCGTTTGTTATTAAACATTTTATTTTTTTCTTTAGTATAAACATATATCTTTACTAGAAACAATTATGCCCTTTGTTATCCATGACTTTGAGTTTTTTGGCGTAACAGTTTCAAGTTTGAAAATTTCATCATGCAAATTTTTGATGATTAACAGAAACGTATTATACACTTTATTTGCATCATGTATGTTGTAAATTACAGTGGCTCAGTTTGTCTGACATTTGATTTAGCTTTACCTTAGCATATTTCCTTTTCCAAATTTTTGTTTCATTCTTTATTTTCGTTCCAAAAAATAATAAAGCATAGAAACATGCACTATATGTACCATCCTATAAAATACTTACATTGACTACTGCACAGCAAAACGTCCTATATAAGCTACGTTAATTTTATTCTCTGTGTATTTCCACATAAAAATAATTTTCTTTATAAATATTTTTCATAAATATTTAAATAAAGGCTCAACAAGATAATCTGTATATTTCAGAAGGTGAGAGTGGGCAATCTAAAACTGTACCACACGATGCCCTGGGTTTATCAATATAATATTAAACCAGTATAACACGCATCAGCGTCGTGATTCAACGAAATTGTGAAGGAAGGATAAGCGACAAAAATTGTGATCCGACGTTTAGCTTGTACATATTGTTAGAAAAAATCTTCTCCGTCATGCATCGAAAGATCGTTCTCACACAATACCTCCAGGATTTCATCTTGTAATATCTCTTTCCTTTGCTGCCAACGTAACGGGTTTAAAAGCTTTGTTTGCAAACGCATTCTATAACTATTTGTTTGGAGAATTTTGTCTTTTGGACAAATTTTTGGTTAAAATTGCCATTTGTACATTTTATTTTTCATCTTCGAACATGACATAATTCTCTGCACCTGTTTTTCTTTTTTTATGATAATTTTAATGATTAGTTAGTTATGCAATATTAATCGCTATTGATCATGGTTTATTTATAATGCCTTTATTTGGAGTTTTCTGGTAATTTTCGATTTTGGCTAATCTATATTGTTATAAATATTGATTCCAAACCATTGAAGCTGTACAATTTATTAAAGTTATACGATTTTATTAATTAATAAGGTAATGTTTTACTATTTTGTTTTCCATACTCTTCAGCTTTCGCAAATCCTTCTTATTGTAACATTGTTTCATAAAAAACAAACATTTTTTAACACGAAAATTTACTAAAAAATATTATTAGTAGGTATTGCCCCACTTGAGGCAGACAGGTAGTGGGGGTAGGAGTGGGGGTACCCCCACTCCTCCCCCCTAAGGGCGGAGTCCCACCCCTAGTGGGCGGAGCCCTCCCCCTTGTAGGCAGAGCCCTACCCCTTGTGGGCGTGGCCCAGTGACGTCACATGACTTGCGCCAGACAGTCACATGCAAACATTCCAAAGTGTCTGACCTATTACTTCTATTATTCTGGGAATATTGAAAAAAACCATTTGGAGCAGGTGAGTTTCGAACCCGGGACATTCAGATGAGGAACGACTACCTTAACCGTCGCGGCTAATCAAGCACTTGTTAATTTATTGTTTCAGATTTGTATATATACGACTTTTAATTAAAACAAACCATACATGTAACATATTTAAATATTTTATTATTATTAGACAATTGAATGATTCACAAAATAAGAATTAATATGTTTTAATATTATATAAATGTGAGCTGGAAGATAAAGCCCTTCTTACATTTAATGAGGGAATATCAAATCTGTAAAAATAACACACAGAGGTCGTTGGCAAACAAAAGAAGGAAGTTCAGAAACAAAATAGACAACAGGTTCAAATAGGAAACCAAACTTAAATATCGTAGAGACAATAGAGGTCGCTGGCAAAACAAAGAAGGAAGCTCAGAAACAAAACGGACAACAGGTTCAACTCTTAAAAATAGGAACTTTTTTTAGCCTTATGTGTGGGCGCGGCAAGTAGTTGATTTTATTTTGAAAGAGATACAGGTTCGATTCCTGATATATGCTCCTTGATATGGTAGCGTCAAACAAATACAAAGAGGTACTGAATAACTAAACAGTAAGCTTAGAAACAATGGTTGGTTACAGGTTCAATTCCCTTCTTAAGCTAACCCCCCACGTGTTTACTGTCATGTTACTCGTCTAAGTAAGCAGAATTAAAAAATGGCGACTAAAATAAGATAAAAAACTTAAAACCCTTATCGCGGAAGATCCGTGAGATGTACGAGAGAACCAACACATGCACGGTGTTAAGGAGGTCAAATCAAAGTGGAATATACAATAAAATGACCACTTCCGGTCTAAACTTTAAATCGTTATATCTTTTGAACGGAAAGTGATAGAAAGGAACTGACTTTAAAAATGTATGTTTCGTAACAAGGTCTACAAGAAAATGAGATAAAAAACTTTAAACCCTTATCGCGGAAGATCGGTGAGATGTACGATAGAACCAATACATGCACGGTGTTAAGGAGGTCAAATCAAAGTGGAATATACAATAAAATGGCCACTTCCGGTCTAAACTTTAAATCGTTATATCTTTTGAACGACAAGTGATAGAAAGGAACCGACTTCAAAAATGTATGTTTCGTAACAAGGTCTACAAGAAAATGAGATAAAAAACTTTAAATCCTTATCGCGGAAGATCGGTGAGATGTACGATAGAACCAATACATGCACGGTGTTAAGGAGGTCAAATCAAATTGGAATATACAATAAAATGGCCACTTCCGGTCTAAACTTTAAATCGTTATATCTTTTGAATGGAAAGTGATAGAAAGGAACCGACTTTAAAAATGTATGTTTCGTAACAAGGTCTACAAGAAACTGAGATAAAAAACTTTAAATCCTTATCGCGGAAGATCGGTGAGATGTACGATAGAACCAATACATACACGCTGTTCAGCAAAGCAAACTCTATAAGCATATTCAATAAAAATGTTACTTCCGGTAGACACTTCCGGTATAGCTATTCTTAGAGCTACATACATGTGTGACACATCAAAATAATCGTCTTGTTGAACAGAAGAAATATAATATTTAAGTAAGTTAGAACAAGCTGTATTAACACCTAAAACCAACACACACTCTCTTGTAGTAGGTATAGATGGTTCCTTCTGGAGCCACCACCGCCACTCCGCCACCGGTGGTGACCCGACGACCCCCCGAGCTAACCCGAGCACAAGGTGGTGGACCCGACGACCTCCGAGCTAACCCGAACACAAGGTGGCGGAGTCACTGACTAGACCCGAATATCTCCACCACCTGACTTCGTATTTAACCCGAACAAGTAGCGAACTAACCTGAGATGACGTAATCAAAAGCCAACTAACCTGTATTAAGCAAACGAGGAACCGCCATTTAAAATAACATGTGTAATTATTAGTAATAAACCACATGCCAAAGACTAACCTGGTTATTAAAATCAAATCAATTTAAAAGTATCTCATTAGAATTAATATAAAGAACGTCGTATGTAGGATGAAAATTAAGTCGATCGAATTAAATAAAGCGAAATAAAACGTTATGATTTTAGTGCAAACGCTTAAATGTTACACCAACCACCAGCTGATTAGCCGTTATCACAAGTGTTTCCGCTTTAGGTGAATAGCCTGCCAGTAACAGTTTAAATCGTCAGTCAGGCGCGATCATGATAATTATGTGTTTAATAATTTTTTGAATCGTACCTAAAATGCATCAGATGTTTAAGTGTATTACTGGTTGATTACATTTAAATAAAACAAGGTTATTTTTTAATAGCTGGAGAGGCTATATGTCTTACATAACGCATTGCTCTTTTGGAAATCTGTTTACAGGTGTTATTAATATGGAACTAGTTATTTTGTGTAAAGCGTGAACATTGGTGTTGGTGACTTTGTATCAAAATGTGTCTAGTTTTTTGTGAAAAATCAGAACTAAAACGTTTTACGAAAATAAGCTAAGTCTGGAGGCAATGACTAAGTCTGGTGAGTTGGTCTACTAATTTTTTGAGATAGAAATGAGCTTAAAACCTGGGTACAGCAAGTGTGTTATGATAGCGAATTTTCAGATAAATTTAAATAGAAGTAAAAACCTTTTTATACTTTATCCGACGACTGTTTCACAGTTTTTGATATAGAAATGAGCTTAAAACCTGGGTACAGCAAGTGCGTTATGGTAGCGAATTTTCAGATAAATTTTCTGACGCTAAATAATCTGATACAAAATATTTTAGCATTGTTTTTGCTATATAGTTTTTATATCGCAAACTTACGAGTGTTATACAAATGAGCTTAAAACTTGAAGACAGCAAGTGCTTTATGGTAGTGAATTTTCATATAAAGCTTCTGGCACTAAATATTTGTAAATTTCCATAGAAAGCAGTTAATACAAAAATATTTTATTATAACGGAAACCTACCAAATTTGTTTATCATAACTTTTCTTGATATGATGTATAGAAAAATAACCTCGGTTCTAGGGACATCTGAAGAAATTTTTCAAAGGCTTGTTGAATTTAAAAATTTAGTTTTTAGGATTTGGAGCGAAATATTGATTATAGAAAAACTGTGTTACCTAAAAATGTTTTAAGGTTAGCGTATGCACCCAATAAATTTTTATTAGTTGGTTGAAACACTAGATGCAAAGTCAAAAGCCAACTAGCCTGTATTATGCAAACGAGTAATCACCATTTAAATGACGTGTGTAAATATGGCGGCTAGCGCATGCGTACAAGTAATTTGTTTATTAAAGTCCTACGTGTTTGGTATTAAATGAATCGTCTTGATTCACATATTAAGTTAAAAGCAATAAAACTCAACACGGCAACAAAGCTCAGCTGTAAGACTAATAATAATAATTAGATAAGTATAAAAGTTGAGAATTTCAAACGGAGCATTTAGTTGAAAACTGAAGCAGAACGAGTATAATATGGTGAACAACGGTAGAAAACGAAAATCTGCTAAAGCAGAAAATAGTGGTGGTAAAAAACTTAAAGTGCTACAAGACGTCTTACTGGGTAATGCAATAGAAAGTATTATTCCAAAAGAAGAACCAAAAACGTTGGAAAACATGATAAGTGAACTATGTACATTATATCCAACAGCAGAGGTTGATGAACAGCAGAATCAAGCTATAGAAAATATAATTAATGCAGCATATCCAACAAACCTACAAACACCATATCAACCTACGCAAGAAGATATTTTCAATCAGAAGCTGGTAGAAATCACTAATAAAAGCATCGAGAAAAAATTGAAAACAGAAGACTGTGAACTGATGTGTCAAACAACTTTTTCTCTTACGTCGAACGGCGAGAAGCTGCTTAGCATTGGCGTTAATCCAGTTTTAAATTTTTTGCCGTTAATTAAATTATCTCAGAAGAACTGTAATATACCTGTGTTTTTTGATGTGTGGACATTTGAAGAATTTTTAAACGTATTACCTACGATAATTTACAATTTGGAAAACAAATCTATAGAAACTAGTGAAACATATACTTTAACCAAATATCTTGTTAAATCACAAAGAAAAACTGTAAGTTTTAAGCTGAAACTCTGTGGTAAGGAATATGTAATTAATTTTAACTTGTCAATTCAATCACTTAAAATACTAGAAGATATCGGTTGTGTAGCTAAAGATTTATTGTTAGAACTAAGCTGTAAAAGTTTCTTTAATTTGGAGATGTTTGCTGATGATTTAAGGACCGAATTAGCTAAATTTAGAGACATTTCCCTAATTAGATGTGCCTTTTTCGTAGCTAGAGAAAGATATAGTGATATTTTAAGCATGGTATGTGAATTTGTTACAAAATACCAACACGTACTTAATGATATTGTAAACTATCGCAAATTTTAAATGTATAAATTGTAATAAAGAAATTATGAAAAATATTCGTTTTATTGAATAATTTTTACAAGGATATGTGTCAACACTGTTTAAAAATGAAAAATCTGAGAACACTATCTACATCCTCCGGAAAAACACATTAGGACCAGATGTTTCCAACGACTAATTAACCGCTATCTACATCCTCCAGAAACTCTATAGGATGTTTCCAACGACTAATTAACCACTATCTACATCCTTCAGAAACTCTGTAGGATGTAGATAGTGGTTAACGGTTAATTTCGCAAAAACTTGCGTCAGCTATGAGGTTTCATACACAGATCGTGAAAAAGTAACGCGGACTACTTTTTTACGATCTAAAATATTTATCCAACTCGCCAATACCTGTAAAATCCAATTCGTCTTCATAAGGCAGCTCATTTAGGTTAGGCTTATTTATTTACTTATTAATTTACTTATCTATATAGTTATTTATTTACTTCTTTATGTACTTATCTAGTCAAACGTTCCTAATATTAGTTTCTATACTCTTTCAAGATTTCCTTGTGAAAATATTTAGTTTAAAGACGTGTTATAATGTCTAAAGTGATTGTAGA
Organism: Tillus elongatus; assembly: GCA_964006375.1. Lineage (NCBI taxonomy): Eukaryota > Metazoa > Arthropoda > Insecta > Coleoptera > Cleridae > Tillus > Tillus elongatus. Next base: position 88,404,432 of record OZ023266.1, read on the forward strand.
AATTGAAAATCAATTTTAATACTGCTTATATTTAAGCGACTTGTCATAAATTTGTTAATAACGAAAACTTTACGTTTAGCTTTGTGTTGAGTAGGTTGTTGAAATAAAAAAACATATATTTTACAATGTTTATTTTAATAAAAGCATATATTTTACAACGTTTGTTTTATTATAAAGTATTGTAATACAAATTATTTTATATCTTTGCTAGTTATCCATGAGTTATGAGATTTATCAAAACCAAGCCATTTCACATACGACTTGGCGCCTTTCTTTCTGATCACTCTTTCAACTAAATAATAATCAGGGGTTGCAGTTTTTTGTAGCTCCTCTTCATAAAATCCACCACTGATTGGTTTGCCTTGCATGTCTTCTATTAAATAGGTGGTTGGATTAGTGCAGTGAACTTTAGTGATTTTAAACAGCTCCGTTGACCAACGCGGTGTATAACCTTTCTCAAATAATGTTTTAGCTTTACTTAGACGTACAACATCACCCACTTTAAATTTATTTTTGTTAAACACTTTCAGATTCGAGTAAACTTGTTTCAGGATAGCTTCTTCATTTTTCTTGTTAACATCTTGAGGTTTTACACCAGTTGTTCGATGAACAGTAGCGTTGTAAGTAGCAGTGACATCAGGTAGTGTATTAACCCACTTGTAGGAGCCAATCAAGTTGAAATTTTTATATATCTTCTCTTTTAAGGTACGTATGACTCTTTCCACTATTGCAGCCTTCTTCACGCTATAAGTGCTGTAGTGATTAATGTATTTTTTCATTAAGGCGTTAAATTTAGCGTTATAGAATTCTAACCCAAGATCAGACTGGATGTTAGAGGGTGCTGTACTAGTAGATAAAATATCAGCCATAGCTTTAGTCACCTCTCCAGCAGTTTTAGATTTAAGAGGGCGAGTCCACACATACTTTGAAAAACAATTAATAACCACTAAAATATACTTGTAACCAGAGTTGTCTTTGTAGTAGTCTGTAAATTCTGCTAAATCAATCTGCCACAAATCATTTAAACCTTTGATTATTGTACGTCTACGTTTAAAATTGATTCTTGCCGGTTTATATAACTCATCAATAATTTGTTTTTTGGTATCAGATGGCTCAACTGTTTTACGTCTCATGGTGATGTTGGATTTAAAAGTATCCACTTATCATGTAAATCTTTTAGTTTGCTGTCTATCTCACCTAGCTTCTTTTTCAACTTGTTATTCTTTAACACATCAATATCTTTTAAAACTTGAGCAGCTATCGTCTTGTCTAAATTTTTCAATTTGTTTTCAAACTCGCTTTTAAGAGCAGCTAGTTCTGATTTATGCACAGCTTCAAGGGTTATAGCGACAAGACTCTGTGATACTTCATCTTTATTCTTCTTATACTCATCTGCCCACACATCGACAAATTTTCTATTCACACCATCAGCAGGCTCGATAGGATCACCTACGTTACATAATTTATGGTTTTGCACATCAAAATCACCACTTGTAGTTTTCGGAAATGTTTCTCTGTGCACAATTTTGTTTAAGAAGCTGGGAGTCTTTGCAGAACGTCCGAACTTATCGATAGACATTTTTACACTGAACTTATTTTATTTGATTCCAACTAAACTCCATTTTTGATATCCGTTTATCCACCATAACCCAAACTGCTGCCACTGCTTCCTGAACTAGATTTCTATTTATCCCTTCGATAGCACCATCGATATACTCCTTAGTCACAAACGTTTTTTTAAGTTTATTTTCAATCGTAATCACTGCTTGATTTAAATCGTCTTTAGTAGCAAACGTATTTTTCAAGTCAGCTTCAAGTTTTGAAACTGCTAGATCTATATAATCTTTTTGAAGTTTAGATATAGCGGTATCAGCCATAGCAGTAAACGTTTTCTGAAGAGGAAAAACTGTTTGATGTATGTACTCCTTGATATCCTCTTTAAGACTAATTAATGTTTCATCAATGCTAGTTTTAAGCGGAAACGAGCTGTAGGCTTCATGTTTAAGATCCATATAATTTTTCATTAATTGCTCTTGCAGCTTTTGTAGTGATTGATCAACACCAGTCTTAAGTGGAAATGAGTTATAGACTTCACGTTTAAAATCATCATAGTTTTTAAATTTATGTTCAAAGTCTTTTTTTAAAGCTTCCAACTCCGGTTTATGTACAGCGTCAAGCAGTATAGCAATTTGAAGTGCTACAGCATCTTTGCTCACCTTATAATCAGCTTTAGTTTTCTGATAGTCAACTTTAGTTTTCTGATAGTCCTTTATCCATACATCAACAAATTTTTTACTTACACCATCTGTAGGTTCAACAGCATCACCCACGTTACACAACTTATGGTTTTGCACATCAAAATCACCACTTGTAGTTTTCGGAAATGTTTCTCTGTGAATAATTCTGTTTAGATGCTTTAAATTCTTTGCAGAACGTCCGAATTTATCGATCGGCATTTTGAAAATGGTGAAAAACACACAAATCTGTTTATATAACACCCACTTCCTTCAGTTCTTCAATAATCGACTGAATTTCGTTGTTGTGTGCGTTATTACCAGCTGCTTGAGAAGCTACTAACAGTCTAAGTCTATCAACCAACTCGTTTATATCATCCCAGTATACATACTCTTTCTGTTTTTTTGTATGTAGCATGTATGGCATACCACGGCCTAAAGTTACCGAGGAAGATCGCGCTCTAGCACCTTCTTGTTTTTCTAAAATTGGTTTTATTACATGTTGATATTTGGTAGAGGTGTTTCGTAGAACGTCTTCTTTAGGATTGTTCTCTTTTCTGTGAAGACTAGTAGTTGCCATATTCAAGTTTTGAAACTGCTAGATCTATATAATCTTTTTGAAGTTTAGATATAGCGGTATCAGCCATAGCAGTAAACGTTTTCTGAAGAGGAAACACTGTTTGATGTATGTACTCCTTGATATCCTCTTTAAGACTAATTAATGTTTCATCAATGCTAGTTTTAAGCGGAAACGAGCTGTAGGCTTCATGTTTAAGATCCATATAATTTTTCATTAATTGCTCTTGCAGCTTTTGTAGTGATTGATCAACACCAGTCTTAAGTGGAAATGAGTTATAGACTTCACGTTTAAAATCATCATAGTTTTTAAATTTATGTTCAAAGTCTTTTTTTAAAGCTTCCAACTCCGGTTTATGTACAGCGTCAAGCAGTATAGCAATTTGAAGTGCTACAGCATCTTTGCTCACCTTATAATCAGCTTTAGTTTTCTGATAGTCAACTTTAGTTTTCTGATAGTCCTCTATCCATACATCAACAAATTTTTTACTTACACCATCTGTAGGTTCAACAGCATCACCCACGTTACACAACTTATGGTTTTGCACATCAAAATCACCACTTGTAGTTTTCGGAAATGTTTCTCTGTGAATAATTCTGTTTAGATGTTTTAAATTCTTTGCAGAACGTCCGAATTTATCGATCGGCATTTTGAAAATGGTGAAAAACACACAAATCTGTTTATATAACACCCACTTCCTTCAGTTCTTCAATAATAGACTGAATTTCGTTGTTGTGTGCGTTATTACCAGCTGCTTGAGAAGCTACTAAAAGCCTAAGTCTATCAACCAACTCGTTTATATCATCCCAGTATACATACTCTTTCTGTTTTTTTGTATGTAGCATGTATGGCATACCACGGCCTAAAGTTACCGAGGAAGATCGCGCTCTAGCACCTTCTTGTTTTTCTAAAATTGGTTTTATTACATGTTGATATTTGGTAGAGGTGTTTCGTAGAACGTCTTCTTTAGGATTGTTCTCTTTTCTGTGAAGACTAGTAGTTGCCATTATGTCTGCGTAGTCACGTAAAGCTTCCCGATTGTTCAAAGCACTCATACCAGGTTTTCTCAAAAATATCAACTCCAACAGATGATTAGTACCGTAATATCTTCTGTCACCAACCACAATTTGAAAGGTTTCTCTATTTTTAAAATCTACGTTAGTAACAACAAATTTAATAGGTTTGTTTCCAAGCATCCAGGTGTTGGTAGCTTTATCATAAGTAACACCATATGTTTGATCACAGGAATGATTATCTGTAAAATATTTATCAACATAATATCTAACAACTATTGGATAGGAACTTAACATTCGTTCGTACGCTGCTTTTGGTGTATTTGCAGCAGCATCTAATTTTCTATAAGCTTTAGTCGCCCATAATTCAGGTTCTGGTACCTCCGCCTCCAATTCAAACGTTTCATCATCACTAAGGAATGGAATTTCCTCCTTTGCTGCTGTTGGTTTGACATCAACTTCAGTTTTAGTCGGTTTCTGTTCAGTTGTTTGAGTGGTAGCCAATAATGTAGCAGGTTTCTGTTGCGTTGTTTGAGTAGTAGCTAATGATGTGGTGGTTTTAGTCGGTTGGTGTTGAACAGTAGCCAATGCCGTGTTTTTCGATATATCACTCAAAGGTTTTAAGATGGGTTTATATAAACGTTGTAATGTTTCATCTGTCTCTGTTTTGCCAAGCTTCAAAGCTAAATATTTCTTTCGAATTATCTTTGATAGATCAGCTATTTTACGTTGTATATTTGGTGGTGCTACTATTTTACGATGACGAACAGCTTTAGATTTTTTCGACATGTTTACTCTATGTCGAACAACTTAATACTAACGTTTTCCAGTCAAGTGAGATATATAAAGTGATCAAACCCTTTGCGATATCTTCCTTGTGTTAAATCAGAATCTTTAACGACAACCACCATATCATGTTTGTTTTGCCAGCATTCACCACAAAGGAGGTTGAACTTTTCAAAACTCATATCGGTAGTTACATGATCATCATACACATGTTTAAGATTAGTTTCATCTTGTTTAAATAAAACTATAATGTTAGCATTATCACGCACCAATTGCTTCGGAACTTTGCTATATGTCTGACATAAGTAGAAACTGTCAATATTTTTATGTCTACCCATACAAAAATACGATTTTATTTTATCTTGCCTATCACAGGCTACATCATCAAATATAAAAATTGAATTACTCTTTGCATCTGCAGGATCTAATATCTCTTCGTTTTCACTATATGGATAGTATCCAACACCTTTTGTAGCATCCAACACCTCCTTTAACATACTGTATTTAGGTTGATATAAAGACTTTGAGTATACGTATACGTTTTGAAATTTTAAACCGTTGGGTTCAAACAACAAACTTAACATAACATTTGTTTTACCACATCCACTTGGACCACATATCAAACATCTAACTGTGTTTGGTAAAAGAAGTCCATGTCTTTGCTGTTTAGGTGATGGAATGGTAACAACATCATCTATGTTTGTGACTGGTAGGGTAGCTTTTGCGTGTTTAACAATACGCATCGTTAACTAAACTAAAACTTTTTACGAGTGCAACCATCTATATAAATACTCAGATTTATCATACCTCATTAGCAGTATAAATGTTGGTGTGCCAAGGTGAAGGTCTTGTTAACACAGCCATCAACAAATTACCTGTTGAGCTGCATGTTCCTGGTTATCAGTTTTGTGGTCCGGGTACTAAACTTAAAGAACGTTTAGCAAGAGGTGATCAAGGTATCAATCCTTTAGATCGTGCGTGTCGAGATCACGATATCGCATACTCTCAATCAAAACAGTTGAGTGATAGACATCGAGCTGACGAGGTGTTGGAGAACCGAGCGTGGGAGAGAGTAAAGTCGAAGGACGCAAGTTTTGGTGAAAAGTTAGCTGCTTGGGGTGTTACAAACACTATGAAAGTTAAAAGAAAGCTTGGTATGGGTTTAACCCCAAAGACAACCACCAAACGTAAACGTAGCAGTAAAAAAGTAAAATGTGGCGGTAAAATACCATTTAAAAACATACTAAATTTAATGAAAGGTGCTATTGCTGTGGGTGCGGAAGTTCCATCTGTAAAAAATTTACTACATGTAGCGAGAAAAGTAATTAAAAATGCTGGTGGTCGTAAGAAAGTCAAGACACCCAGAGTTATTCCAGTACCGAAAAGTGGAGGTTTCCTTCCACTACTACCTTTAATTTTTGGTGGTCTATCAGCGCTAGGCGCTCTAGGTGGTGGTGCTGCAGGCATTGCTAAAGCAGTTAACGATACTAAATCAGCCAAACAAAAATTGGAAGAAGCAAAACGTCATAACCAAACGATGGAGGCTATTGCTGTTGGTCACCGAGGTAGTGGCTTGTATATGAAGAAACAGCGAAGCGGTTTCGGTTTGTATTTACATAAACCAAAAAACGTGTAAAGTGTTTACCAGCAAGACCTCTAACAAATATACATCTTGTGAAATTTGCTGGTAAAATGAAAATTCCATATTTTAGAGGTGTATACATGCGAGATACTTTACCATCGAATGGATCACGCAAGAATGAATCATTTATCATGAATTTGCAAACAAACAAAGAGTCAGGTAGTCATTGGGTTGCAGTTAAGAAACGTGGTGACACAGCCGTGTACTTTGACTCATATGGAAACTTGAAGCCACCAAATGAACTGTTGTATTATCTTAAAAACTGTACTATATTGTATAATCATGATGTATATCAAAAGTATAATACTTATAATTGTGGCCACTTATGTTTAAAATTTTTAAATAAAAGACTTAAACAGTAGTATCTGTGTTTCAGTCATGGCGCGTACGTTTGCTTTGAAGGGTTCTACGTCCTCTTTATCGATGGAAATATTTCCACCGTTAGTATTAAAACCACACTTTGAGTATTCGCTCGCGCTTGCAAACTTTCATACATATAACACTATACCAAACATAGAACGTGGGTGTAATAAGTTTCATTATTTTTCTGCTGTGAGTGGTAGAAAGATTCGACAAGAAATAAGTATTCCTGATGGTTCATATGAAATCAGTGATATCGAGAAATACATTCAGAATGAGTTGTTACGACGTTATATTAAAGATAAACATCTGGATCCTGCAGTAGAACACAACATCGATGTGGTAAAACTGTTTTCGCTAAAAGCCAACAACAACACTTTGAAATGTGAGATTACATGTCAGTATGATATAGACTTTTCTACCGATGCTTCAATAGCACCAATATTGGGATTTTCTAAACAACGTCTTGCTACAGGTAAACTTTACGTTTCCAATTTACCCGTAGAAATTGTACGAGTAAAGACGATTCGTTTGGAATGCAACATAGTAGATGGTTCTTACCACGATGGAAAACCTACACATACAGTATATGAGTTTGCTCCTATGGTAGACCCTGGTTATGCGATTGATATAAAACCATATAGTAAGGTTTTTATGCCTCTTACCACACGTATCATTTCGCATATAAATGTAAACATTATCGATCAGAATTCAGTACCTGTGAACTTTCAAGGTGAGGAGATCATTGTGATATTGGAGTTGAAAGAGACACCAACATATTATGCTGATTATAAATAGTAGTAATCAAACCGCTCCAGCTTCAGTATCTTCGCTACCTGAGTCGAAAGCGGTTCTATCTTGGGAGAACATACAGTTTCTACAATCATTGGGTTACGATGTTAAGCAAACTACATATATTCGCAGACCCTGTGCACGACGAGTCAATCAGAGGGGAAGAAATACACACATACGCTCCTCAAACCAGATCGTTTGACCATAATGACACCTGTGAGTTTGCAATCAACCAACAAGATATTTTTTACGATTGGTCTTCATCTGTTCTACTGATAAATGGTAGTATTGAGACGAGTGGTACGATTGGAACTGTAGAAGTAACGTCTAATGCAGCAGCTCATTTGTTTTCCTCTATTGCGGTTGAAATGTGTAATCAGATTATTGAACATGTGAGAAATCCTGGTATAGTTACATCAATTAGAACACTTTTGGAAGCAAACAGTGATGAAGCAAGAGCTCTGATTCCAGCGGGATGGCATCCAACCGAAAACAATGTGATGTTAAAAAATGATCGTTTTTGCTACTGCATACCTCTTAGCTACTTGTGTAATATTTTCAAAGACTATAAAAGAGTGCTTTTCAGTAAATTGCTTCTACGTCTCACTAGAGCTCAGAATGATAGAAATTGCTTTATTTTGATTGGTGCCGCAGATGCAGATAAGGCATTAAAGTCTAACATTGAGTATATGGCTCTGCAGGTGAAACATATCCACCCTAGTGAAGTTATACAGCAGCAATTATTAAAGTCGATTGCTCTAGATAAGAAAATCCTTATACCATATAGAAAATGGGAGATGTATGAATTACCAAATCTAAATAATTCAACGAAAGACTTGTGGTCTATTAAGACATCCTCAAACACTGAACGACCCAGATTTGTTATTGTGATATTCCAAACAGATCGATACAGTAACGTTAGAAAAGACATCAACGAGTTTGATCATGTGGGTATTCGAGATATAAGACTTCACTTAAATTCGAAACAAATCCCCACAGAGGGTATGAACCTGAACTTTAACCAAGCAAATTACGTCGAGGCATATAGAAACATGATTGAATTTCAACGTTCGTATGTTGGCAGAGAACCACAGCCTACCTTGGATTACAAGTCTTTCCTAAAATATCCCATGTTTGTATTTGATTGCTACAAGTATAGCGACTCTATAAAACCTTCTACTGTGGATATCAAATTGGAAATGGAAAGTACTACCAACTTTCCCACTCATACGAAATGTTTTTGTGTAATTATACATGATTGCGTCATCGAGTATGCCCCACTCTCCAACATCGTACGCTATATAATGTAGCTGTAAGGATGCTGCAATCACTTTCACTATGAGGTTCGTAGTCGTTGATACTCAGTTTTTGTCTGCCTGAATTTACACCTAAAGAGTTTGTGATTTATAATGGTTTCCAAACAGTGCATTGTGTTTTTAAACCGCATACACCATTACGTTTACTGTCTGCAGACATAATCAAGCAAGTGAAGTTTCTACAAACACAACACCATTGCCTTGACTATAATTGTGGTGATATTAATTTAGAAGAATTACCAAACATAATAGCAAAACATATTATAGCCCAACGTGTTGACAGAATTTATGTTAAAGGTGAAAACAAGCAAAGGTTTTTGTTACATTTACTATCAACCTGTGGTTATCAAGTGGATGTTATCAACCTGGAAACCAGTGAACGTTGTCCAAAGTTAGTGCCTGATACTCCTTTGTGTATGGATCATACTTTAGGATATAATAGAAAATGTATCTGTAGCATAAATAACTGTATATCATTATTTACTTATATTGTAAGCTTAATGCCATAATAAAACAAACTTTGTAAAATATATCTGCTTTTTATTTTAAACTACTTTAAAATACATTTATTAATATTAATTTCCAACCACATTAGTCTTTCCAACATCCATCCGCTATCACCTTCAGCAAACTCTAAAGCTTTTGTGTAAATCTCCTCAGTAAATTCTTGATATATATTTTCAAAGTTAGTTGCCACTGTGATATTTTTATTTTTAGTATTAAATGACTTCATTTCTTTTTTATTTCGACTTTGGAGCACATACAAACCAAACAATTCTAGATTCATTTTAACTGTATCGTGTTTGGCTAAAGCAGCCTCCATCAAATGAAACAATTTATGCTTCACACTTTCCATGGCAAGTCGTATATCACTACCATCCATACTAATACGATAGGTAGCCATTCTGTTTTTTAAAAGCTTGAGTTAACATATAAACTTGTTCAACTTCCCACGGTTCACACACTTTAGATTTGTGAATTTCACTACGTAAATGTCCAGAGAAAGCACTCTTTTTCACTTGTAACGAGCACGATTCACAGTATCTCATCTTAACTATAGGTGCTTAACTAATGAGTAAAACACAGACATCTTCAGTTTATATATTTTTATTAACAAATATGTTTACGATAAATATCTTTAAGTACAGTGTAATATTTAAAACCAAAATACATGAGCATAAATATGGCAAGACACATAAGAAAACCAGTTGATATAAACATAGAAATATAATTTGAAGTGAACAGGTAAGAATCATTTAACACAAGAGTTCTCCAGTCAGCTGTCTCACCTCGGGTGCCATGATCAAACAAAAACATAAGTTTATAATGTACTATATCAGTCTTAATATTGGACATGTTGTATGTTGAAACTTCAATCACTTCATCGTTGTGCAGATATGTTCTTGGTAGTCCAGACCATTTGGTGCAGTCATCGAAACAGATTCGCACTTCTTTCACATTTGGTGGTTTGTAGACGTAAAACACATTTTGACACAATGCTGTCAGGATGACGAAGCTTGCTTTAAGAGGTGGTGCCATTGATGAGGTTATTGATGTCGGTTAGCACTTGTTCTTGAGCGTAATGCAAACACTCTGACATGTAATACTTGAATGTTGGAGACATGTTGTTGAGTAGGGTTTTTATCACTCGGATGGTTTGCGCAGCACTCACATCTGAATTACCCAGCTCTGTTAATGTTTGAACGATGTCGCGAAGAAAACAGTCATATATCCAAGCAAACTGTGTTTCTCTTACATACTCAAATCTTTCCTTAATGATTTCCTCATGCTCCACCAGCTTTTCTACAGTGTCTTCATTTAGATACATAACCATATGTGTAAAACAATTATTAACACACAAAACTTTTTCACTTAGCATAGTTGTAGGAGAGATTCGACAGTAGCTCGTCTGAGTTACAGCATGAGTTTGTTCATTATCTTTAAACCACTTTGCAGATAATGCACGTATGTTATCCATAAAATCGTAAAACTGCCACTCTTCCAATGCTAGATATTGATTTTCTTCATCTAGAGCCAAAGGGTTAACAAATTTCACAAGTATTGTGAACTCATTTCTTGCACTAACACCAGTCACTAATTTTACAGATCTTCTGATGTTGAAAGTTGTTTCCATCAGCATCCTAGTATCATCTTGATATTTGTTAAACAATAACTTTTTCCTATGATGTTCACGGAAATCAGGACCATCGTTTTCGTCACACATTGTTTCAGCACAACAATTCCAAGCAGCTTTCATAGCTAGAAATTTTAAACTAAACTTGCTATCGTAAACTCTGATGTTAAATAGGTTTTCCCTCTCCACTTTAATTGGTTGTATTCTTCTGGTTGGTTGACTGTTAAACTTTAAAAATCTTTTACAATCCCTAAACACCTTATAATATTTCGCACAACATTCCATGTTCTTTATATCACAGCTTTCTGTGTAAACTAAATATTTCTAATGGTTTCTACATCATAATAACTTTTATATTGATCTTGAGCTTCTCCAGGTAAATATTTAAAAAATGGTTTGCTTAAATGCGTACCTGGACGGTATCGAATGAGCGCTAGAGCGAAGAACTGTGTGGAGCAGTATCCAGCTAAATATATATCACATAATTCAACTATATGACCACTCTCATAGTCTTCACCTTCAGAGTCGCGTTCATCTGTAAAAGCCTCGCTTTGTATTTCCAACACCAACTGTTTTAATTCACACACTTCATCGCCTATTCTATTTTTACGTCCATACCACTGCTCGTAGTTATACGCCATACTTAACAAATAAATATTTGTTTGAAATTCTCAACCTTTTATACAAAAAAAATTCTAGAGTTTTATCTATTTCATACGACTTTAAGGTCATTCAGCGGAAATAAAACCACAAACAGGAAATATGAACTGCTCACAAGGTTATTTCAACAGCTGCAAGGAAACTATGTTGGCTAACAAGGTCAATTTCGGGAAATGCTAAATATAGTCATAGTTGGAAGCGATATCGCGGCTACCACTAGATGTATTGTTGCCAGCTCTACTTTCAACAGATTCTTTAAATCAAACCGATTCCAATAAGACTTAAGAATATAAATTTTTTATTGTACACATGTACATATGTTAAATTTGGATTCTGCTTACCTAGACGAGTGATATGACACCAAACACGTAGGACTTTAATGCATAAATAACAAATTACTTGTACGCATGCGCTAGCCGCCATGTTTAAATGGCGGTTCCTCATTTGCTTAATACAGGTTAGTTGGCTTTTGATTACGTCATCTCAGGTTAGTTCGCTACTTGTTCGGGTTAAATACGAAGTCAGGTGGTGGAGATATTCGGGTCTAGTCAGTGACTCCGCCACCTTGTGTTCGGGTTAGCTCGGAGGTCGTCGGGTCCACCACCTTGTGTTCGGGTTAGCTCGGGGGTCGTCGGGTCTGGTCAGTTCCACCACCACCACCGTCACCACCGGTGGCGGAGTGGCGGTGGTGGCTCCAGAAGGAACCATCTATACCTACTACAAGAGAGTGTGTGTTGGTTTTAGGTGTTAATACAGCTTGTTCTAACTTACTTAAATATTATATTTCTTCTGTTCAACAAGACGATTATTTTGATGTGTCACACATGTATGTAGCTCTAAGAATAGCTATACCGGAAGTGTCTACCGGAAGTAACATTTTTATTGAATATGCTTATAGAGTTTGCTTTGCTGAACAGCGTGTATGTATTGGTTCTATCGTACATCTCACCGATCTTCCGCGATAAGGATTTAAAGTTTTTTATCTCAGTTTCTTGTAGACCTTGTTACGAAACATACATTTTTAAAGTCGGTTCCTTTCTATCACTTTCCATTCAAAAGATATAACGATTTAAAGTTTATACCGGAAGTGGCCATTTTATTGTATATTCCAATTTGATTTGACCTCCTTAACACCGTGCATGTATTGGTTCTATCGTACATCTCACCGATCTTCCGCGATAAGGATTTAAAGTTTTTTATCTCATTTTCTTGTAGACCTTGTTACGAAACATACATTTTTGAAGTCGGTTCCTTTCTATCACTTGTCGTTCAAAAGATATAACGATTTAAAGTTTAGACCGGAAGTGGCCATTTTATTGTATATTCCACTTTGATTTGACCTCCTTAACACCGTGCATGTATTGGTTCTATCGTACATCTCACCGATCTTCCGCGATAAGGGTTTAAAGTTTTTTATCTCATTTTCTTGTAGACCTTGTTACGAAACATACATTTTTAAAGTCAGTTCCTTTCTATCACTTTCCGTTCAAAAGATATAACGATTTAAAGTTTAGACCGGAAGTGGTCATTTTATTGTATATTCCACTTTGATTTGACCTCCTTAACACCGTGCATGTGTTGGTTCTCTCGTACATCTCACGGATCTTCCGCGATAAGGGTTTTAAGTTTTTTATCTTATTTTAGTCGCCATTTTTTAATTCTGCTTACTTAGACGAGTAACATGACACTAAACACGTGGGGGGTTAGCTTAAGAAGGGAATTGAACCTGTAACCAACCATTGTTTCTAAGCTTACTGTTTAGTTATTCAGTACCTCTTTGTATTTGTTTGACGCTACCATATCAAGGAGCATATATCAGGAATCGAACCTGTATCTCTTTCAAAATAAAATCAACTACTTGCCGCGCCCACACATAAGGCTAAAAAAAGTTCCTATTTTTAAGAGTTGAACCTGTTGTCCATTTTGTTTCTGAGCTTCCTTCTTTGTTTTGCCAGCGACCTCTATTGTCTCTACGATATTTAAGTTTGGTTTCCTATTTGAACCTGTTGTCTATTTTGTTTCTGAACTTCCTTCTTTTGTTTGCCAACGACCTCTGTGTGTTATTTTTACAGATTTGATATTCCCTCATTAAATGTAAGAAGGGCTTTATCTTCCAGCTCACATTTATATAATATTAAAACATATTAATTCTTATTTTGTGAATCATTCAATTGTCTAATAATAATAAAATATTTAAATATGTTACATGTATGGTTTGTTTTAATTAAAAGTCGTATATATACAAATCTGAAACAATAAATTAACAAGTGCTTGATTAGCCGCGACGGTTAAGGTAGTCGTTCCTCATCTGAATGTCCCGGGTTCGAAACTCACCTGCTCCAAATGGTTTTTTTCAATATCCCCAGAATAATAGAAGTAATAGGTCAGACACTTTGGAATGTTTGCATGTGACTGTCTGGCGCAAGTCATGTGACGTCACTGGGCCACGCCCACAAGGGGTGGGGCTCTGCCTACAAGGGGGGAGGGCTCCGCCCACTAGGGGTGGGGCTCCGCCCACTAGGGGTGGGGCTCCGCCCCTAGGGGGGAGGAGGGGGTACCCCCACTCCTACCCCCACTACCTGTCTGCCTCAAGTGGGGCAATACCTACTATTATTTCTAAACAAATTGACAAATTTGATTACTCATATATTTTTACGGTAATCGTTAATTTTTCCCACGATAATCCATTAAAACACCATTTTCCAAGAATTTTGCTAAAACAAATGTTCCATCAAAACTTCGCTAAACATTTTCTAACAGATAAATTCGAAACCAAAGTAAAAATTTTTTGTAATTAAATTTGCTATAGCAAGAACATTTTGTACATGACAATTCGCCAATAAAATAAATGAAAAATTATACAGCCTAATCTATACAGAGGTATATACTTTTTCTGTAGCTCCACAAAGAAACTATTTTTTCCCTGACGATACCGTAAACAACGAAACCGGTTGCAGGGAAGGAAACAAGCACTTGAAAATTAAGTGTTGAAACTAAGTCAATGTAGTCAATCTGCCCGTGTAACAACTATTACAAAAAGGTCATAGCCGATGTGAGGTATCGTTCGGACAAACTTGAGACATGCCACATTTCAACTGCCTGCGGCTACAATTTCGCTCGGGGTAGCTGCCAGTAGCTTTAAATAACTGTAATAAACTTAAAGTATTTTGTAGTGACTCTAGGGCATTTTAGTCTTTTGATAAATTGGATAATATATAAGACATCCATAGTCTATCTTCGATCTCACAAGTGAAGAGTCTAATCTTTTTAAAGTTTTAGCATTACTAAATTGCTGACAGTTTAGACACAAAAATCCGATTATACGAAATACACTTAAAATAAGTTCTTGCACATGTAAATCTAATTGTAGTAAAGAATTAAATGTAAGCCCCAAATCTCTAGCACTATTTGATCTTTTGAATCGAACATGATTTACAGTGTATGGGAAAATACAGTTGTTTCGTCTTCTTTTAAAAAAACACGACACTTTAGCAAGTTCAAACATAGGCTATCAACGCCACACCACTCATAAACTATAGCAGTGGCTTTCTGGAGTTTAATACAATGATCAATAGAGTTTACTGAAATGTATAATTTCAAGTCGTCGGAAAAACCAGATGATCAGAGGGCAAAGAGAAGCTCGTCATTCATAAATAAAAGAAATAATAAGCGCCCCAAGTTTGACCCATGAGGAACACCAGATTAAGTAACTAATTCAATCGATTTATAGCTATTGTAATAAATATATTGACTAGAATTAGACAGGTATGATTGAAATAAACATAACAGTGACCGTGGTTGTGTGAAGCCAAAACTTCCAGTTTTTGAATGAGTAACCCATGAGGGACTCGGTCAAAGACCTTTGAAAAAACCGCGTATAGCAGGTCGACCCGACCTTTATTATTTATGATTTAGAAATATATTCCGTCATACGGATGAGATTTGCTGATACTAGAAATGTAACCGTTTACAAGCGGCTAAATGTGACTATATAAGCAAATTTCGAAAATCTTTGAATCTCAGAAGCCATGGCATTTGGCATAACATATATAGTAGAAAAAATGTACCATATTTCATCAAAATAACGTTATTCTTTGAAAAGGTAGAATAATTTTCCAAAGGAAACTTAAAATGTGCCCGAAAAAACTGGTCGGATTTTCCTGTGCAGTGACCCTTTTTGATAAGTACATTTGGAGAACCCAATTTACCACAACACATGTTTTTAAAGACCTGGCGATCGTTTGACTAACAAAGTTAGCGTAATTAGAGGATGGAAAATTCTAGAATTTTTTTCAACGAATTCTGAAAAAGTTTAAGTTTCATCCATATAAAATCCAGCTAGTTCGGGAATTAAATGAAGATGATTATGACCAGCGCTTGGAATTTTGCAAAAATATTTCTCAAAGAATAATTGGCAACAGGCAATTTCTTTTTAACACTTGTTTTTCCGACGAAAGTTCTTTCTTTTTGAATGGCACTGTACATCGTCATAATTGTAGGTTATCCTCAGTTGAAAACCCTCAAACTCCACAAAAAATCAATGTTTGGACGGGTATGTCTGATGATCACATTGTTGGATCAATCCTCATAGCCGACACTTTGACAGGAGAACGGTATTTGGAAATATTGCAAGACTTGGTTTACCCTATGCTAATTGACATTGTTGAGAGCGATGAGAGATACTCGGAACAACATTAATTTTTCCAACAAGATGATGCTCTACCGCATTATGCCGCTACTGTTAGGGAGTTCTTGGATATACACTTTCTTGGTCAATGGATAGGTCAAAGAGGTGCTCTAGAATGACCAGTCCGATCTTCAGACCTGTCCCCTTTAGACTTCTTTGTGGGGGCATTTAAAATCAGAAGCTTATCCTACCACGTGCGATTCATTGAAAGAGTTACGTCAGCGCATTATTGATGGACGCCAGAGAATTACTCCTGAAATGCTTGCAAATGTTAGGCCAAAATTTGAAAAAAAATTTTACAATTGTATGGAAGTTGGTGGTTCTCAATTTTAACATTTATTGGATTAACGTTTAATTCGTTGATATGTTGGTTTTTTGGTTTAATAGTATGCTTGGTCCTAATTATTTTCAACATTTCCTTCAATACTATGCTAAGTTTTTAAGGGAAATGATTTAGTTTTTTTATTTCTCGGGAAATTCATTAGTGATATTTCAAAACTCCATATCTTTTAAACAAATAGACCTAATTTCAAAAATAAAAACGCAGTGTATAGGGAATCAAAAGCTCTTTTTAACGAGCTATCACATGACCTCTATTCATATTTGAAAAAAATTGAGTGATGACACCCCCGCTTAGGAGTGTAAAGTCTGGGCTATACTTTTTGCGTCAAAAGTGTTTCAGGTTTTTTCGACAACAAAATTTCGTGGCAACTACGGCTTCTAGCTCGTTTTCAATGGGCCGCCCTATATATATATATATATATATATATATATATATATATATATATATATATATATATATATATATATATATATATATATATATATACATATATATACATATATATATATATATATATATATATATATATATATATATATATATATATATATATAACGAGCTAGCAGCCGTAGTTGCTCATTTTACCAAATTCAAAATTCAAATGTCGAGATCTTCTCATTTGTGATTTTGTTCCCGAAAATTCACTAAAAGATAAATAACACGTTTCCCAAGCAAGGCAATATTCTAATTATTAACACTTGCTTATAAATAGGGGAGTTCAAGAAGAGACAGGCTGTGATCTTCGGGCGTTTCATAAATATAGAAGGTATGATGACATAGAATTTTTTTTGTAATGTTTCGATTTTTGTGGGAAATAATTTTTGGCGAAGTTTTGATGCAACTTTTTTACGAAATTCGTGAAAAATAACGTTTTAATGAATTTTTGCGGAATTTTGTAAACAATTTTGTTGACACATTTGGCTGTCTTTTTTGTAAATTTATATCGAATTTGCATAGGAAAAAGTCGCTTATCATGAGATCAAGAGAGCCTCGGTTGTTTAGTGGTAAGAACGTGTGCCTCTGAACCGAAGGGTACTGGGTTAGATCCCATAGGGTACTCCTTTAATTTTTTCAGTACATACTGTACAATTAACATCAACCGAGGTTGTGGCATTGTATTTGAGCAAGTTGAATGTCTGCACGTTCCGCCCTTTGGAGGGGGCGTAAAGCCGTCGGTACCGTGTCCATTCGATGTTGGGAGTGTTAAAGATCCCTACCCTCCTTACAGAAAGACAGGAGTTCGGCAAAATTTCCAGGATAGTGAGGTGAAACTGCTCCCTGGCGTCGGTGATTGGCCATAGTCGCGGAGATAGGCCGACGTTAAAAAAATAAAAACACACAACACAACACACGAGATCGAGACTAAGACATTTGAAAAATTCCTTTAAATAGTAACCATTACAGTGAACCATATATAGTTCACTATCATAAAATGATATATGTCTATGTATATATATATATATATATATATATATATATATATATATATATATATATATATATATATATATATATATATATATATATTCTATGAAAATTCACTACTATAACGCACTCGTCCAGGGTTTTTTGGGGAGTACGAAAGCCCATTTGACTGTCTTAATACTTGTCGATCCCTTAACCCGAAATCTTTTTTTTTGTCTATAAAATTACATCAAATGTGGTAATCATACAAAAATTTTTAGGCTCCAGCGCAACTGATTTTTTTTACTTTAAATGCCTATATCTTTTGTGCCTTTTAACTTGTGTGTGTGTGTGACGTCAGATTGCACTGGCTGCGGTATGGTTACCATTCGCACATTTTAAAAGCCTTTTGTTACAACTAGTATGTGAATTCAACAGTTCATATGCATTCTGTCATGGTGCATTGAAATATGTTCCAACATGGAGTTTTGGATATTTTTTATTTTATTTATTTGTATAATAATATTAATAATGGTGCTTTTTATGTTAACTTAAGCCTACTTAAGATCTAGATACTATTTAAGGGATTTAGACAGGGACACATATTCTTCATGCCAATGGGGCCTATCATGGCAACTTTTCTCTTTGACATACAGGAGGGCCACTGACGTCATGGGTACATATAAAGGTAGACACAAATGACACATAAACTTAAAGCCTAGTTTTTTTCATATTTTTAGTTGGAGTTTTTTAATTAACTTATATATAAGCAAATATATATTTTTATTACTTTCCATTTGTAGAAGTTGTCCCAAATTAAAGGGTTGCTCAACGTCTTTTAAGTTGTGTATTCTGTTTAGGAATTCATTTCTGTAATCCCATCCAATTGAGCACTCTAGTAAAACATGTTGTGCGCTTCCTTCTTCACCACATTCGCAATATGGGTCATTTTTAAGGTTGAGTTTGTGTAAATGGGTAGGTATCAAGGAGTGGTTAAATCGCAAACGACATATGCTAGTTACTAATCCTCTAGGATATCCAGCAAACCATAACTGGCAAGGTAACTTTGGTACAATTCTTTTATAAAATATACCTTTATCGTTTCTGTGATATTCAGTTTCCCACAGCTGTCTTTGTTGTCTAAAAAATAAAGTTTTTATGTCTGTCCATGGACAGGGATATTCTAAAAGGTTTTCACAATTTAAAGCTTCTTTAGCCATTCTGTCCACAGTTTCGTTATTTGTAATCCCACAATGAGCTTTGATCCATGCAAATCTAACATCGATCTCCATCTCTTCTAACTCTATTAAAATGCGGATAATCTGAATTATTAAATAATTGTTTTTATAGTTGTAGTAGAAGTACTTTAGTGAATCCGCACAGCTTTTGCTGTCAGTCAAAATTAGAATATTTTTATTTCCAATATTTTTTGTATATTTTAGGGCTTCTATTATAGCTATTGTCTCTGCTGAAAAAATACTCATCTTACAATCTAAACGGTATTTGAAATTTTTATTCAGTTGAGGATCGTAAACAGCACAGGCAGTTCCCTCGTTTGATTTAGAAGCATCTGTAAACAACTGGTAGGATGTTTTATGAAACTCCTCTATATCACTATTAAACATGGCGTTTCTTATTTGTGCCGGGTACTGGGAATAATCTCTCAAAATTGTGACTGTAATATTTGGAAGAACAGATGGAAAAAGCTGATAAACTGGACATATGTTAGATCTGTATATGTTCTCACCGGTTTGTTTAAAATCTTCATAACAGGAGACTAAAGCAGGGGATTTCTTTTTGACCCAATACAAATTTGTCAGATCCAACAAAAACAGCTGGTGGACCTTTTCAATAAGACTACTGTTGTTGGCAAACATTTTTGCTATAAAACGACAACCTAGTATTTTCCTTCTGTAAGCTAACGGCATTTCGTTACATTCGGCCAGCATGTTATCTATAGGAGTACTTCTAAAGGCCCCTAGACATATTCTGATACACCTATTTTGAATTACATCTAATTTACTTAAATGTGTACGTGCCGCTTGTTGGTACAGCATACTCCCATAATCTAAAATGGACCTTATATATGATCTATACATCAACAGTGCTACCTCCACGTCTGCTCCCCATGTAGTGTGTGTAGTTGACCTTAGTATATTGATGCCCTTCTCACTACGCTTTATAAGATATTCTATGTGGTGTCTCCACAATAATTTTCTGTCTAAAAGTATTCCTAAATACTTAACATATGGTTTTATAGGTATTATAGTGCCCGCTATATCTATGTATATCGGTTCAATATTTCTTTTCCTAGAAAAAATACACGATTCTGATTTAGCAATAGAGACTGACAAACCATTGCGGAAACACCACAAAGATAGTTTCTTAAATACTATTTTCACTAGATCTATTGCCTTTTCAATGTCATTGTTACTAGAATAAATACATATGTCATCAGCATAATACAGAGTATCTGCACCTGGTATTTTAATATTGTCATCTATATCTAAGGTGTATATTATATACAGAATAGGACTAAGTTTCCCGCCTTGTGGTAATCCTCTATTTACTTTACGGGGGCCAATCAAATTATTGTGTACTTTAAAATAGTTAATTCTATTAGTGTACAATTTTATGATTTTTCTTGAGAAAGCACAAGGTAATCCTATGGCTAGCATTTTCTTGTATAAAATATTTAAATTTATGTTATCGTAAGCGCTCTCTATATCAATAAACAGCGCAACCAAAGACTTGTTATGTGAGAAAGCTAGATTAATATCTGAAACCAGATGTGAAATGTTTCCTATGGTTGAATGTTCTTTCCTAAAGCCAAATTGTGATTTCGGAATCTTCGCACACTGCTCCAACCATGCCTCTAATCTATTTTTTATGAGATTTTCATAGATTTTCAGGACACATGAAGCCAAAGATAACGCTCTATAAGACTCTTTTTTTGTGGGATCTTTTCCAGGTTTCAGCATGGAAATAACTATATATAACTTCCAGATTTCTGGAATTTCTTCTGTTATCCAAATGCTGTTATAAAGACGCACCAGCGTCAGTTTTCCTTCTTTAGATAATTCTGATAACATTTTGTAGTGTATGTTATCAATACCTGGAGCAGTATTTTTATTATTTTTTAAACACTTTTCCAATTCTAACAGAGTGAAATCTTTAAGCAAAATGTGTTCCTCTTCCTCGTCCCTAAATGTTATTTGTTCTTGAACCCATGGTGGGGCTAACTTGTGAAAAAATTCCTCCATGCATTCGTTTAGCTGAAGGCTTATTCTTGGAGTCTGAAATGTACAAGAAATTTTTTTAATTTGTTGCCATATATTTGTTATGGAAACATTTCTGTTTAACTGGTTGCAGTAATCTTTCCAGCATTGACTTTTGCTATTTTTTATTGTTCTCTTTGTTATAGCTACTGCCCGATTGTAATTTGTAAAATTGGCAGCACTAGGATTTCTTTTGTACTCTCTCAAGGCTTGCTTTTGGTCGTATATTGCTATTTTACATTGTTCATTCCACCATATTTTTCTGAATTTTTTATTAAATACTTTACTTTTAATGGGGATGGTTTGACTACTAACGTCTAATATAATAGAATATAAATTTTCATAACTTATAGTTTCCCCAATCACCACTACTGCTTGATCAAACAAATGTGAAAAACAACCCCATTCTGCATTACTTAAATCCCATTTATATTTGTAGTTTTCTAACAAGGATGAATATGCACTGTTTTCGTTAATAATATTACTAGTTTGAATATTGAAATTGTCACTTGAAGTATCTCTATTCAGAATAGTTTTATATGAATATGTTATCGCGTAATGATCTGATCCCAATGTTGTCTCGTGTACATACCAGTTGTCAATTCTTGGCCCTATTTCCGGGGAACTCAATGTCAAATCCACTGCTGATTTATTAGTTGAGTTTGGTTTATTCAGTAAAGTTTCATGCCCCGTATTATGAAAAATTAATCTGCTATTATCGATAGCCTGAAGCAAGTTTCTACCTGCTGTATCACTCCAAGTACTACCAAAGGCAGGACTATGAGCATTGAGGTCCCCGGCTAAAATAAAAGGTGAGTTAAGACTTCTAAGAAATGTTTCCCATCGATTACTCGAGATAATATTATTGGGTGGTGAATATACTGAATATATATCTAATTTCGACATTTCAGTACCCAAATACAATCTGGCGCCCACGCACATTAAGCCCTCAATATGAGGTATGTCTCTTATTTCTAAATGTAGTATTGAATTTTTAACTATAAGTGCTACTCCCCCAAAACCGTCAGCTCTATCTTTTCGCAGTAAGTTATAACCGGAAAATATAATATAATTTTTAACCACGTTTCGCTCACAATAGCAATGTCTATGCTATGATCATACAAAAATTTTTCTAACTGTCCTTTATTAGACACTATTGATCTAGCATTCCATTGCAATATATTTAGATTATACATTGCGACCACCTAAAATTTGTAATATGCTGTCCTTAACGTCTTTATCTATCAACTCAAAGCTATTATTAACATTTATCATTTTATCTTTTATAAATATATAAATTCTGTCTGCCATTGTTTCTATACTAGTCAAGTCTTTTAGGCTAGTAGGGTTGCTGTGACAGGGATTCGATGTCTGAGATATAACGGATGTAGAGGGTAATTTTGGAAAAGATACAATGTCTCTGTGCTGTTGCGACATACCTGACCGATTATAATATATGCCTTCTGTTCTTTTACGTTTTGGTTGTATTTTTGTAAAATAACTATTTTTGTGTGTTTGAGTTGTTGTATTTTGTCCTATTATATTATTTGTTTTAAGAGGATAGGCATAACCTGTGTTATACCTTTCTATGGCAGATTTAAATGAAATATTTTCTAGTCTCATCATATTTTTAACAGCTTTTTGTTTGGCAAATTCCGGACAAACATTCCGGTCTGTAGCAAAATGTTCGCCACCACACGATGCACACAGGATTTTTTCGGATTGACATATACTGTGATTGTGTTCTTGAGAGCATTTTTTACATCGTTCTTTTCCCTTACACTGCTGACTTATATGTCCGTATCTCAAACACTTGAGACACTGGATAACTTTTTTTATATATGGCTCGACTGGAAACACAATTTTCTCAATTAAAACTTTTTCCGGTAATATTTGCCCTCTAAATGAAACTAAAACAGACTGTGTGGGTAAGTAATCGACTTTATCATTTTCAACTACTTTGCGTTTTAGTCTACGAACTTCTATTATTTTAAAATTATCAAAGTACATTGGTTTTACTAAATCTCTTAATTCTGTTTCTGAAATATTGCTATCTACTTGTCGGATTACACCTTGTCTTCTAACTAAGTACCTTGGTATGTAAACATTGTACCCATTTTCTAACAGTATTTTAGAAGTTACCAGAGCATTAGCACTATTTTTTGTTGACAGCTCTATTTTCAACTTGTTTCTACCTATACTATTTATACTTACAATATCATTGTGTGCTTGAGGAACGCTATTACGTATTAGTCTTGAAGTGCCAATAATATGTGATCGGCCTATATTTTTATTTTCATTCTCGATGTAAATATTAAATGGACCGGTATCATTTTCATCGTATAAAATTATCTCTTTAGGTAAAATATTTTTACTTTCTTCTTTTCTGTTATCAATAATAGTTTTATCATGTATCTGCATTCCACTTTTATGTGAATAAATTCCCGTATTGCTTATTTCTGATCTATTTAATAATATTTCTCCTAATTCATTACCCTGATTTCCTTTTGATTGTTGTAAAGAATTTAAAATATGAGTATTACTTACAGTCTTAGTATTATTGATACCTGACAACGTTCGTGATCCGCTAGAATTACCATAGTCATTTGATATATCAGTCTCTAAGTCATCTAAATCCATATCTATTAATTTGGCCCTATCGGGTGGTTCTTTTTCTTTCCTCGATGACATTTTCAAAGGTTCTAAAATAGATATTACTATCCTAAAATCACAATAAATTAATATCACTTTGCACACACACCGAAACAGGTCCGACCGTATCGACGTCGCAGAAGCGAATCGCCTTTTAACTTAGATGAGTGAATTTTGGTAGATAGTTTAGTTTGAACGATATTGTGACGAGGTTCGTTTACATACATACACACACACACACACACACATATATATATATATATATATATATATATATATATATATATATATATATATATATATATATATATATATATATATATATTTTGAAATAAGTACACGAGTTCATTTGAATTAGGGCCCATATCAATCAACTTGAGGAAGTTTACGTTTCTTTTGTTTGCCAAACACAACCTGCGAACAATCGTCTGGTATATATAATTCACGAACAAAAGACAGACGACCTTCGGAGTTCAGCATTGAGTTTTATCTTGACCAACCGTAACGGCAACCTTGCTCACACCTCTGACATACACATTCTCCCATAGTTTGACCAGAGCAGCACTATGAGAAGTAAGAGAGGAGGTGAAGGAGGACAGGCAATGAATCAGGATTACCAACCGTGTATTCCAGAGAGTGAGCGTTGTGTCGGAGTGGGCTTATCTCCCATCTACACCCGGAATAGGACACAGGGCAGAACAGTATGCATCATTTTGTATATTATAAATTATGAACGTACAGTATCCAGAGAGACGGAGATAATGTCACTAATAATAGCCCGTGTCGATGTGACCCATAACACACACTCCGCGTGTATGTGTTTGTGTATGTACATGTAGTGTTTCTGTGTACACTCCTGACAACAACACTCTCGGATTCTGTAGGATCGCTAATCGGTGTGTTTTACAGTACATGAATATTTATTAGCCAGGTTTCATTTGAATTTCTAATAAGTTGGTGCTGATGGTTGAGGGTGGGAAAGCTCGCAATCACTAGAAAAATTACGCACACGTTGCTGATTACACAAATTAGATCTATACACGAGTATATGTTTATAGAATGTTAACCAGAGACTATGAGATCGATTGCTAATTTCCAGGTCCATTGAAAATGCAAAAAGCTTGCCTAGGTATCTTAGTTTGCGGGCAACCGATTTGGTATCCTCTTTGGGTAGCCAAAGATACATTTAAGCTGAAGCCATTTAACGATTTTATTGAAATATAACAACAATTCATTAATTGTTGTTCTCTTACTTGGTAAAACCGTTCCATATGAAATACAGAAGTAAAGACTATTTCTCTGGCTTCACAAAAGTTTGTTTTGATCTCTGTAACCGGTTTATCTATTTTTAGCGAATTTTCATGAAGAAAATGTTGCTTTTAGAGAGGTAAGGACTTTCGAATTTTCAAAAATGTTTATCAAGTGAGCCGTATTATAGCTTTTGGAACCCATATCCGAGGTCAGCTTTAGACTTTATATATGTATTTATATATATATATATATATATATATATATATATATATATATATATATATATATATATATATATATATATATATATATATATATATATATATATATATATATATATGTGTGTGTGTATATATATTGTGCTGCTCAGGCATAGGTATATTGGGGGGTTGTCTTAGCAATATTATTAGTAAAACTGGACAACACGTCAGCAGTAAGTGCAATACTTACAGTTTACACGTGATGTATATGGTCTTTTTGCAAATCATGTCCATCTCCACATCAGTCGACATTTTCTTCACACTAAAACATAAATAGATTCTCTATTATTGTTAGTCAGTGCTAGTTAAGTGAGCAGTGATAGCTATAAAAAGCCATGGTTCATTAAAATGATCAATAATAACACCTTTGGAATACTATCTCAGTAAAGAGGTTGATTAAGCCACATATCGAAATGTATATGTGCAGCTTAAACATGTCAGTAAAACCAAACAATTATCCTCAAAAAGATATTTAGCTACCTATAATTTAGAATAGGATGTTATGAAAAACACTCTGTGTATACTATATAAGAATATGTGGTTTTAAAAACCAAAGACTAAGGTTTATCAAAGACAAAAGTGTTTATGTTACGAGACTTGAAATCAACATTACAGCATTTAAAAGTGTTTTCGTTTTAAATTTAGTATTACTGTTGTGTATATAATTAGAGATGTTATGCCAAATGTCATTTTAATCTATTAGGCATTTAATTATAAGAATTATAATAGGATTCAAACTTACCGGACTTTTCAAATGCACACCTGTCAAAAAGGTAATAATTAATTCAAGACAGCTTGCTATGAAACAGGAAAAAGGGTGCAAGATTAATTTTCCACGACTTCCGACTTCCGCTGGAGATAAAGGAGATGGTTTTTTGTTAGGACGCGAGAAACAGGCGTCATATTTCCCCCCGGAAAAAAATTAATATTATTAAAGTATTTTGTGAATAAGCAATAACCATTGTCCTGCAATCAACAGAAAGAAGCAAATTAATATTCCAGAGTAAGAAAATCATCCAGAAAATAATAATATAACGGTAAATCACGTCCAGACTTAGCTAGAAACCAGCAAGGAAATAAGGCATCAAAAAAAAAAACGATACAATTTGTACAAATTAAACAAAGGGAAGAAACTTCGATTATAGAGACAGGCCAATCTGTCAACCATTTAGTAGTTATAAATATATTGGTGGGGAACGCAGAATCATTTAACTTATAAACAGAAATCCAATTTGTATTCTCACGATAGTTAAAAGTGGGAACATAGAGGGCGCGAAGTGTCTCAGTGTGAAGTATAAAAACCATTTTTGATCATTTTGTAAAACTTTGTATTATCAAGTTGAAACTCTGTCCGGTAATTAATAAGCAAATTTCTTCTTAAAATTTAAGATTTTAGAGGATTAGTTTTAAGAAAACATTTAAAAATCCATGAAATAAATATTTTGTTACGAGTTTAAATATATGAAGTATTTCTTTGGATAAATATTGAAACATAATTAATTGCATATAGCAGTCTATTTTCTTCAAATTAATAGAACCGACTACTGAGAGCGAGTTTAATAAAGAAAGAGCAGAGTCAGGACAACTATACAAATAACAAGGTAAATTTATTTGGTAGAGTTTAAATTAAAGGCAAGTATTCTAGATATATATCATTTGCTGTTGACTAACAATTGAATGACGATAATAATAGAGGGTATGCAACCAACACTACACTGAAAACATTTTATAATTTAATATATATGGGTATGGATCAAATAATTATAAAACCACAATCATAAACATTTTATAATGAGCACACCAAAAATCACAAATACATAGATAAAATTTACATGTTTATAAATAAACATTGTGTGTAAACTGTCTATATTAAAATTTAATATTTAAAATACAATATATAAAGGTAAAATCAGCATAAGTTGAACCCCTAAAATATATAGGGTGTGCTTTTACGATTAAAATTAAAGACAATATAATTCAGTTACAAAATTATACATTATAAATAACATTAATCAAGTTAATTGTCGCCTAAACGTGGGTCTGTGTAAAGCTCGGAAATAATCAATTTAAAATTATACAAATAAAATATAATTACATACATAATAATCGTAATATATATATATATATATATATATATATATATATATATATATATATATATATATATATATATATATATATATAAATATATGCAGGGTGTTTTATAATAAGATGTCAATATTAAAGGGAAGGGATCTATGGATGATTTAAGAAAAAAAGTTCATGTGAACATATGTCCATTTTCGCTTTATGTTTAAGTGATAAAAAAATCATTTTTTCATTTTCTTTTGTATAACTCAGAATTTGGTGGGGGTAAACTCGCTGTAGAGGCACATGTTTGAAGGGGAAAACGAATTTTTAACATTGATGTGACCCTAAATAATTAAAAAGAAAGTATGATAGGCCGCTGCTTATTCTAAAAATGAAAGTCATTTTCACATTACTCCTTATTTTTGTAAAAAAATGAATTTTTTCCCCAACTTTAAGCATCTTATGAAAATAAAATAAAAATGACTATTTATTTTTACATTTTACCGAATTTATTTATTATTTATTAAAATAAGAAAACATTATCCAGTAACTTATTTAAAAACCAACAGAACTGAATTAGGTATGGTACATATTAGTCGGCTCCAGACTGTTGTCAAGCCAATTGAAAATTATTTAAACATCGGACACAAAATGAAAATTGGAAAAAACTTGTCATATGTCAAGTATTTATATCCTTTGATGTACTTAACAGGTTTCAGTTAAGAGCTCTATGTATACGTAGTGTAGCTGATTTAGTACGAAACTATTCTTATTTCTACCTTGCCTAAAGGGAAGTGCCAAATCTTGCTACTGTCACATTTTTAATTTCTTTAAATATTCAATAACTTTGAACTTCGTTTCTGCCACCAACAGTTGCACTACCACCCTAAATGTTCTCATGTTACAATAATTCCTCCTCTTAAACCAGAAAATTCTTCCAAACTACTGATATCAATTACAACACAAACATTTTTGAAGTTGCGACTAACCACGTGTAATCTGGAAAATGCAAGATGAATTGAAAAAGATTTGGACGCAGCAAGTGCGTTATAGTAGCGAATTTTCATAAACTTCTTTTAAATACGTAGGATCCAAAAATTGTATCTCCGAAAACAATAAATTTGGTTTAATGAAATACGGCACCCATGTTGCGATTATAAAGAAAATTAGTTTATTAAAATTTGAAAAAATTTTACGGCTGCATCAAAGCTAAAATCATAAACTCTATAATTTAAACTGTTGCCATAAAATCACAGAAAGGGTCGGTTTGAAATAAATGTTTTGCAAATATTTTAGTCAAATGAAGAACACCCGCTATGAAACAAAAATGTAAGACCCGTTGAGCACACTTCTTGCAGTGTTTATTCTTCCAAAGCCGCCTTGAGCAACCTGCGCACCAAATTGGTTTAAAATATCTGCGTTATTTTTGGAGATAGAAACATTTTCCTGAAAGACCCCAACATTTTCTCTGAAAAACTAGTTGGATTTTTCTGGCTAGGGAACTTGTCCAAGCCATTTTTCAAAGGAACACGCTTGCCAAGTTTTCTCAAAATGGTTTTTCTCATTTTTCAGTTATAGTGGTAGCCATAATATATATATATATATATATATATATATATATATATATATATATATATATATATATATATATATATATATATATATATATATATATATATATATATATATATATATATATATATATATATATATATATATATATACATAATATAAAAATTAAAACTACTGGCCCCATCTATGGGTTCTATAACTAAGGAGTCTAATTTGTGCTCGATGGAATTTTTTTTTATACGAAAATTCGCTAATAACGCTTAACGAAATGAATGTGTGTATCTAATACTGCACCTAGAGGGTAATATCAACCATATATTAGCAAACTGTACAATAAAAATATAATTTCGAAGGTATATTGACATATAAATTGTTAATAGCAGCCCAACGTGTAAAAACAAAGCTTGTAATAATTAAACGAGGGCATCAGCCAACTTAATATAGCAATAGAATTTAAATGAAATCAAAAGATATACTGAAGTTAGCATAAAACAAATTTTGACAACAGCTCAAGTAGCATTAAATTGAATAAATCCAATTAAATATAGATCAAAAACCAGGGAGTGAGTGTAAAATAGAAAGCCCAGATGCTGTGGACTATCTACAAATAATATGTTTTAAATGATATTATTTCAGAGAATTAATAGTATTCAAACTCACCTATAATTATATATTGTCAATTCATAATTAGTTTTCATTAAAAGAATATATTTCTAGATTCCTTTAGTATGCACAAGTTAAATTAAGTTGTTGTTTGTTGCCGACGGGCTGTCGACATCTATGACTGCGGCTTTGAGCCGTTCGCCTATTACAACCCGATTTTAAAATGTATCCACTACTATCTATTTTTTTCCATTGTTATGTGGGGAACCGATCATTTTACAATTTTTAATAACTTACTAAACTAATATAGGAAGAACGGGGACACTCCATGCCTATGGGCCTATATAGGCAACTTTTATAACGAGACTTCACAGGAGGTCCACAGAAAGTAATGGTTTAAAAACACTAGGGAGAAAACAAATGATGTCCTAAAATAACAACTAAAAAAACATAAATAAATATTGCCGTTCAATTTAAATTTCTATTTTGAGATTTTCTATATGTTTGTCTAATGATACATAAATTTCTATATCTTTAGATTGCAAAAGTGTTGCCAGCTTAAATGGGCATCGATTTTTTTTTACTTTCGTATATCCTACTTATTACATTATTATTTAGGTTTTTATTATTTTCACATTCTAATAGAATTTGTTCGGTGCTCCCGTAACTGCTACAACTACAATTAGGTGTTTCTGAGAGGTGCAGCTTATATAAGTGACCTGGACTCCAGGAGTGACCAAATTTCAATCTACAGATGTTTATTATTAATTTTAGGCTTAAATTTAGCACTTTAAACCAAGGTAGTTTTGGTGGGGGTGTTTCCAAGCTTTTATAATACTGACCTTTGGTCTCGACTACATACGATCTTTGCCATTCTTCCCACAAAACCTTCCTCACAGATGGAAGTATATCAGCTTAAGGGCATTTCAGGTCATTGATGACTTCTCCCTCAAGGGCCTGTTTTGCCGTGCTATCTACCACTTCATTTAGAATAATACTTTATTTCTTACATGGCTTTGTGTTAGTCCGCAGTACGGCTCTGGACCATATAATGGTGTTGTGCTTTTCATAAGGTTATGTGCTTCCTTATTTCCTTTTATGCCTTGATGTCCTGGTACCACAAATGAAAGTTGTTTTGTTGATTGCAGCCAGTTGTTTCAATTATTTTCTACAGTGCCAGTTAAGTTTAAACTCACTTTTGAAAGATCACATACTCTTTAGTACTGCCTGACTGTCTGAGAGGATGTAGATCTCTATATTTTTGAGTCTTTTTTGTATGCACTCCTGTTCACACATATTTATACCAAGCATTTCTGCTTGGAAGATTCTGTAAGATCTTCCTAAGGACTTAGAGAGTCTAAAGGTAGGTCCTCTTATTCTCAGTCCTGCTCCCTCCATTTGTTTAGACCCCCCTGTATACCATACAGATGAGTTGTTTGTCAACCTTTTACTATCTGTCCCTTTTTTTCTCCCTCAGGGCTCGTCCGCGGCTTTGCCGCCCCGATAGCACTGCAGCCTTGCGCTTATTGTGCATGCCCCTATCTCTGTCCCATGCTTGGCGGGCACTTATGACCACGTCAAATGGAACCATAAAGTCCAGTTTAGCTGGCATTTGAGCAGTTGGTTTGGCGAGTGACTTAAATGGAATAATTTCCTGCATTTTCAAGTGGCCAACCAAGTCCTGGTTTGAGTTTGTCTGCTTGAGATAGTCTTGAGGCACTTAGTGCTGCTTCCCTCTTCACGAATATCTGCAGCGGAGTAATATTCAGCATTGCCTCTATTGCAGCTGTAGGGCATGATTCCATAGCTCCCGGTATTCCAAGACAGGTTAGGCCAGGTTAGGTCAGCCTCTGCAATTTTTGCAATCTGCCTTGTGTTGAGGCTTTTTCCGTTTTTGGCCACCATACTATAGATGCATATGTGGCCATAGATTTAACCACAGTTTGGTATGTCCAATATAACATCCTGGGATTCAGCCGCCATGTATTTCCTACGAATCTACGGTAAGTCCAGGTTGCCTGTGGCTCTCGAAAGAGTGTTTTACAAGTGTGTGTTCCAGTTCGTTTTTGGTCTAAGAATGTCCCTCAATATTTAACTTCATTGCAAAATTGTATTTGGGTTCTATTCACAGTTGGAGCTTTTAAATTTAGTGTCCTACTGTTCGTAGACGATACAGCAACTGTCTTACATTAAGCCCCTCTGTCTCACACCAGTTCCTTACTATATTTAGAGCTGTTTGTATTAGGCTGGCTATTACAGCAGCATGCTTGCCCTTTACTTCTATGACAATATTATCTGCGTATCTTTGGACTATAAATCCTGTTCTACTCAATATAGTCATGAGTCCTCCTTAAGAACGACCTTTTGCTGTCGTTACTGTTGCGCTGGTGTCATTTGTGGTAGCCGTGATCACACGGCTTTTTATCATCTTAACAAGGAGCAAAACCTCATTAGAATAAATTAAAAGTAATAAAATGAAAATGATAAGTCAAAGAGACATGTGTAGTATGTATATCATTAATTGGACTATGTGTAGCTATTATTAGATTTAAGGAGAAGTTTGTAAATAAGAATTAATACATGTTTAAAATGAGGCAAAATTGTATTTGGGTTCTATTCACAGTTGGAGCTTTTAAATTTAGTGTCCTACTGTTCGTAGACGATACAGCAACTGTCTTACATTAAGCCCCTCTGTCTCACACCAGTTCCTTACTATATTTAGAGCTGTTTGTATTAGGCTGGCTATTACAGCAGCATGCTTGCCCTTTACTTCTATGACAATATTATCTGCGTATCTTTGGACTATAAATCCTGTTCTACTCAATATAGTCATGAGTCCTCCTTAAGAACGACCTTTTGCTGTCGTTACTGTTGCGCTGGTGTCATTTGTGGTAGCCGTGATCACACGGCTTTTTATCATCTTAACAAGGAGCAAAACCTCATAAGAATAAATTAAAAGTAATAAAATGAAAATGATAAGTCAAAGAGACATGTGTAGTATGTATATCATTAATTGGACTATGTGTAGCTGTTATTAGATTTAAGGAGAAGTTTGTAAATAAGAATTAATACATGTTTAAAATGAGACTATGTATATGTACAGGAAGTTTTTAGTACATTTTTTTACAGAAGTGTTAGCATATAAACTGCTAAAAAAATATACAGAACTAATTATGCTTCTTTACAATCTGTACGATTTTGTTTTTCCGTTCAGTTTGATGTAGATTTTCTTGCAAAAATTATATTTATTTACCGATTAGTAATAAAGGAAGAGAGCAATAAACCGGTGGCAATAAAGAAGAGGGGAAGAGAAACTTTCGGGAATTATGTGTTGTAATTGGGCGTTATTTACACGTCGCGTCGGCGTTGGCGTTGCGTTATTAATTGGCCGCGCACCTTAACTATATCCGCCATATTTCACTCCTTAATGCATTGTATCGGTGCAACAACGTACAGTGACGTGTCAGATATACGATCTCGTGTATATACAAGCTGCTTCATTCTAGCTCTCCTATGCACAAATTTACAGCAGTGGATGCGATTTTGTATAATCTACGTTGCTGATTTATGAATAAATCATTTACGTTGTTTGATGTGGTAGTCTATGTATATATACTGATTTTAAAAAAATTCGAACACCCAGTAAAGAGTCGATTAATTGCAGTTAAATTTTCTATACTACTTTGCCTCCTATAAGGAATGATAACAATATGGAAAAAATTTAACAGGTGTACACTTCTTTAATTTTCTTTTACCAAAAAATTATCTCTTTAAATTTGCGTTTCCTTCAGTTTGAAGCAATATTTCGTAAGGATTTGTTCTCAATTCATGAAGTCGTTATGCCTGGGCGCCATTTACGGAATACTTACAATCATTTAAGAGAATTGGGAAGGTGGCGTATTGTTGGTATGCCGGAAACAGGTTTTTCAAATTCCATTGCCGACAACATAGAACGTAGTGTTTTAACTGTGTTGCAGTGTTGGTCCAGGTGGTCTGAAGAGGTAATCTATAACCGTCGTCAAGGATTCCGAAGACCCCGAGCAACTTTATCTCGGGAAGATCATCACTTGAGGATTGCGCCTTTACAAGACAGGGTCTTCACAAGACGGTCGGTTGAAAATGCTGGGAGTTTTAAGAGTTGTTACGGTTATAATTTCAGTGTGGTATTCACATATAGTTGCTTAGATTTCAAAGCATTTACTTCAATAAATACTCGACTATAACAGTCATAAAAAAAGGATTTTCTATACACAGTGTTATTGCTTGACTTTCTTGTGTGAATTGTTCCGTGAAATATTCTTTAACTTCCTAATCAGCGACTTCAACTTCCTAATCAGCGATTCATTTTTTACTGACTTCTAATTTTTTTAGCACTGTTGACATTTCTTTAAATGTATTTTCTTAAATAAGTTTCTTCTTATGACATTCATTCTAGAAGTTAGAGAACACTAATTAAAATGTATTGTTATTTGTTGTGTTAATTGTTGATGTTTGGAATGAAGAACGAATTAGGTTATTTCTGACGTTTGTTGTTATTATGACAGACAAATTCTTGTAATGTCAACACCTTCTGTCATGTGGTTGAGATTTGGTCGAATAATCGATACTGGTAGTCGATATAGATCGTATCATAGAGTATATGCAAATTCAATTAGTATATCCATGTATATAGATATTACATCTCTGATTTTATAATTGTGTGGGGAACTCTTGCTGAAAAATTGGCAGAATTGGAATTAAAAAGTCACTAGGGAGATCGAAAACGATCTTAGAGCCTCCTTGTCATTTCTGCGTCGGCGAGAGCAGATCTAGAAATTTTTATGAAGCTTTCACATAATCATTTTAACCAACAATGATGTACTGTTGGTCGTTTTTGGTTGTAAAATGGATTTGGAACCCAGTAAAAGTATCTAGAAATAGCAGTTGGATATTTTCGGCAACGTAAGTTGGATTTCAGAAAATTTATTGGAGACGCTCAAGCAGAGCCTGTCCGCCATTTTGGTAAGAACGAGCATTTCATATTTCATTTTAAAGAATCAGCTGTTATGGTTAAAATTGTTAACCAGTTATCGTAAATCAGTCTTTGGTATTTGGATTTTTATTCATCCAGTCAAAAGCGTCCTACAAGTCTATAAGAGTTATACTCAATTTTTTATTCACCTTTAAGGAAAAGTCAGATTAGACCTCCATCTAGTGAAGTCCTGGATAAACCCTATAGTCTTCAGCACTCGCACTTACTGTCAGAATAAAGCAGAGCACCGTCATCACCATCTGCGAGGGTTAAGTTCAGTACACTTGTCATAATTTGTTATATCACACCTTTAATCTTGTTATCTGTACACCAAATTTAGTTTCAGACAAATTTAGAGTTTTTATAAATATGGTTCCAGTTCGATTAACTATTAATACTAGAGCTTCACTCTAGTTCTTTTATAAGTTGAAATGTAAATTGACAAACTTTATCTCAGGCATAAGATATAGTAATTTCATTCAGAAGATATTCTTCTTGTCAGCTCATTTTGTTAAATTTGTAGCAATTGATACCTTCAGTGTCACTACTATTTTAAGTAGTAATATTTACAGACTTTTTAACTCATGAACTTTACATTCAAGGGGTTGTTCTCGAGAAGTAATTGTTTTACTTAACATAAGTTCAGCTCGTGATTTTATTGTTGTAGTTGCTGGCGTGTTATTATTTAACTTATTTAACAGGTACACACTGTCTAAAACAAAGAATCACGATTTAGAATTCAGGAACTAAATCCCCCCTATCGAACATACAGTGTTTCATTTGAAATTATTTTGTTTAAACTTATTAACATTTCAGCTTATCAGGTCAACTGATTTGGTGGGTATGTAAGGTAACGTATACGACCCTGAAGAGATTCTCAAGAATATTTGTGGTTGTGGTTAGGCCGGTGCTCTCCGTAAGATCACCACAACGTTACACTGACTTAGCTATCAAGCGTTACATTAGCTCAAAACGTTACAGAGTCTCTATGGCAACGACATACTTCGCAGAACACGCGTTTTTGGGCTTCGTTCGTATAGACAATTGTTCTGTCTCCCACTGACACCTCGACATCGTGCTTCTCGGCTTGAGTGGCGGATGGTGAATGGAATCGTGTGGTGTTCTCTGATAAGTCCTGATTCTGTCTTTGGATCCACGATGGTCGAAGAGTAAGACGATTACATGAGAAACGCAGCAATTAAGCTGTGGAACGCATACGCACCTTACACGGAGGGTGATGGTATGGGGTGCGATAACATACGGTAGCAAGTCGCCCCTAGCTTGTTTTGACATACATTTGAATGCAAATGATTACATACGAAACGTACTGCAATATTTTCCGACAAGGCCTTATACAGCAAGGGTTACTAGAAGGTTCTTACAAGAAAATAACGTGACCCTGTCTCCATGAACCTCTCGCTCCCCAGACTTGCCACCAATCGAACACGTTTTGAATGTGATTAGCAATCGACTGGGTAATTTACCCCAACCTCCAAATAATTGTTGTAGTTGATCTTCGTCACCGAATTCAAGAACCCTGAGATTACGTTCCTTAATACCATAAATCATTTAATTTCAAGGATGCCTGGAAGAGTTATCGAATGCATAAGAAACCACGGCGGATCCACTCATTAAATAACTTCGTTATTATTAAATATTTTGGATTGGAAATGTAAAAAAAAATAACTTTGGTTAAAGACAAATTATGTGTAAATTTTAGTAAAATTGATCAACTCTTGCTGGGTGTACATGTTTTTTTGAAAGTCAGTCTATTTAGTCTGCTCCAATAAAATACTTTAATTCAGTACTATGCAGCGAAACGTCCTGTATAAGCTAAGTTAATTGTATTATGTGGTTATATCCAGATAAAAATAGTTTTCTTTATAAATATTTTTCATAAATATTGAAAGAAAACTCACGAAGATAATTTGCTTATTTCGCAAAATCTATATATTTCAGAAGGTGATAGTGGGTAATTTACAACTGTACCAGATGATGCCCTGGGTTTATCAACATTATATTAAACTAGGATAACACGCATTAGCATCGTGATTGAACGAGATTGTCAAGGAAGGACAAACGACAAAAATTGTGATCACACTTTTAGCTTGTTATCGAATGAATAAGAAACGGCGGCGGGCCCACTCATTATTGAATAAGTTTGTTATTTTTCAATATTTTAGTTTAAAAGTATAAATAAACGTATAAATTTTATTAATTTTAATCAACTCTTACTGGGTGTTCGTTTTTGTTTAAAAGTAAGTATATATTGGTATATTTTGAATTGCAAACGGTTAATATTATTATTATTATTTCTTTCAATAAAATATTGTGGACAACCGTCCGGGGCTCCGACACGCTCTGATGTCCTTCCAACGTCATTACGCCCATACCCTCGCCCCGCTCCAACGGTGGCAAGAAAGCACAGTGCCGGAAATTACTAATCCAGGTTTAGAGAACGGAGCAGACGTAAAGACTCAAGGACGACAGATTTCTGCATCCTGCAGGCCAGCGAATATGCAGCTGCGTGACATGCAGGAATTTGCTCGAGTTCCCTCAGCAGCGAAACAGCTAATAATTAAAACGACTAGTCGTATGTTATGTCCTGCATAAGGCTGCCTAAGCTCGAATATGATGTCTCTATACTGGGTCCGTTTTTCCTCTTCCTTTATTTTAACGTTCGTCTCAGCTGGGCCCCGGAATCCTTTGACAAACAGGATTTTCTTTTGTTTGTCAATGGGGGTAGTCAGTCCTCTTAGGGGTCACGGGCTTGACAGTGGAGACCGAAAAACTCCAGTAGATACGGCATCTCCCCTTCTCCACCACGGACTCAATATCCCCTGGTTGGTAAGGCAGCACTGGTATTTGGTCTACCCCATAATAGTGGCGAAGATGGTAATACAACACAAGAGCCGCATAATGTCGATACACGTAATTGGTAGAAGCCATCACCGGACATGCACTTGAGAGATGCAGCATAATAATAATAATAATAATAATAATAATAATAATAATAATAATAATAATAATAATAATAATAATAATAATAATAATAATAATAATAATAATAATAATAATAATAATAATAATAATAATAATAATAATAATAATAATAATAATAATAATAATAATAATAATAAGAAGCAAGCCACTCCATGGGAAACACCTGGCTGTGATGGAGGGAGAGATCATGCACACACAAGCGTCTACGTCTTATCTACGCTGGGGTAACCTTAATGTTGAAACCGAAGGCTTCATATCAGCTATACATGACCAGGTAATTCCAACAAGGGCATATAAAAGACGAGTTCTGGGAGAAAGGTTAGAAAACGTCAAATGTCGCATGTGTGACAAGATGGAGGAGAGCGTGGACCACATCCTTGCGGGCTGCTCAGTGCTGGCTCCGGGGCCCTACCTAGATCGACACAACAGAGTTGGGAGGATCATACACCTAAAGCTGCGGGAGAAATACATGGGCCTTACAAATACTGTTCCATATTACCATTATGATCCGCCAAACATCTGTGAAGATGAAGAAATCCGTCTTTATTGGAACAGAAAAATACAAACAGATCGACCAATCCCAAACAACAACCCTGATCTTGTTCTGACGTTCAAGAAAGACAAAAAGACGTTTTTAGTGGATTTTGCGATACCACTCCCTGGTAACATCCAAAAAACATACACGGAGAAAATCAATAAATATTTACCACTGTGTGATGAGATTCTCCAGATGTGGCATATGGATACGGTTGTGGTGGTCCCCATTGTTGTCGGCGCCACAGGCGAAATACCAAAAAGCCTGAAGAAGAGCCTTGAACAACTGGGCCTAGAATGGAAATTATACCTACCCATTCAGAAATCGGTTGTACTGGATGCTTGCAGTCTCTTCCGGAGGGTAATGGGGGACACGCATCAGTATTTTTAATACATTCATTCAAGCTGGCCATCTTGTCCTGGACCGATGTGTCATTGCTTTATGCCCACTTCTTTAAAGGAAGTGTGAACAATGAACAATAATAATAATAATAATAATAATACGTACTTCGCACGTTCTACTACGCTAATCAGTGCAACGAAGACCCACTCCCTGGATGGAGACACTCTCTCCACACTGAATTCACGGAAAGACACCCGGAGTTAAACCTAACAGAGCAGAATATAGTTGACAGAAAAAATTTGATTGTGAGGAAAGGATACCTGACCACGACTGAACGTGAGGAAATCAAACAAGAAGTAGCCAACTTACTTCAGCAGCGGGACCTCTTTGGACAGCCTGAAGACGGAGATGAAACTGAGCAAGTTCGTACCGACACGACCGACCTTGCCGTCGAGAGCCCACCAGTACCCCAGAACATCGATGAAGTTAAGGAGAAACTACTCATTTCAATAGCGTACTTTGGGGGAGTTGACCCACTTGATAGGCCAGTGATACCGGTGTTACGAAATATAACTAGAGCCAAGACAATTATCTCAAGAGTCAATGATGCCCTTGCTGAGTATCTGAACCCACACCACGACCTGCGCGATATGCATCTGGCTTTATATTGCTCAGCAGTTACGGTTGTTGAGCTGAACGGCCAAAAAACCTTTTATCCAAAGTCAAATCACAAGTTCCAAGACAACAGAAAGCCTGAATGGCAGAAACGCTTAGAAAAAGACATCAACGAGCTCAGAGGCAAAATCAACATCATATTAGAATTTTTGGACGGCAGTCAATCAAAGAAAGTGTATCGAAAGATTAGGATCATCGCAAGAAAAGCCAAGATAGATGCTTCCCACACTGACCAACTCTTGGATCTAAAAGATCAACTTAGACAAAAAGCGAAAGCCAAAGGGGCTAGGCTTAGAAGATACAATGAGATTACAAAAAGGAAGAAGCAGAATGCTGAATTCAGAAACAATGAGAAGCAGTTCCTGAGAAAGATTGAGGCCGATGGGAACCTACAAGCTACATCTAGCATTGATTCCTCCAACTTCAACACATATTGGAGCACTACATGGGCAAAAGCAGGCGGTTTTAATCGGTCTGCATCATGGATCAAGGACGTGGAGAACGTGCATGTGAACATGCCCCAGATGTCGGTGAGAGCGTTTACACCAGCTGAGGTGACTGCCGCCGTCAGGAAAACTCGGAACTGGAGAGCTCCGGCGCCTGTCTGGCGCGCATGAGAATCTTTCACGTTGCTTTACCCGAGCTCTGAGCAACCCAGATGAAGTTCCCGAATTTCTCACTGAAGGAAACACTTTCATGCTCTTCAAAAAAGGAGATGCAAACAAACCCAAAAACTACAGACCAATAATCTGCCTTTCAGTCCTTTACATGCTTTTCACTTCCCAAATTAATGAAAAGATATATCAACACTGTCTAACAAACAACATCTTCGAGGAGGAACAGAAAGGATGTCTTAGAGAATCTTTGGGCTGCAAACATCAGCTAACAATAGACGCTGTAGTACTAAAACAAGTCGAGAGAAGAAAACGAAATCTACATGTATGCTACATCGACTACAGCAAAGCATTTGATTCTGTACCCCACGATTGGTTAAACAAGGTACTTGAAATCTACAAGATCTGCCCAAGGATCAGAAACGTCCTTCAACATCTCATGAGTACTTGGAAAACAAACATATGGATGACCAATAAAAATTGTGGAAAAGTGCGGATCGGAAAGAGCATTTTTCAGGGGGACTCCCTGTCGCCGGTGTGGTTCTGCTTGGCACTAAACCCCATGTCGACTGTCCTAAACAAAACTGGAGCCGGGTATAGACTAAATATGAAAAACAGAATAAGAATATCCCACTTATTATACACGGATGATCTTAAATTATACTCTGAGACACAAGATAAGCTCCACTCACTGATTAATACTGTTAAAATCTTTAGCAATGATATAAAAATGTCGTTTGGACTCGACAAATGTGCTATAATTAACGTCAGGAGAGGGGCAGTTGAAGGTGACCAACATCCCTTCTGCGATATAGAACAACTACCGCCTGAGGAGACATACCGCTACCTAGGGTGTCCGCAAAACCAGCGTGT
Source organism: Tillus elongatus (assembly GCA_964006375.1). Lineage (NCBI taxonomy): Eukaryota > Metazoa > Arthropoda > Insecta > Coleoptera > Cleridae > Tillus > Tillus elongatus. Next base: position 88,445,119 of record OZ023266.1, read on the forward strand.
GGACCATAGCGAGTCACGAAGCTCATAAATACTAAGCTTTCAGGGGGTAACCTCTGTGCTGCTATCAACTCATGGGCGGTACCAGTATTGACATACTCTTTTGGAGTTCTCAAATGGTCTAACACCGACTTGGATGAACTGGACAGACTCACTCACGAAATTTCGTTGCCTTAACACCAACTCATCTGTTAGAAGACTGTATACACCTCGGAAAGAAGGCGGCAGATGGTTAATCCATATAAAGAACCTCTGTTTTAAGCAAGAAAGAAACATGCGACAACGTTTTCTTGCATCGCAGGATGAACTGATGAGGTTGGTGGTGTGCGAGGATAAGGATTATACTCCACTTAGGCTGGGTCAGCGCAACTATGAGTTGGACACCCCTGCTGACCAGGACGGTGTAGTCCAGTGGGGCGACCAGGCTATGCATGGGAGGTACCCCAAGCACCTGCAGGCGGATAGTGTTGATAAAACTATTAGCTTATATGGTTGGTCGAGGGGCAACTCTACCCGGAGACAGAGGGATTTGTGATGGCCATTCAGGATAGGGTTATAACAATTAAAAACTACGAGAAGCATTGTCTAAAATTAGAAGTGGTGGATAAATGTCGAAAATGCGCAGGTGTTGGAGAAACCATTGAACACGTCATGGCAGCATGTCCTGCTCTCTCAGACTCAGCTTACTTAGGCAGACATAACCAGCTCGCCAAGATCATCAATCAACAAATCGCTTTGAAACACAGCCTCCTGAACCCGTCAACAACACCAGCTTACTACAAGTATTCTACGGAGGCGGTGCTGGAGTCGGCGGACTTTCTCCTGTACTGGGACCGACCCAAGATAACGGAGCGCATTGTGGAGTTCAATAGGCCAGACATTGTCCTGATAAACAAACAGATGAGGCTTGCTGTGATAATAGATATTGCTGTACCGCTGTCCCATAACATTCAGAAAACTGAAATTGAAAAGATCACCAAGTATGAAAACTTGGCATATGAAATAAAAAAACATATGGAAGCTCCAGAAGGTGGCTATATATCCTTTCGTAATGTCGGCGGAAGGAATAGTCACCAAAAATTTCATGGGAAATCTAAAGGAACTCGGATTACCAAATAACATCCTCAACGTGGGGCAAAGGGCGGTTCTGCTGCAGACATGTCACATAGTCCGAAAATTCCTCAGTTAAGTGGCGACCTCAAACACGTCTGCTGTGTTGAAGCACCGGAAGTCAGACTGTAATAATAATATCGACATAATGTGATATGATGAATTTCATCCCCATCTACCGAGCCGAACCCCAATGTCGCGCGCGGGGGGTCGGTCAAAAGGTTTCCAGTAGTAATACTGAGAAAGTGTAACGCTTATATATAATAATAATAATCCTTTATTATCTCATCAGACAGCCATATAACCATATAAGACTTGTTAACATAAAATCACAGAAACACAATCACAAAATCACAGATATACAGCACAAGTGCAAAAAAATTAAAAACACTAACTACCTGCAAATTCGAGGAACTCTCTAATGGTGTAAAACATTTTAATACCAGAAACCTGGATAGTTCACATTTCAAGGTATTTGTCCTACTAATTTTCTTAATATGGATAGGCATATTAGTGAACAAGTGAGGCCCAATACAGCTAGGTGAATTCCAGGTTAGGTTTATCCTGGCATACGGAACACGAAACTCTCCAGCCTGCCTCGCGTTTATGTCATGCACACCATTGTTTCTCGCAATTCTATCCTTATTATGGAATACATACAAGCAGAGTTCAAAAATAAACAAATGCATTACATTTAGTATCCCATTTTCAATAAAATAGGGCTTACAGGATGTTTTTTGCGACAACCCAAAAATGCAGCGAACTATACGCTTCTGCGCTACAAAAACATCACACAGGAGGGTGGAACTTCCCCACAGGCATATGCCATACCTGAGTCGAGACTCAATCTGTCCATAATATAAAAAAGCAACTGTTTTTTGCACAGTATGGTCTGAATATTGAAAAAAAGAAAATTGAGAAATGCCAGCTTTGCAACCAAATCAGAGCAATGAAACTTCCAGCTCAAACCGTTCGAAGTAGGGCTTCGAAGAGTGGGAGAAGGAAACTACAGATTCAAATATTCAAAAATACGCAAATTTACGATGCGCAAAACTATAAAGTTGACATGATGAACTCTGAATATATAGCACATTCAAGTATTAGCTAAGTAGATGAAATAAAAGGCAGAAATTGCGACCTCTAGTGCAAGCTTCAATATTTATGTAGAAGCTTGCGGGTATCTCTATCTATTTGGCGCAACTTTTCTACTGTTTATTTCATCACTCCAGAGGAGTAACTAATTACTGGAATGACAGGTATGTTGGTGGCCGCCACCTTGTTTGACCCGGTCAGCTCTGAGTTTCGGATTCGCCGGAGCCACTGTCTGTACCTTCGTTCTTGCAGCGTTCTGGATGCCTGATTAATTATTATTATTATTTGTATGACTTTAGCCGGAAAGGCTTTCACACCCTCTCAAAGGGGAACATCCACTCATTCCAGGTATCTCAGATACAGATTAGATTGAACTAAGATGGACCCTTTCCAAGTTTTCGGTTCCTGAATGCAAACGCGACAATTCCTTATTTCCCGGAAATCTCCGCACGATGTACGCAGTGCTCTCCAAAACCCAGTTTTTTAATGGTCTCTAAAATATTCTTAGGAACAACACCAGTTGATGACATGGCAATCGGAATCACTCGGTCGCTATCTGCCCTCCACTGCCTCTTTACGAGCATCTCGAGGTCTCCACACTTAATAATCTTCTCGTACTTTGTTTTCAAATTATTGGTAGGTATTTGGAATGGTCACATCAATCAGAGTCACTTGTTTGCAGGACATATCCACTGTTATTATATCTGGCATGTTGTGGACAGCTCTTTGTTATTTAAGCACGGTCATATTTCAGTACAACCTGTTTCCGGAGTTCTCTAGGACCAGCTTAGGAATGTATTTATATTAGGGCACCTTACTAAGATTTAAAAGTCCCATTTTCAGAGCCAGTTCTTGATTAAAGTGTTTTTGCCACTGCGTCGTACCTCCCTTTCTACTCACTTGCAAATCATTTGTCATCTTGGACCGAATGATCTCAAAGTATATACTTCAAGTAGTTTCTTGTTGGAATGGCCTGATCTTATATCGCCAGCAGAAACTCCTCTGTTTCTGGAAATATCTGTCCTGACACCAACCATTACTTCGATACCGATTTGGCGTCATATTGAAAAATGGACACGACACTAGTCGATTTGCCATATTTCTTTACAAGTTGCTTTTGTTTTCCTTCTAATTTCTGAAAATTACTTATTTAGAGGGAAAATAAGAAATTCGAAACCTTTTTTTTTTCGAATAACATCGTAACTCTTTGCGAAGCATTAAACCTGAAAAGGGATTTTACTTGAATAAGTTTTCAAAAACTGATAATCGTTATCTCTCCAATAGTATTTTTGTAAAAAACTAAACAAATCCAATTGATGATGTCATACAATGAGAAACTATTAATGATATTAGTATTAACTAAACTGAAATTTAGAACTGTGGTATTTTTATACACAACCAATGTTTTATAAGAAACGGTTTTTCAGAAAGTTTCACATTCCACTATATGGCTGTCCTTTTCCTTCGCAAATTATGATTAATCGACAAATCCGACGGTTGTTGCGATAAACAGGCTATATTCAGGGGTTCAGATGATAGAATATCAGGTTTTTTATATACACTGGTGTTTGCAAAATCCAGGGAAAACCTATTTAGACCTTTCCAGTGTAATTCAGGATTCTAGACGCGATATGCGACACGTAGAATCTTGGTGAATATTCTGACTACGAGGATCATCTGTGCTTGGGATAAGAGGAAATAAAGAATATCGGAAAGGGTATTGAGAAGAAATAGCTTATCGATAAGGGCAGTATCAAGATGTAAATGGGTCTATATGTGCGTAACTAATCCACAAACTGAAAGGTAAACGTGCGATGTCTCGTCTGGTCTTCTAGAGTTTAGAGTATTGGATCGGCATCGTCTGTTTACTCTGACCGTAACGACTCTCTAGAACCTTATGAGAAGAGAAAGCGACCGACCGTCTATCAATGTTTAACGCCCAATGCGCAAGATGCGGTTGTCCTTCTCGCTGCCATCTCAGTGATGTCTGTTTATCGGTTGACTATTGCACATATTATGGCATGTGCCAACTTGAAAGCAAATATATCAATGTTTGGACACTATGTATATTCTAATAAAATACATGCTGAGTAGGCTCAATTTTAAAGAAATCGTGTAGTAATTTTTGTACATTTGTAATAACATGTAAATAAAATCCCCGAACAACTTGGTTTTATGTGTTTTTTTTTGCTAGTATGCTTTTGTCCATTTAAATAAACTAGTGGTCATCCAGCGGCCGATAAAAACGGGGTACAAAGTTTTTTCTTTACGTATTAATATTAATGTATATATATATATATATATATATATATATATATATATATATATATATATATATATATATATATATATATATATATATATATATATTAACGGTTAGCTCAGAAGTAGCACGGCCCGGGGGAATCCGGGCACCAATGTTTGATATTTGTAACACATATTATACATGAATATTAACTTTGCAATCCTTCTCTATAAAAACTTTAACTATGCCAAATCTCACACACCTCTGTGCGGGAAATTTGGTTAAAAGGGGTACAAAGATTTTTGTTCACGTATTAATATACAGATATGAGGGATATAAACCCAAAATTTGGGTACTAGGTAAGCTAAATACATAAGAGAACATAAATAACCACAACACATTGGTTAAGGATCTGACGATCGTTTCACTAGCAAAGTTAGCCTCATCAGAGGATGAAAATTTTCAAACTCCTACACACTGAACATTGTGTTTATATTAGGTGTTAGGTAAAAGACCGAAACCCTAGAGGGAGGATTACAAACAAACTCTCTACGTTTATATTTTAATTGCCGGAAGTCCTTTTAAAAATATTTAGCTCTTTTTATGATATAATTAATGTGCTTATCTCCTTTCATATTGTAATCAAAATGTAAGCCCAAATACTTATGGCTCTCAACACTTTTTATCAATTGATTTCCCAACTTAACATCCAGTGCGTCAGGTATATATATATATATATATATATATATATATATATATATATATATATATATATATATATATATATACACAAAAAATAATGGGCCGATTTTGATCAAAGGAAAGGAGCTTCCTTCGTTAACCAAGAAATACGGCGCTGGTTTTCTGGGAAAATTTTTGTGTCTTTCTGATGCTTTGGCAGTAGCTTTAGTTGAGTTTATGTTCTAACGATCTATAATTTTTATCTAATTTTGGCAGAAAAAATTCGTTAATGAGGAGACCGCGGCTTTTGAATTTTAAAAAGATTTCTTCAAATAAATGGAAAGTAGCCCCCCTAGAATCCACATCCGGTGTAGTTTTAGCTTTTATCTGTTTACATATATACACGGTGACGTATGTCTACGGTAAAGCTCAATATGATTGTTATTATCCAAGATGCGAGAAAAAATTATATACGTTAATTATAAGGTGTCTTGAGCTGCATCTTATAAAATTATTTTGACAATCACAGGCTGGCCTATAAGTCGTTGGTGATACCTACAATATTTTTTGAACATTCGTTATTGCAGTTTTGCATTTTCCATCGAAATATGATGCATGTTTGTAAAAAAAGTCGGGACCTAGTAGTGCGTTTTGGTAGCGAATTTTCATTAAATGCTTCATATTTCAATAACTCAATTTGCTATTAACCTAAGGTCCGTCGACTAGGAAACCAGTTTTCTGGGAAACATTTAAAGTTTATTTTCGGAAAGTTTTTGGACATTTTCAAACAGTAAGCTTTTTGATAAAATATTGTATATGGTTTCTACTATATAGGTTACACCGCTGACCAAATTGTGGCCTGCTTGCATTAACGAGACATATTTGCCATTAAAAACATTTTTATGAAAATTCACTTCCATAACACACTTGCCGCGTCCTGACTTTTTTACTAAGTTTATATTTTCTGTATCTACATGATGATTATTATCACAAATATGCTGAGCGATACATGAATTATCAATAGTGCCATATCGCAGTTTCGCTAAATGATCTTTAAATCTAGTTTCAATAGTTCTCTTGGTTTACCCAACATATTTAAGTTCACAGTCCTTACAGCTTATTTCATAGGTTCCAGACACTTCTGTAGTTTTAAACTTTATCCTTTGGGTTACCTAGCAAAATTTTTAATGTATTTTTTGTTGTAGAAAATGTTAGCCGTAAATGGGTTTTCTTAAAAATGCTATTAAAACCTCTCGTGATTTGCGGTCCAAATAATAAACAGATTTAACTTTTCTGAAAGTCTTATATTTCGCTAAAATTTTCTTTTTTTTAAATGTTTATTGACTAAATTTTTCACTACGCAGACAAATTAATCATCATACTTAGCTAATTCTTTAATATATTCAAGTTCTCTGTTGTATCTTTATTTATTTAAGCGAAACTGTATTAAAATTAGAGTTAAAAAAAATTAAAATTAAAATAAAAATATAAATTGTGGAGAACTATGGTGTGGGTCAACCGAAATGTAACTCACATTAGTGTTTCCTTTCTGCGGGTGTCAAGTTCTAAAGTGTGTACATCAACAAAAGGTTAATTTGTTCTTAATTTCTATGTCACGGGGGAGTTTATTAAATTTCTTTACCACATAGTTAAGATAGGATAGTTAGCCCTGTCATGGGAAATTGTGTTATAGAGGTAAGAAATGAGAGCAGATTTAACGTTCAGGTCTAAAATGTTACAAAAGTAGTCATATTAAACAAACTTTGCGGTATCCATCTTGTGTTGGAAAATTAAAAAAAAATGTTGTTGAATGTAGCGTAATTAAATTCTAGTTTGAAGAAAACAGAAAATAACACTTGTGTACAATGAGGAGAGGAGAGTTTTCTGTGGATCACGTCACAGACAATTAGAATTTCAAGAATTTCGAATATTTTGAATTAATTTTTAATTTTACTTTTTGCATAGGCGTACGAATTTTCTTGAAGTATCACAATTATGCTTACAGAAAAAAAAAACATAACCGTAGCGGTTTTCTCTTCTGTACGGTGCGATTCACCGTCATCATTGTTCCCAATATGTATTTTTGATCATTTAATATGTAGACATTTTTTAATAAAGATGGGCTCACCGATTTGCTAATATCTTCTGTTTGTTTATACCAACATAACCATAAATCCCACAGAACACGTTTTAGGCAGTTCGTTGTTAAGAAAATGCAATTAGCACTACACGCTGTGCTTGAATGTCGGATTCAAATAAAACATTGCACGTATTTACCAATAAATTACGTCCATTGGCTCAATATATATATATATATATATATATATATATATATATATATATATATATATATATATATATATATATATATATATATATATATATGATTTCAAGGATTGAGTTTGGAAGCAATGATGGAAGTGTTCGTGAGCAGAAGTAGAAGAAAAAATTTAATTGAAAAAAAATTGAAAGTTAGCAAGTAAATATTATTTTACCATTAACTAGGTTTGTATTTTTTATAGAAATGTCAAACAAAAATGTCAAAATTTGTCGTTATAAAGTTAAATATCTATTCTAATAGTAATTGAACATTTAAAAAGCAAACTTTCATACGGAGTGTAGACATAATTTTAAAGAGTGTGTAGAAATGTTAGTAAGAAGAACAGAGATGGTTTAATGAAGCGAGAGTTGAAAATTGTGTTACTGCAAGCACAAGCCAAGGATTTTTTATACAACACGTAAGATGCTATGCAATAATTTATGCTATAAATTGTGTAGTACACAAGCACCGCTTCTTTGCACTGCACGATGTATAAATCAATATGCATATATATATATATATATATATATATATATATATATATATATATATATATATATATATATATATATATATATATATATATATATATATATATATATATATATATATATATATGGCTGTGGTTATACCAGGATTTATTCAAAAGTGTTAACCACAAATTCTCAAAATTTTACAAAGAATACGCAATTTCTCCAACATTGTAATCAAAAGTAAGTAAAAGACATACTGAATATAAAATTTCTACACCACATAATTTTTTACGACAACTTAGGTCCTTACGGCATAGCTAACTCAGTTAACTTCATGTAGCAAAGTAGTTTAAAACAAGTGAGCACGTAATACGCTTACTACGGATAAGTCTAGACGATAATAATCTGGCTACAGTTGACTCTCTGGGTGAGCTTTTGATATTACACGAGCTAGACTGAACTTCTGTGGCAGTTTTACTTTGCGGTTTCAATAATACAGTATGGCACAGTTTTGCTTATTTGTTACGGAACATGTTCATGATAGTGCCCAAGGGTGAACACTTTGGGTAAAACTACATTCCAGAGTTAGGATTCAATAGAATTAAGTAGAGATCGTAGTATCGAACTGTATCGGTATGTGGTAGCTTTAGCACATCAAATAGTATGTTGAAATCCAGAAGCCTGGTACTTCACACACAGACATTATAATTGTAATAGAAATCAATAGTTACGGCTAATACAATCCTACAAGTGCGTGATTATATTAAATTTAGCAAAAACGTACTAGTAAAAATATTAACTGATTCGTTAGCATTGACCCGCGGTATGCCACTACTGCGTTATGTAAACATCTATGATGTATGTAATATATATATATATATATATATATATATATATATATATATATATATATATATATATATATATATATATATATATATATATATATATAAAACTAGGAGGAGTACCGGTCGTACTGTTAGTTACCAAAGCTCAAAACCTCCATAAGGGCTATAGACCTCTAAAATATGGACAAGGAAATGATGGATGTTCTTTGCTAAGACATGCTCTTTACTTCGCATCCACTTTGATGCTACTTCAGGAGTCTACAAAAATATACAGCTTATGGTATTATGGTATACGATACATAAAGATCTTAGAATTTCTTGCCGAAAGCTAAACTATCAAAAAACTGTTTGGTTAGGAATACAGACAAGAATGCGTGATAACTCATAAGCTGTAGGGGTTGGAAATGTATCGTCCGAGAGTCCTCAGATTTATTGAACTCTCATCAAATACTTGTACATTTAAACGTAATTGGTTCTCGCTATCTGCCAGGTTATAATACTTCCCAAGGTGTTAATGATAACTCTCAAAACCAATTATTAGTGTCCCTGTAAAAGAAATTTAAAAACGAAACGACTGTAATAATAATACAAAGATAAACAATTATAGCAAATTCATTACTTCAGTTTGAAGCTAAAACACAGTAAATTGGTCCCAACAGAGAAAGACCGCTCAAATCATACATATGACAGATTTTATCAGTTCCTAAATCACTAGCGACTTTGAGTTAATTATGAAGCATTAACAGGTTGCAAGCATTTACTACAGTTAAACGTTACTAAACTTTATTAACCCAGCTTTACTGGCGTTTCAAATTCTAAAAAGTTAATTTGAAAATGTAAAATAATACGAAATTAAAACATTTATAAATATTTCTTAATTATTCATTTAGAACATAAATGGTTATAATATTACTCTTAATTTTTCAAGATAAATTAATTACTAAAACAAAACATACCTCATACTATTTCACAGGTTCAGAAATTTAAATACAAATAATGTCTACAATTTACATACGAAATCTAGGTAATCGTTAGTTAAATCAAACACATACCTATTACTTCATTAATTAAACTGATGGATTAAGATATTAAGGAACATAACCTACGTGTGTTTTCCAAACTTGAAAAGGTCTTTACATGCTGGTGTCGATGGAGAGTCACCTGGGTAAGGTGCTCTGCCTTTTTCCTGGTTGAAAGCCTTACATGTAAGCATGACTATGCAGTCGGCAAAGAGATGGTCAGTAGAACCATTTATGGGACCAGAACCGATCCTGGGCATGACAAAGAGCGCACTATCAGGGGATCCATTAAGTCCTGGGTCAGAAACAAACACAATGTGTACGGGGAAAACTCTTAGCAGAGGATAGCTCAGGAACATAACGGGACTCTTGACGATACACATGGCCGTCAAGAAACACCTGCATAAAATGCGGCGGTTCGAGAGGGACCTGGCATGCAGACTCTGCGGCGAGGGGGAGGAATCAGCCCAGCACATCTTGTGCGAGTGTAAAGCTCTGGACCGTAAAAGACAACTGATCTACGGACCAATTGCTGTGTGGACTAGTTCAAGGCACAGTGATTTTGGAATGGGTGGAGTAGAAAAGACAAAGGGCATGCACGATAAGCCAAAGGCTGCGGTGCTATCGGGGCGGCAAAGACGCGGCCGAGCCCTAAGGGAAAAAATGCGGTCGGCCGAAAAGCGCACTCACTACGACGTCTATGAAAAATCAAGCTGTAGGACATAGTGAATGCCCTCAGATACAAGGCCTGCATAACAAAAAGTGGAGACCTTTAACAGCAGCTCTCTGCTAAAAAGATGTAAAGCTCTGCGGCAATATCAGGGCAGTAACTCCTTTTGAACAATAGCTTACAGTCAGAACTTGGAATGACAGCAGCTCTAACATGGAATTGGAATAGCTCTAACCTGAGACTGTAATAACAGCTCAGAAACGGAAACAACAGCCTGCAGCTAGAATGCTAGCAGCCTGGAAACGGAATCACAGCAGTCCGGAACCGGGAACCAGAACTGGAGCCATGTTTCAACAAAAGAAAAAATGACGATAGTACACCTGCTACATGTTAAAAAATTGTTTTAAAGTAACTCACTCTTCGCGAGAAAAGATCCGACACTTAGCACACGGATACCTAAACAATAGGTATTTCACAAATTTATTACACAACTCATCGCCTAAGAAATGCAACAGATCTATATTTAATTTACTAGCTCCAATGCCATGGCAAACTATACAGGCGTAATGCACCGAACCCGTCTTATATAGCCGCTCTGCTGCTTGCATCTCGCAGTCCCTGTGCTCTGTTGTTGCGAGTCTTTTTGCTGTCCTCTAAAACTCATAACGCTCTCTGTATGGAAGGGAGTACGCACACATATGCTCATGTAGCGTCTTAATTGCGAGTGGAAAATTCGGCTTGGACGGTTATTAATCAAACTTGTTTATGAATGATGTCATTTTGACCATACATCCTTCCTATTCATGCGCATTTCTGTGTGGAACAAATCCTTATTTAGTTAATATTCTGTTCTCAAGGAAAATAATATAATCTTACATTTTACGCTGCTAGATATTATTAAAGCAGTTTTAATTTTAGCGAGAAGTCAGAACGTCGTTTACGTTGCAGCGAATTTTCAAAAATATTGCTCATCGTATTTAAACCACAATATTTTACGCACATTTAAATCCAAAGCAACAAAGACCAGTAAAAGGAAATGCAAACAGTTGTTATTGCATATGCCTGGTGTCCTAAAAATGTAAGGAGTTACAATTTTAAAAAAGGTAAAAACTCAGACAAAATTTTTCAGCTGCTGTGAAGCTTCCTGCAATTGACATTCATTTTTTGGGTCTATGGACATTATAGAAAGGCTAGGAGTGCCAATAGAAGGACGACAGATGAATCTGTATATGTGGCAACAGAATAGACACGATACTCAAAGATGACATGAGTTTTGTGGCTGAAAAACATATACTAACCATTGACTGAAGAAGCACCAGGAAAATTTAACACATGTTTTGAGAAAGGGCTGTCTTTTAGCAGACTGTTTGTTATATCTGCACACCTGGTAGTGGGCAGATGCATTAAAAATAGTATCCAAATACCATTTTATGTTAGCATGAGCTGGTAACCAGACAGCCTGAGGGGCGAAACACAGAACAACACACCTTGCCCATGTTAGGTGAGAAGACGATAAACTGAGACATGGCACAGTGAACAAGGGCTTCTGAAGCGTAAAACGCAGCACAGAAACTTGCACAAAGCGGGATAAGGTCAGCAATTTAAAATCTGTTGCCTTCTTTGACGTGCACCAACAGAGAGATATTTTTGATCGCAGAAGCATGTTATATCTGCTCATCGGCCAGTGACCAGATGCGTTAAAAATAGTAATTAAGTACTCCTTCATGTCATCATATCCGTCACTTAACGGACTAAAGGACAACAGACAAGATGGCAGATCCCATATTGACATTTGAGGAAAGAGATAGTCTAGAAGGTGACAACGGTAGACAGAACATTAGGCGTGTGCCCCATCACACAAACACAACAACAAAAGTGACACAAGGTCCGCACATGTACTAGATTATGTTTTTCTATCTAGATCTAGAGTAAGAAACTGTAAATATTACTAAGGTTATGAATTAGAGATATCGATTAAGTGTTTCATATTCCTGGATGCCACTGATTTCGAGGAAAGTTCTTTTATCGTTTCCTATGTAATATCTTGGTTTTGAAAATCCATTTTGTGGCCAGAGTTCTTAACGTTATGACGTCCAACCTACATCTAGCTTAGAGAAATGCTACCGTATAAGACAGAAGTTAACAATTCTTTTAAAGACAAGTTTTTATTAATAAGGTGTACTAAAATAAACAAAAAATAGCCATATTGAATTTATAAAAAAGCCACGTAGCCTACTGTATTTTGCTCATGAATACCTATCATTTGACATCCATATCAAGGAGATCGTTGAGAAAGAAACATCACGTAATCTTACGTCAGTCGCCATTTTTAATTTATGAAAGCTCCACCCAGCCTACTGTATTTTAATCGTGTACACCTTTCTTCTGATACTCATATCAGGGGAGGTTGTAAAGAAAATATATATGCTGCTATCTTGCTTTGACCGCCATATTGACATTATGAAAGTGTCACCTAGTCTACCATGGTTTACACATGAACCCTTTCATTTTACACACATATCAAGGGGTTTGTTGAGGATGATATATTCGGCCATCTTGAGTTGGCCGCTATTTTTAATATATAAAAGCGATACATAGCCGACCGTATTTTACTCGCGAATGTCTTTTATTGAAGACCCATATCAAGAAAGTTGGTGAGAAAGAAATAGTCTGCCGTCTTGCGCCGATCGCCATTTTGAATACATGAAATAGTTATTTACCATAATGTATTTCACTCGTAAAGCCGCTCAATTGATACCCGTGTCAGTGTATCCATCTATAGTGTCCGTCATATTGCAGTTATGATAATGGTAGATAGCCTCTGTTGCATTGCATTGTCACCTGACCTATACACACGTACCAAATTTTAGCGGAATCCAACAAGGGCAACTGGCTCAAAATTGACCTGCACGATTTGACCTAAAGATACCTACTACTAACAGGTGACGGTAAATGAAAGCTTGTAACAATAAGATAATTTCGTTCAAACAGCTAGTTCAGCGATAGCTTTTAATAAAGACAACCTTGTCAAAATACGTGTTTGGCACGTAACTCTCTGTTATTATTTTCGCGGTTTTTGTGGTGATTCTGCTTTTTGTTTCAGTTTGTTTCTAAACCAAATACATACATTAGAAACCGTTTACCGTCTTTTTTAATAGTAGTATTAAATATTCAGTATCGACAACTACTAAATAACCAACTTTTTTGTAGTTCTAAGAAAAAATACATTGTAGTAGCTATGATTACATGAAGGCTGCGTTAAGGAAAAACTGATGTGGCCTTTTAGAAATAAAATATTTACTATTTAATTTAAAATGAAACCGTTTACCGTCGTTTTTAATAGTAGTATTAAATATTCAGTATCGACAACTACTAAATAACCAACTTTTTTGTAGTTCTAAGAAAAAATACATTGGAGTAGCTATGATCACATGAAGGTTGCGTTAAGGAAAAACTGATGTGGCCTTTTAGAAATAAAATATTTACTATTTAATTTAAAATGAATGAGCTCAAACTGATTTATTGCAAAGCCCTTTAACTCCTTTATATAACGGCCAACGTCTAGTTAATGTTATGATCACAAACTTCCAATTATCCTTCCTAGTCCTGGTATTATCGTTGCTAATTCACGGAAGGATATAGCAAGCTTGCCTTATTAGACAAGACAAGACCTGACAGTGTCAATAACTCTGGCAAACATAATTCACTATTATGTAGGATTCTGGATGTTCAATAAGCCGACTGGATCTTGATAAATTTGCTCCTAGTTTCTCCGGGCCGGTCTAGGGTGTATGCATCTACGACTTCCCAGTTCGTAAGCCCGGTCATGTATAGTAATTATCTGTGCCTTCAGATCATCAATTCGGACCGTAATGACTTCGGTAAATCATTTAGCTCTAATGTGTTCCGCTTAGAGTCAATGTGCCATTTGCGTCACCCGTGGATCGTGTCCTTCCGTCTTTATTCATCTTTGTGATACCATGTATGGAAATGTGTGTTAATTACAAACCAATGTTTAACACACAGCAAAAGTTTAACATTAAAACTGGTAACGCTTTCTTATTTACACAGTGACGTGCAAATGTGTGGAAACGAGTAAATATCTCTGGAGTTTTCAGAGATATCGAAATGAAATGTATGGAAGCGTGTGTTAATTACACAGCAAACTTTAACACACAGAAAAAGTTTAACATTAAAACTGGTATTGCTTTCTTATTTATACAGTGATGGACAATGTGTGGAAGCGAGTAAATATCTCTAGAATTTTTAGAGATATCGAAATTAAATTTGGGAGGTAGATATTACAGTAAATTGCGTACCTACTTTAAATTTTTTCAATTATTTTGAACTGCCGGTTTAACCGGAAGTAATGCCGATTTTAAAATTTGGGAAAAACACCTGTATTTTATTCCAGCTTCTAATAGAGCATTTTATTACAAGTACATGAGTAGCCTATAAATCTCACTGTAGCAGTGACAGTAGTTGTCAAAATAAGTATGTAGTCTTTTAACGTGAACGTAAAATGGTCGAATTAAGTAAAAGAGACAGAATAGAAGTACTGATAATGAATATGTTTGAGAACAAAAGAAGGACAAAGCAAGAAGTTTGTGCGCTTTTTAACGATCCGAATCGACTGATATCACGTTCGTTGGTGAAAAAAACTCTGAAAAGGTATTACACCAGTCGATAATTTACCAAAAAGCGGGCTGTTAAAAACTGCAACAAATGAAGATGTAGCTCAAAATATTGCTATATCTTCAAAGGAAAATATTCATCAGGACGGATATTAAGACGAGAAAAATATCATCCATACAAAATTCTGCTTGTTCAAGAACTCTTCGATGACGATTTCGACAGACGGTTCTGTAAAACAATGATGTATATTAGCAACCGTGATAATAATTTTATAAAACATGTAGTATTTTCACATGAGGCTACGTTTTGTTTGAACGATACAGTTAATCGATGTAATTGCTGCTACTGGTCGCAAACTAACATTCACTGGGTGCAGAAGGCTCCTACACAACATCCCTAGGAATTGAACGTTTGGGTCGCTATTTACCATAACGTAATTGTAGGGCCTTTTTTTACAAGATACTTTAAACGGACAGAGGTATTTACAGCTTTTAGAGCCAATTGATGCCAGCGCTGGAATTGCCAAATAATATCTGGCTTTATCAGGATGGTGCACCACCCCATTACGCTCACATTATATGATATCGTTTAGGCAGGGCATTTCAACACATATAAATTGGAAGAAGAGGTGCCAGTTAATGGCTAGGTATTTAATGTTATAAGAGAATTAACATAGCGACTTGGTTACTGCCAAGAATTAAACGGTGCTTAGTTTAAACACTAATACATTAAGTTTAGTTTCGGATTACTCCTTTTTTATGTACAGTGCTTTGTAATTCATTTAATTTTCGTTAATACATTGATGCTGATTGTTAAGTTTCTTTAATAGGCTACTACATCTCATTAGCTGCTGCCTCAAAAAGTAGATAGGTTTTTGTAACATCTCCGCTGGCCTTAAAATAAAAAATATCGAAACCATATATGTTTGTACGCGTAATAAAATGCTCCATCAGTAACTAAAATAATATACAGAGTGTTTCATTACACATTTTAATATCGGCATTAAACCGGAAGTTCGAAATAATTGAAAAATTGAAAGTGGTGGTGGTGGTGGAGGAGGTATTTATGACCTTGGAATAGTAATATCATTAGCCACACACTTTTGCTATTTTATATATACAAATACCTACACATTATTTTGTATTAATAATCTAGAAGGCATAATTATGTTACCTATATACAAATATACAATGTTTAAACTTATTTATACATATTATTATTTCTGCTTTCTTTTTTCTTCTCTTATTCCTCTTTTTTTAATGTTTTAATTTTTTTTTAATGAACCTTTTTTTTGCTTGTTTTTTCTAATTTCTTTCTTTCTTTTTTTTTCTTTTTTCTATTTTTAATTTTTTTTTCTTGTTTTCTTCTTTCTTTTTGTTTTGTTTTTTTAATCATGTATATGGGAAATTCATAAAAAACTTCGCACACGTCACGAAACCATTAATCAAATGCTTGAAGGAAAACTCTAAAATATACGTTAACAACGAGGAATACATTGCTGCCTTAACTCATGTAAAGACATCTTAATGAATTCACATGTGCTAATACCACCAGATTAACAACTCACGCTTCAAATGTGGCGATAGCTAGAATATTGAGCCAGGGCGAACCGAATTCGGACCACCCGATAGCTTACGCCAGACGTACATTGAACGAAACAGAATCAAGGTACAGCACTACAGAAAAACAGTTATTAGCCATCGTGTGGGCAACAAATTATTTCAGACCATATTTGTACAGACGAAGATTCACCATTTATACAGACCATAAACCATTAAAATGGCTATTTTCATTAAAGCAACCAAATTTAAAATTACTTTGTCGGAAATTAAACTAGAAGAATATGAATTTAAAATCGAGTATAAAAAAGGAAAGGAAAGTTATACTGCGCAGCCGATGCGCTTTCCAAAGTATAAATAAACCCACTTGATATAGATAACCAATCAATGGTCAACAATATAGACGAATAAGAGGAAATAATACATATGACGAGGATAAAACAGCAAATTTAAATGCGGACTCATACTCAGCACCCGGTATACCGATACTCCAGGAAGAAATCGTTAACAGCAAAACCAATCAGCTACTTTTCAAAAATACAGACACACCGGAAATATTCTCAGTCAGACAAGACAAATGAAATTTTATTTACGCTAACATTAATTTGAATGAACCAAGTCAAATAGAACAATTTATAAAAGAATACTGTGTTTTTGTAAACGAACGAGATTACGAACTAGTAAGTTCGGCAATCAATAAAAATTTTAATAACGTAGAATCAGCCAAAATTTATAGATGTTTGGAATATAGGGATGAAATTAACGAGGACGATTTAACCAAAACGATCATGAAATATCATGAGGGAAAGAGTAATCATCGGGGAGCGGAAGAAACATACCTAAGAATGAAGAAAAAATACTACTATCCAAATTTAAAGAAACATATAACAAAGTATCTACAAAATTGTGAATTATGCAAGACGTGCAAGTACAACAGAAACCCAGTACAAATAGCATTAGAACACACCCCCACAGCATCCAAACCTTTAGAAATACTACATATCGATACATTCCAAATTGAACAAGCCATATTCTTAACAATAATAGATCCATTTAGTAAATTTGGCCACGTTTCCTATCAAAAGTAAAAGTTCAACAAAATTGCGAAAAATCTAATCAAATGTTTTCACAATATGAAGCGTGTAAAACCCTAATTGGGCATCCAGGTACGGAGTTCTCGAACTTAGTAATAAAAGAGCCACTTTCGGCTTATCAAATAGAGTTACATACAACCACACCTCAAAACCCGACGTCAAAAGGACCCATTGAAAAATTTCACAGCACGATTATCGAACATTATCGTTTATTTAAAGCTACATTTAAAACCATGAAACCAGTCGACTTAATACCATACTGTATCTTCGCTTATAACTCGACAATACATTCACAAACACTAAAACCACCTTTCGATTTAATATTTGGCTATGTATCGGAAATGTTCAACTACGACCCGGAAGTAATAATTACCCAAGAATACAACGATCGGCATAAAGAACTAATGCAAATTATTTATGAAATAGTAAGAAGCCAAATCGAAAGCTCAACATTAAAAACAATACAACAGACGAACAGACATACTAAGCAGCCATTCAAAGAAGGCGACATTGTATATAAAAATATTCCTCCCGGATTCCATAAAAAACACAAAAATCCATTTTCAGGACCATATTCAATAATTTCATTATTAGAACATAACAAAGATTTTAATAAACCATAAAAATGGCGAACAAACTATAGCCCATTTACGAAATTTACGCCTTTCAGGTTTCTTACAGCAGGAATAAATGGCCAGATACAAGACTTGACAGACAATCCAGGCATGCTACCCAGGAAAATCGGGACAACCTTCTCAGAAACTAACAGATGGAACTTACTGCACGTACATGACTTGACACAATTACATAAGGACTGCGTCCAGATAAAACACTACGCAAACACTATTAAAGTAACGACGACTATCATTCCGAATAACAAAATTTTATACTAACGCTGAATTTTACTATATGTAGCATAGATGATATATTTTACAGGATTTTTCCAAATATGAATACCTTTAACAACAGATAGAAACGTGGTATAATAAACGGATTAGGTTCCTCTTTTAAATCAATTACAGAAAATCTCAATTCACAAGACGGAGAGCGTATATATCAAGCGCTAGAAGACAGATCAAAATCAAATTCATGAACTTTATTACTTAATTACTCACACAATTAAGTCATTTGCTAAGCAATATTCCGGAACTAGCTTTAACAACAGAAAATGCAATCACTCTCAAAATTAGGAATATTTCACACATCGATATTGAAACCAAAATTTATAATAAAAGAACTCAATAAAATACAAAATACAAAACTAATGTAAAATGAGTAACAACCACTTCCTTAAAAATCCACATACATTTACCATGATAATTCCTAGAACCATATACCTGATCCTAAGCAGTAATCAATATGCCTATCGCAATGAAGAATGCCAAAATTTAAAGAACCAAGTGTATCTCTGCAAAGACGGCAATCCAACCGCCATGAATGATCAAAACCCATGTGAAATCAAATTAATCAAATTTCAAAAACCTATAGATAACTGTAAACAAGAAGTAGTCAAAATTAATAAACCAACCGTTGCGAGATATGGAATCAGTCAGTACATTGTTATAGCACCAGAGGAAACAAGTGCCAGAATAACTTGCCAGGACCAAGAGTGGACCAATATCATAAAAGGTACCAAACTAATTACCCTTCAACGAAATTGCCAATTGAAGATTGGAAACAAAATTTACAAGACCGGCCCAATAACATCAGAAACTTAACAACTGTTCAGTCGACCCAAATTGGAATCCCAAATCAGGAAGATCCAAAAATTCCAGAAAAGGTACTTGAATTAACACTAGAAAACGTGCAGCTACACAACATCGATCAAATACAGAACCACCTTCAAACGATCAAGCAACATATACCAGGACCGATCAATATACCTATACACCACTTGAGTATATGGACTATATTACTATATGTGGCTGTCATAATTACCATCATAACAACAGCAACGAGAATGGGGTTAAAGAAGTGGAAGAAAACCAAGGAAGATAATCTAACAAACATCGAAACCGGATTTCCCTTGAAAATCCGGAACGAACCGTAGCTTCGTTCTTCAAAAAGGGGAGGAGATAAATAGACCACCAACAATAAGCCGTTATAACAACGAGCCACCTTCTCATGAACCAGATAGCCGTGCAGCAAGAATATAGAATGTACTTTCAAATAAGCCAATAGGAAACACCTTGGAAACGGCGTAGTAAACGGAATCTCACACGTGGAGAACAGTGTCAGCCAAACCGAAAGTCACCTCGGGAGAACAATAGTGCCACGCCTGGGGGACTTGTTATAAATAGACTGCTCGCCTGCAGAGCGTCGTTCATTCTTGTTTCCAAGTTAAGCCTTGCACCTCGCATGTTAAACATTTCCATATATGACACTAATGTTTTGATATTCATATCAACTTGCTCAAACACGATGTCGATTAACTTCGGTTGATGTTAATTTACAGTATGTACTGAAAATTAATTTTACACTTCTGCTGGAAAGCAAACTCAGGAATTTTGTGTCTAGAGGCACATGTTCCCAGCGCTGAACCATTGAGGCTGCTATGAAACTGTAGTTAAGCAAAGAAAACCAAGGTAACATAATTTTCATATTCGTCCTTTTAAATTTGATAGGTTGTTTGACTAACAATTTTTTAATACAAATAATTTTTATGCAAATTCGCTACTATAATGCACTTGTTGCGCTCTGTCTTTTGCGTTCTTTCCACTGATTGATAATTTTTCCTTGTTCCAAAACGAATAATCGCTTGTAATTATTCAGACAAAACAGCAGCCTGAAAAATGCCCTGAAAAGAAATACCGATTCAGCTTAAAATTGGGTCCATTTATAATTTTGACATTTTGTTGCTCAACTTTAACTTAAAAGAATCCAAACAACTTCTGTAAGTCATAATATTTTATTTCAATCAGAACATCCTTTGTACACATTATTCAAAGGCAGGAAGAACAAAACAAGCAGATCGATATTTGACAAGTTACTTCATTAAATTAAATACATATCGGATGAAGTCTTCCACTACGTCTCGGCATGTCGTTCGTTTTTCACAGTGACAGGTCCTTTCTCTGTTCCTTGTAGCGTGTCTCTTCCGATACGGTATAAACTTTTAATTACTTTTCTTGTATAATGAGAAGTTGTTATTTTAGCTCTTCTTCGAGATGTTCTTTGGTCTGTATCGGTAGGTCTTGCTCTCACTGCCCGTTGAAACAAATTAAAAGCAATTATACGAGAAGCCTGTTGTTGTTGCCGAACAGTGATAGATTGATGTACTTAGTAGATGCTTCCGATTGGCCACCACTGATAATAACTTAGAGAAATTGTTTGTGTGCTTATTTTCGCATATATTTACTTGTTTTTCTGTATGTTTGTATAAATAACACGGGATGGCCTATTCACCCTTCCATTCACGACAGACTTTTATAAATTCAGTGTTGCATCAAATATCGAACCGTTTAATGAAAAATTAGTTAAAAAGATTACTAGAAGGGCAAAGACATCCTTTACAAATAATGTAACCTTTTATATTTTTTCACTGTTGTTTGCTATTTTTCTTTCCCTTTTTCTTTCTTTTTTTTTCTTTTCTTCTTTTCTATACCCCCGCTCCCTCCTATTATATGTACTTTTTACGTTTTTTCCTTATCAGACTATTGGAGATTAAAACACGGATACTTTGGCGTCTTGGGATCCGTCAAAGCTCACAAAACAAAGAGACATGGGCCACGAAAAGGAAGGATCGACAATAGGCCATACAATAGGAGTTGGCTACAACTATCCATACATAAGCATTCAACTACATCATTAAACAGGAGGTTGCTGTAAACTGGCTTATGAAGGCTTTCGGATTTTGTAATACATTTCTTTTGTAGATAAGCGCATACCATTTTGAGAAAGAGTTATATTTTAGAACAATATAATAGATAAGATGATAGAGAAAAACGTATACCAATTAGCGGTTAATTTGATTTATCCAAATAGACACGAAAGATAACAGATATGGTTGGATGGCTTATTTTAAAACATTTCAGTAGCATTTTTGTTCAATGCTTATTAGCGAAAAAAATAAATAATTAGTTTGTATACACTGTAACGCCATCTACATCGGTCAAACTTCTAAAAATTTTAATACCAGATACAAGGGGCATATTTTTGCACTTGGAAACAACCACGCCGACAAATCTACCTTTGCAAAACATATTATTGATACCCGATAACGCACAGACATTTTTTGTAATGACAAGCGCAAACTTGACCTTTTTGGAAGCTTAAGAAGTAAAAAATCACATACACCACTGTCGGTTCCCGTCAGTACTGTATATAATATTTTTAGTTTGTAGTTACTAGATAGTTTAACCAGAGGCACCCCAGTCGCATATAACTACCAATATTGTACTCAAAACACCCTAAATTGTCTAACGGTGGCACCCCTGAGATTAAATTGTAACCGAAAGATGTGACGGGTTGTCACGGTCTATTTGTTCGTCGATCTCGAAGCGACCAGACCTATCCGTCGGTCCATTGTATAATCTCCTTTGTGTATATAATAAAGATAGTATTGTTAAGTTTAACTTTATCTGTTTTTAACTTTAACTAACCATCATTAAATTACAGTCCACTAGTAAACCATAATCAACAACCACAATAGCTACCTTGTTTGAAATGTGCGAACGGAGTTAATTTGATTTTTTTACATATATATTTTTTTAATTTGCTTTGCTTGTTCTTCGATTCTTTTTCTTTTTAATTAAATACATGTAACAAAATAGGTATAACTTTATTAAAAAACTTGTAATGAGATAACGGCCTGATGTGTGTGTGTGTGTGTGTGTGACAAAACAGCTTTGGTATGGCTTCAGACGAATCTATTAGCCACAGGTAAAACGGCCTGATGTGTGTCGATATTTTTGTTGTATGGGGTTTGCTTTATTACTGTTATTGTTACGTCATATAATTGTTCTAATGGTTTTTATAGTTATAATTGTTTTATGTTGATTCTATGTTTATGTTAAATATTGATATACAACACGCAGATATTTTCAAAATGTCATCTGTCATTAAAAAAAATGTTAAAATTTTTTCATTAAAATATCATAACGTCGAAACGAGTTATTATTTGTAGGCGTGACAAATACCCACAAGAGAATTTAATTTTTGCCTGTCTGGTAATGCTGCCAAAGGGCGAAACCGGTTACAAAGAAGAAAATAAACCTTGGTGAAGCCAGAGAACTCGTCTCTACGTCTGCATTTATTAGAAGTCTATATAAGGCCAGGTGCGTTCCGACTATAATCGGAAACGCATACCGGTTTCGCTCTCATTAGAGCTCATCAGCCCGCTATACCAAATTATTTCCAGAATACACCCATCAGCAAGTTCGGCTAAAGGTAGCCAGCCTCGTAGAACATAGTGAGATGTACGGCAGTGTCGCCATCTGTGACGTAGCCAGGTAATACGTTGTCAGCGCAGCTCTAATAAACAGAGACTGTAAAACTAACTAATGATTTAAAAAATCGCTAGCCCAGGTACTTTTGTCCCCAATTAGGGACCATGTATCTATATAAGACCAGGTGCATTCCGACTATAATTGGAAACGCATACCGGTTTCGCTCTCATTAGAGCTCATCAGAGCGCTGTACCAAATTACAGCTAGAATACACCCAACAGCAAGTTCGACTAAAGGTAGCCAGCTTCGTAGAGCACAGTAAGATGTACAACAGTGTCGCCAGACTGTCTGTTCTCATGGGTTGCAACTAATTTAGATAAGATGCGTCTAAAATTTGGTTAAGAAATCAGATTTATAATTTTCTATTTTCTTTTAAAAATATGTTAGTACTAAAGAACCATGAGAGAATGCGTCACTAGTTGAAAATGGCAGAAAATTGCTGGATGTCACTTTCATATGACATCACATGGCAACATTGGCTTTTTACTTTAACTGAAACAAGATTGTGTTAGGCTAGGAAGTCGGTACGTTAGCTCACGATTCTCACGGCGGAAAATTGGAAGACCGAAACCAGCAGCTTTCCAGATATTCCCTCTTGGTAGACGAGGAATGAGGGAAAACTGCCGGAATAAATTTTCGATTGATCCCGCTACCCGATATGTTATTTTATAGTTTCATGTTTAAAAGACGTAGAGAGATATAAAACGCTTGTAACAAGATATATCAAGGGATGCTGATATGTTTACTCTCGATATGAACAAATAGTCTCATAAGCGCAAAGCTGAATTTAGAGCTGACTCGTGTTACTTTTAATACATAAATGGCTTATTTCAATTTATAAAATTAAATTTCTATACCATCTGACCTGTTTCTCATATATCGAATTCGATACACGTCGTTTTGTTTGATAAACAAGTAAATGTGATGTTTTCTCATACAATACCGTCATTACAGTGTAAATGCAAAATTGCCTTGACGTTATCTGACTTTCTTCCTTCAGCAGCTCTTCTCATTTCAATGTAGCTTCTGCATTTCATCAATTGTGATATATTTTCCAAACATTTCCCTTCTGGTGTACCTATTCCTTTTTTTCTAAGTAGGTTCTTCAAATAATGTCATTAGAGAGTTGTCTTATAAATTTCAAATAAATTTTACCTTCCTTTCAATTTCTTTCAGCAAGTACTTTTATTCTCTCACCTCATCGGACACAATTTTATTTGCCATTTTATCCGCGTACCTCGTCTTTGTCAATTATCTCCATGTACACACATCAAAAGCTTCTAATCTCTTCTGATCCTATTGTGTTAATGTCTAACTTTCCGCACCCTGCGTTACAACGCTCTATACGTATCACTTGATGAACCGCTTAGTCAGGTCCAAGCTAAAATGTTTATTAGTGAAAATAGTACGTTGCCTATCGTATGCTGTATTAACATCGCGATCATGCTGTATTTATAACGACCAATACATAATGAAGCAACTAAATTTCAATCGTAATAAGGTTTTTAATTGTAACATTCTAATCCCCTGTAGACGCTACTCAGCTATATCTGAATTTGACAGTGATATCCTTCGGCTGGTGTGTTCGAATGCAGACAGGGGCAGTTATATATATATATATATATATATATATATATATATATATATATATATATATATATATAATTTCCCCAGTCGGAAAGTCTGAATTCGAACACACTAGCCGAAGGATCACTGTCGAATTCAGATATAGCTGAGTAGCGTCTACAAGGGATTATAATGTAACAATTAAATTACAAAGAACCAGCATCACATCGTACAAGAATAAATCAACAGTTTTTACCACCATTACTTTTCAGAGATATTTTTCCCAATTGTATTTCAACATTTGTTTAAAATTTGAAACATTGTTTATATATATATATATATATATATATATATATATATATATATATATATATATATATATATATATATATATATCCCTTCCAGATCTAACTTTATTATATTATTATATCTCATATATCACTACGTCATTCGCCAGTGGTCATAGCAGTAAACGAATTTTGTTTTGATTTGTTTGAACTAGTATGCTAAAAATCCATGTTTCATCTCAGACGTAGACTGAAGATTCTGGGCGCTATTAGCATTTATTCCTGAAAGTCCATAAATTTTTAAGGTGTAGTTCTGGCAAGAAAAAGTGTTTTTTCGTGAAAAACTAGTCTTATTTATTTTCGAATTAGGGATTTAACACACAATGGTCCAATTAACCAAATGAAATAACCTCAATTTGTGTCCCCAGGTATGCTAATAGTTTTAGACCAAAGCAAATAAACTCACTCTAGTGAATACCACGTAAATAATTGAACAAAAAGACCAACAAACCAGAGATAAGCTTGATATCTAGCCCTTTTTATTATGCAGTAAATTTCCCCTCTAGCACAGCTGCCCTTGATTCCCTCTTCTCGTTTCTTTGCTTTAACATAATGCACCGTAACTTTCTAACTTTCTTTAATTGGTATTCTTGAGCATATTTTCGCTTAGCTGACTCTCGAAACTTTTCAGATAAAACAGATTTGTTAATTGCAAATTACAAAATTGTATTATTGTTTGAGTTTTCATTCTAGCGTATTTATTGCATTACAGCTGTTATATTTTTACCCACGCGGTGACCTCTTTTGTTCGCTTTCTCTCTCTTTCTGCTCTGGAATAAAATTATGAAACACTCCTAGACAGTATTGAGTACACCTTGTAGAGAGAGAGAGAGAGACAGGAACAGGGCTTTATACTCGACGAAAGCTCCTAAATGAAATCTGGAAATTGCAATTCTTACAGCCGAGAACGCTTTCTACTCACTACTTCCGGGGACTGTATTTTTCTCGTTATGTAGAGAGGAAATTGCAAATCTACGTACATGTACGAGTTAGTTTTAAAAGCAGCGGCATTATTTCCCTCTCGTATTTATATCTACCATTCCAGTGTATACTTTAAAGCATATAGAATAATTTGATTGACACATGCAAATCGTTGATCAAGAGAAACATCTTACGTATTCCGTCTTGGAAGACATTTGTTTTTCTACTTCAGGAGACTTAGATGAAGCGTCCGCATTTAGTACAAATTATCCACTTGTTTTATTTGTAACTTTACAAGGGATTACTTTCTGTGATAAAAAAGTTGAATCTGCTGCTGGATGTCTGCACTGATAAAGGGTGAAATTTGTTCTATGTGCATATCGGGTTTTATAAAGAAAGGCTGCCAAGTTAGATTAGCTGAGCGATATGATCTTAGCAAGATCTCTGCAAAGACATAGACGATTTGGGGTTTTCTATACAGTTGATGAATTTTAGAGCAAAATGGCTTCGAAAATGTCTGACTTTTGATGGAAAGTGAACAACACCAAGCCCACCATATCTTACAGGCAAACAAAGATGCCCATCTCTAAGGCAATTCTTTCGTGCATCCGAAAATAGGTGTCTCAGTAGATTTTAAATTTTTGAAAATATTCATCTTACACCGGGAAAACTTCTAAATAATACCAGTCTTGGTGCTATTATCTGGTTAATAACTAAACACCTTTCCCTCCACGATAAAGATGGACAGATATTTTTCACTCAGTTGGTTGTATAAATGGTATAAAGATATAGAGTCAGTGATGTCACTTTCGTCTTTATATGAAAGCCCAAGAATCTTAAACCACAGTAAAAGTCACAGTATAGTCTTTAGGACCTCCTAGCCAGTAGCATTGGCATTTTTCGACATTGAGTATAGCCCCCGAGCATTTTGAATATATTTCGTAACACTTCACTCCTGTTTGTATTTCCGTAGGTTGTGTAACGACTATATTTATATCATCAGCATAAGATGTAACTTTTAGGCTGATATCATTTATTGGAGTAGATAGTTTGTATCCGGTAATTTCTTTGCGTAAAAGGTTTAGCAAAGGCTCCACTGACAGTGTGAATAAAACTCCAGACAGTGGACATCCTTGTCTTATGCCGTTTTTAAATCAGATGGGAACTGTGAGCAGATGACTAACTCGTATTATGCATAGGGCTTCACTATATAACAGTTTAATGTATTAAATGAATGACTGGCTGAAATTGAATTTTTTTAATACATGAAATAAATATTCGTGGTTGACTCTGTGAAATGCTTTATTCTGATATAGCGATATAATAGCTGCATTTGCCTTGGTCTTGTTCACATGTGCAATGAAATCTCTATATAAATATAAAATGTCACCGATAGAACGTCCAGGTAAATAAAAGCTCTGATCGGTGTGAACAAGATCAGCTAATGCTCCAGTAATCCTGATAGCAAGGCATTTCGAATAATTTTATAGTCGGTGTTGTAAGGGATAGGGGACGCCAATTATCTAAAATATTATGTCCACCTTTTTATTGGATTTTCATTAAGAAAATTCACTAATAGAGAGGTATCGATAGTGAGACTTTCGGAAAATTTTTTTGAATGAGCGCGAATTAGGATTATAGTGTGTGTGTGTGTGTGTGTGTGTGTGTGTGTGTGTGTGTGTGTGTGTGTGTGTGTGTGTGTGTGTGTGTGTGTGTGTGTGTGTGTGTGTGTGTGTGTGTGTGTGTGTGTGTGTGTGTGTGTGTGTGTGTGTGTGTGTGTGTGTGTGTGTGTGTGTGTGTGTGTGTGTGTGTGTGTGTGTGTGTGTGTGTGTGTGTGTGTGTGTGTGTGTGTGTGTGTGTGTGTGTGTGTGTGTGTGTGTGTGTGTGTGTGTGTGTGTGTGTGTGTGTGTGTGTGTGTGTGTGTGTGTGTGTGTGTGATTCCAACCGATAACTCAAAAAATACTTAACTGATTTCGATCATATTTGGGATTACCCTTATTTTGTTAATGGCTTGGATGACTTCGTTCATCAGATTTTAACGCCCAATTGTTCTTAACAAAAAATTAAAAAATATTGTTTAAAACGCAATATCGCTCAATATCTAAATTTGCAACCTAAAAGAACATAGACAGACATGGTTCTGTACCAATTTTTAAATCTTTTGATCAAAGAAAAATAATGTTATTCGAAATTAAAATTAAAATAACCCTCGACATCACTTCAAATTCTGTAATGCAATATCTATAATGTTGTACAAAGCCAGATGATGTTACCTGTACTGCTATGCTATTTAAATAAATGGTCGATAAGAATCTAAATAATGGAAGTTACAAGTATTAATGCAACATGTCATAACGTAGTCAGGGACGCCATCTCGGTGCGAAAATCGGTAGTATGTTGCCACAACACCTAGTTAGCACAAAATGTTATAGATAGAGACATTTGTATAATAAACTAACAATTTTGTAAATGTCAGACCTGGCCCATTTATTTATAATATCGGGACAATGTTTGCTTTCAAAAGCGCTAAATTTTAGCATGCGACAATGTTCTCTGTAAGTATGAAAACATGCTCAAAAAATGAGAACGATACTGATAGATAAGTTATTAGATCCATCATTTTTATTATCGATGATTCCGCAGGTTAGTTTTTTTAGTGAGTTTAGTAAATAGCACTTTCGGTGTTTCTCATATTGTACGTTTCAAATAGGTACAGTTCCGTTTAATATGAGACTTACCTGCGTTTGTTTAGCTTCCAACCCTATCGAGCTTAATTTAAAAGGTGCTTGCTTTCGGCGTCGACCGGATTTCAGTGTAGTCTTGGACAAACCTAAATTGATACACTCGCGAAATTCGAAATAGACGCGAAACGTATGCCTATTGGTTTATTTAAAATAATATCGTAAACTGTTGTTTTTTTATTAGATTTTCAAATTTATTTTACAAATTTTTGTGTGCACACAGACACGATCTAAAGGTCTTCTCTACTTTTAAGTTTGTGTAGCCCCAATGTTAATTAAGGGCCCCCTTTATTATACTTACTTATCTTGTGCTTATATATGTAATATAAAAATAAATAAAAAATGAAACAGCAAGTGAATTTATTTACTTTAGTACTGTATTCGATATTATCTGAAAAAGACATTATAGGCGACAATGTGAAATGTAATGTCGGTTAATTTACAGTTTACTGCGAGGAGAGTTTTTAGATTTTTTTCAGAAACATGCTTAACCCCCCTTGGATGCACAAGCCACAAGGTAAATGTGGTTCAAATAACCCCCAAGAAACTTCAGGGACCAAGAATTAATAGGGTTGCTGGGCGGGAGGAAATCTGAGTGGAAAATGTTAAAAAAAACATTTAGTCGGACTTTGAAAAGATGCGTTTTTCACTTTTTGCAGCAATACTTCCTTTAAACCCTGCCTTCCCCGAACAACACCCATATTCGCCCAGGTCCAGTAACTTTCTTGGGGGTTGCTCCCAACAACTTTTTCTTGTGCTTTATTCTTTGAAGGTAGTTTTATGCATGGACGAGGGGAAGGAGAACCTCCCGTGTTTCTGGGTGAGGGGCACAAACCCTCTTCGTCCTCGGGGTTCTTCTTCCCCTTCTCCATGCATACAATCATCCCCAATGCATGACACACATAAATATTTTTATGTTCCGCTTTCTAGTGTATTTTTGTTGAGTATATTTCCTGTTTATCAACTGTTTTGTTGAGTTTTGTATCCAAATTACTGTATAAATATTTATGTTGGAGGTCATCATCCTTTTGCTTGCCCTTCTTTACCTTATTTTTTACCGTTCCTAATTAAATAAAGTAACGTTTTCTAACTTTTAATATAAAGGTAGATCAATATGATATATTATTCTTATGAAAATTCACTACAATAACGCACTTGCTGCGTCCCGAACATTTTTTTAAATAAGCAGCACAGTTGCCAGTGTTAACGATCTGGGTAATATGGCTTCCTTGATTGATTGATTTAGCATATTTAAAATGTGAATATGCAGTTTTGGCCTAAATTCAG
This sequence comes from Tillus elongatus, assembly GCA_964006375.1. Classification (NCBI taxonomy): domain Eukaryota; kingdom Metazoa; phylum Arthropoda; class Insecta; order Coleoptera; family Cleridae; genus Tillus; species Tillus elongatus. The sequence goes on from OZ023266.1 coordinate 88,475,171, forward strand.
GATAAAGTTCAGGTGCTTTGTTTTTATTTGAAGATTTCAGTGCTTTTGTTAGTTCGTCAATTGTGATTGGCAAGCCAACCTCTTCTTTTTAGTAAATTTTCTTAAAAAAAAAATCACCAAAGAAGAGATCCCGCCTTTTGAATTTTGAAAAAATTTCTTCAAATGAGCGCTAATTAGGCCCCACAGAACACATATTCGGGGTCAGTTGCAATTTATATATGTTTATATATATATATATATATATATATATATATATATATATATATATATATATATATATATATATATATATATATATATATATATATATATATGTATGTATGTATGTATGTATGTATCACACCGATAACTCAAAAAATAATGTTCCGATTTTGATTAAATTTGGTAAATACCTTCCTTTTGCAAATGGATTGGATATGTTCGTTAGTCAGGAAAATCGGCCCAGGTTTTCCCGGAAAATTTAGTGTTTTCTTTCCAAAAAAATTATATCTCCGGAATTAACAAAGTAAGGGCAACCAAATTACGCTGGTTAATATCGTTATAGGTGAGCTACCTACCAAAATTTAGCCCTGTAGGTTAAAAGACAAAAAAATTATGGGTATTTAAAGAAAAATAAATTGAGGTTTTCCTCAAAACGTCAAAGTGACAATTTAAAACGTCAAAATTCGCAACATTTAGGCAAAGAACTTGAATCTAATACGGGCTGCGGAAAGAAAATGTCTCAAGAAGAATGGTTTTACAAATCCTGAAATCTTAGTTTCAACCGTCATTGTCCTACATTTTACTAAAATATTTCCAGAAAATTCATTTCAAATAGACCCCTTCTCTGATGCTTGGCAGTAGCCTTAGCTATAGAGTTTATCGTTTAATGGTATATAATTTTTGTCGAATTTTCGTAAAAAATCAATAAAGCTCAATATATCCGTTATAATACAAGATATGAAAAAATATTGTATACATTAATTATAGGATGTCCTGAGCTACATCTTAAAAAATATTTCTACAATCACAGGGTGACCCATAAGCCGTTGGTGATACAAATATTTTTTTTTAGTCGAAAACGCCTCATGTTTTTGCATTTTCCATCGAAATATAATGCATGTTTGTAAGTTAAGAAATTCTGGACGCAGCAAGTGCGTAATGGTAGCGAATTTTGATTAAATGCTTTATATTTGAAAAGCTCAATTTGCTATTAACCTATAAGGTAGTTGACCAAGAAACGGATTTTTTCGGTTACATTTTAAGTTTACGTTCGGAAATTTTTTCACGTTTTCAAACAATAAAGTTATTTTGATGAAACATGGCACATTGTTTTTACTATATATGTTATACTGGTAATCAAATTTGATGCCTGCTGTTTGAAAAAAAACCTCACATATTTGCTATTAAAAACATTTTAATGAAAATTCACTACCATAACACACTTGCTGCGTCCCGAACTTTTTTTACTATATGTTAACTGTGGCAATCCTTGAAAAAGTGTTTCATTTTGTTTTGAGGCGTGTTGAGTATTACTATATATGGCTTCAAAGTATGATTTAATAGAGCCACACATTTCAAAATGGTCTTTTATCGTCATGTTATTTTAAACGATTTCATTGGGGCAAGTTCTTTTAGGTAATGTGTGCATAGCTATGTTCGCAATGGGACAATCTTTTTATGCAGTTGTAAGTCTTTATTTTGGAGGTTGTTTTCACTCGTTCTTTTGTACAACGCTGCTACTTCATTTCTTATTCGAAATATTTCTACAGTGTTATTGCTGGATTCTCTAATCAATTTTTCAGCTGCAGATTGAAGATTGCGAAGTTCGCATTTCTCCTGAATTGTTTTTAAATGTTTGTATTGCTGTATAATTTCTCTAATATTCTGCTTTAAATGTTCCCAGTGACCTTTGCAGTCTTTAATTTTGGTACGTATCTATGTATCTAAAAATGTATTTATCCGTGTAATATATCCTGGGTCATTCAGAAGATAATTAGGAAAACGCCCCAGAGTGCTCTTGTCTTGGTCAATTTTAAATTTCATCTCAAAAGAGACTGCTAGAAGATCAGAAAAGGATGTCAATAATTTAGATGATGATGTGTGGTCAGTCAGATTGACCACAAGGAAAATATGACAGACAGACAGATAAGAAATGTTCGTTCCAGAATCAAGTTTTTTATATGTTTTGAGACTTTTTACGCCGTTTCTGTCAACGATATTCCACCCCCACACATTGTACTCCAAATTTAATTTCAACACAGAATACCCGATGTTTGATAACATTTGAAAGTTTTCTAATAAATAAACCCTAAAAACCTTATATTACTCGAGTTTTAACGAAAAAATATAAATTTGCACCAAATGACCCCCTATTCATCCCCTACCCCCTGGAGCGATTTTACCCAAAAACAATCCGAATCGTTCGTTTCTCGGATGATAACTCTAACATATTTGAAGACGATATCTCGTCTGGACGATGTGGAAGTAATCCACACATAGTGACGATGAGGAAGTAAAATAATTGTTTTGATTACTTATTACTTCCACATCGTCACAACGTGTGGAAGTATCGCATCGGCGACAATAAGTGTTCAAAAATTAAATATATATATATATATATATATATATATATATATATATATATATATATATATATATATATATATATATATATATATATATACTGTATACTATACAAGGAGAAAGGTTAAGGGCAAGGCCGCAAGGAGACAACCACATCAGTACGGTATATCCAGGTGATGATGGGAGCACTCTGGATGAAGAAGCAAAAATACACGGAGTCACAACAGGCAACCAGTGCACATTTGCAGCAACATTCGGAAGACCCTCAATTCGAGGGCAACAACCAAAATCGCCACGGAGGCAAAGAAATCACATGCGTGAGCATCCGGAGCCATATTATTTATAACAGGATTTTTAACACGGCATTTCTGTATACTATACAGAAAATTATATATATATATATATATATATATATATATATATATATATATATATATATATATATATATATATATATATATATATACATGCATATATGTGTCACGATAACTCAAAAAGTTATTAACTCGGCAAGTATCTTCATTGCATTAATAGCTTGCACGAGTTCGTTTTTCAAATCGGGCAGCCCGTATGTTATTTCAAATTTAATTACAGATTATGCAATTTAAGTTTTATGTATTTTATCAGCAAATTTTCGTGTAAAATATATGTCAGTTTTTGCCGAAATCATTTTTTGTCGATTTATTGTGAAATCTTAGTTTATCAAGAACTGTTTAATAGATTATTGTGAAAATAGGTGTTTAGCAGATTGTGTAATATATTTTTGCCTAATGCTAATTTTCGTAAAAATAATTTTATATAAAATTTACATTTAAACCGATTTTCGTATGAAAATTGTTAATTTTCTTGAAAGGGGTTGTTTGCAAATTTTAGTGTAAATTTTTGAAAAATGAATAATTATATCTTGGTTAGTGTAGTTTTTGTGTAAATCGCTTGAATTGGTTCGTTGTTTACAAAATCGGATTAGTTGTTTCGGGACAATTATATTTATTTTCGGATAATGTTTATATTTTTTGAACAATAACACGCCCTTACCTTGTTTACACTGATACCTTGGCCTGATTGTTTTATTGCATCTCCATAGAAGAATGTAGGGTACGCCAGCGCTATCGGACAAAATAAATAATTTTTCCGAAATAAATTTGTAACTCAAAAAAATTTACAAGTTATTTTGATCAAATTTTGTTGGCACGTTGGCCTCGTAAATACCTTACTCCAGGAAAACTCAACTTTCTAGGTTTATAGAAAATTGAATTATACACATTTGAAACATTTAATGAAAATTCGCTACCATAACGCAATTGCTGTGTCCCGAAATGTTTCAATAAAACTCGAGTAATATAACGTTACAAAAGGTTATGGGTACAGGAAGACAAATATTTTGTTGTTGTCAAGTCATGGGCTCTAAATTTATTACATGAGGGCTCTAAATTTATTACATGAGAATGTCTTTCTGCAGAGAATAAATTATCACAGCTATGTGGAAGTTATAATTCAATTTGCAGTACTATTTTTTAATGATTTTTAATTAACATCACAGGGTGATAAAGTGGGAAATATTTATATTTTATTTTGTTTTGAAATAATTATTTTTGTTGATCCAAAAATATTGCTAGGGCCCATATTTCTTTAGATATCATTTAAATTATACATTTATTATTATTATTATTATTATTATTATTATTATTATTATTATTATTATTATTATTATTATTATTATTATTGATTTTATATAACCTCTGAATGATAATAAATAATATTATGTAAAATTATAATTATTCCTGATCACTTACCTTTAAATTATTTGTAATGTTGCATTTTACAGTGCTCATTCCATTACTTGTGTATTACTATTATTATTATTATTATTATTATTATTATTATTATTATTATTATTATTATTATTATTATTATTATTATTATTATTATTATTATTATTATTATTATTATTATTATTATTATTATTATTGCTGTTAATTGATAAACAAATATTAAACGTTTTAAATGATTTTGTATTTTATAGACCATTTTCAATTTGAATACCATATTACTTTTTTAAAGCAAAGTTTGTGACAATTAATTTTAAAATACAACAGTGTATTTAAGGTTGTCTAGCGGTATTGATCTGTTTATTCAATTTCAATGTTATGTTATTAAAACTTATTTTTACCAATTCCATGGAACATTTTTATTTCTTAATATTAATGATCGATCCTTTTTAATTTATGTTAATTAGATTTAAACTTTCCCCTGAATTATTTATAAAATAGTGCTGCAAATTGAGTAATAACTTCCACATAGTGTCCTCAGAAAGATATTCTCATGAAATGATTTTAGGGTCCATGACTTGATCACAAAGAAAATATTCGTATTCCTGTACCCACAAACTTCTGAAACGTTACATTACTCGAGTTTTTACGAAAAAAATATCAATTTTTACCAAAATACCACTCCTTTATTCCGTACCCCTTGGAGCGATGTCACCCAAAAACAATTCGAAGCGTTCCTTTGTCGGATTCTAACTGTATACCAAATTTGAAGATGATATCTCAATTCTTTCTAAAGTTATTGCGCCTACTGTGAGACATACGTACATGCTGACAGACCAACCGATCAACAGACAAAAAAAATCATTGTAGAATAATTTTTTTATATGTTGTTAGACTCTTACGCCGTTTTATAAAAAAAAATAACGAAATTTCTGTCGCAGAATACCAGATGTTGTTTGGTGAAATTGAAATTTTTCTAATAAACAAACTCTAAAATGTTATATTACTTGAGTTTTAACGAAAAAATGTGAAATATCACAAAAACACCCCCATTCACCCTAGAGCGATTTTACCCAAAAACAATCCCTAAATCATGTTTTCTATGATGTGAAAGTAAAATCAATTGGTACCTTGCAGCATCCTTTTATGCTGTTCATTTCGCATTACTGTTTGATTGTCATTTCAACTCTATAAGCATATTGACATTTGCCTTTAATTTTTCTGTTGTATGGTTTTACCAAACCATTCATCTACAGGCTGTTTGATTTGAAAAAACAAAGCTTGTATCTAATAACAATGGATGTGGTAACGCCGCAGTCTCAAAAGCATTTTCAAAATGAGGACTATGACCACTTATGAACATAACCCAGTTTTCAGATTTCTATTTTTTCTGGTTCACTATAATCTTGTAATACGCCATCGAGTTTGGCCCACCCTGTATATAATATATACATAAACATATAAAGCCTGAAACTCTTGGTATGGGCTCCAGTGGGCCTAGTTCGCGTTCATTTGAGGATATTATTTAAAATTTAATATTGGCTTGAAGAATAAAGCAAATCGACACTTTATTTCTATCTATAAACTTTTATGTTTGTTCAAATTGCATCTGAATATTGAAAATATTATTTTTATTTTAGGTGAGTTCCCGAAGAAGCTAACCATTAAAGCGTAAGTAGATAAATAAGTGCTAATTATTGACAAACATTTAAAAACACTTTTTAATTAGTGTATTTATTCATTATGGCTGTCAATTTTCATTAAAAATGTAAAGGCTAATAACTCAGTTTTCCATTAACGTAAGAACATATATTTTGATACATTGTATAGGTAGTTGATATAAAGGCGACATTTGTATTGAATTTTATTTACATAATTAAATTATTTTTGGGGCTACACTTTTCTTTCCAAGAAAATTTTAATTTTTCTAATAAAACAAACTCAAGTGTTTATGCTGGCCAATAAATCCATTCAAGCTATTTATAAAAGAAAGCCGTAAAATTTTATCAAAATCGACCCCAGATAATGCAGGTTGGTCCACCAAAAACATTTTACAGGTTTTCTTGGTTATGTAAAAAAATACTCGTAAAGAGAAAGGCGCAAAAAAGTAACTAGGGCAACAAGAGATAAATAATAGTAAAGTTACAATTTCGCTATGATTTCATTCCTCTAAAGTTCTTTATTTTAAATATACGTATCAAAAAGGTGTGATGTTGCTATCCAGGTACTCAATGCACAAAATACCCATTGGGTCATAGCGCTGAGAGGCCAAAGGCATGTACTCTTGACCTGACTTGACTCATTAAACAATCTCTATAAAAAAATCCAGGTACTGAACTTAAAGAACTTCAACCAGAGGTGTTCAAGCTATAATTTATTTAGACCGTGCTTGTAGAGACCATGACATCGTTCTCTCAATCGAAAAAGCTTGGGTGACAGACGAGGAGCTGTGGGAAAACCGAACGTCGGAGACAGCTAAATCAAACGACGTAACTTTCGGTGGAGAGTTAGCTGTTGGGGTGTTACAAATATCATGAAAGCTAGAAGAACTTGATATGAGTCCAGTAGGTGTAGATGGTTCCTTCTGGAACCACCGGCGCCACCGTCAGGCTAATACGCCTGCATGTAACGTCAGGGAAGGAAACAAGGTGGCGGGTTGGATAGAGAGAGAAACCAGAGCTGACCTGAGATGACGTAATCCAAGATGGCGGCTGTTGCCATGGAAATAAGAAGAGTTTGTTGTCAAAGTGATAAAACAAAGGTGGTGGATGGATAGAGTATGACAAGAGATTTAGAACGAGATGACGTAATCCAAGAAGGCTACCAAGATGGCCGACCGGAAGTGAAAAATCTGTGAAATTTGTATCTTTCAAAGATACTTAGACTAAGCTATCAAAATAAGAGAACCCACTATTTTGATTTTTATAAAAATGGCAAATAAAAAATATGGTTGGTAACGCAGGCGCAAACCAACTTTTTTATTTGTATAGCTAGACCCCACGTGTAGGATATCACGGTACTCACCTCGATGAGTGAAATTCAAATATAATATTTGCGCATGCGCAAACCCAAAATATTGCGTTTTCAACTAAGCGTGTATGTGGGGGGGGGGGGGGGGGTTATCATTTCACTCGTCTCGATGAGGACAGATAACATATGTATATATATATATATATATATATATATATATATATATATATATATATATATATATAGATATATATATATATCTATGTGTACTGTGCACATTGGGTCCTCTAATTCCCTCTACCTTTGTATATGTTTCCTGGTCACTTTGGATCCAAAGCGAAATAAGGGGAGTATGCAATGTTGCCATTTAGCCATTTCAATATATTATTAGTATATGACGGATATGTTGAATAATTGTACATATATTACGTAAAATACCTTTTATTGTTAGATAGGCATTTAATAATAAGCGATGGTTAATAGTAACATCTATCTATTTGATTAATTCTACGTCAACAATTTTCCGTGGTTAGTAAAATTGGTCTTAGTGATGATTGCGAGTGTATAAACTCAGAAATAAAGATATACAGTGTTATGATAAAGTCTGAAACATAATTCATAAATGGGTTATTTAAATTTTTTCAAGAAAAACGCTTAGATGGGTCAATTTTATGTTTTTAATCGCCAACTTATGACGTAAAAATTAGATTTATGACGTCGCCTATTTCTGAATGGTGACGTCACCACTAGTTTTTTTAGTGACATCCATAGTTTTTTGCCCTTTTTTCACGGAACTGCTTACTAATTAAATGATGATGAAAAAAAATCGACATAATAATTTATTTGGAAAATTGCATTTTTTACTTTAAAAAATAAAAATTAACGAAGGAAAACAAACAAAATTTTGCGCAAATGTTCAAATTGTACCCCACCTACAATTTGGCATTGACCTATACGAGTGTAAACACATTGTACAGTGCGTTAAAAAATGTCGGTACTAATTTGCTCCACTTCAGCGCGAATTCTTTGCTGTAGCTCCTCTAAGTTATTTGGTCTGTTGAAATAAACTTTCCATTTTAAATAACGCCATAGAAAATAAAATTAACGGATTCAAGTCTGGGGAACGTGGCGGCCACTCAATTGCTCCTCGACGCCCTATCAATCTTTCAGGAAATGTGGCATCTAGATATTGACGCACGTCTATACCAAAATGAGGAGGCGCCCCGTCTTGATGAAAACAAATATCTTGATGGGGCACATCTGTCTCGTGACTAGTTGGAAAAATTATTGCCAGAGTGGACGCTAAATCAAATCACAAGAAATTTAGGTAACGTGCTGCTGTAAGATTTCCTTGAAGAAAGTAAAGTCCTATGAAATGCCGTCCGATTATTCCCATCCACCTTCACTTTGCCATGACGTTGACTATGGGATCTGGCGACCAATTTACTTATTGTAGATCTTGCAGTTGGTGGTATATTAGGATGTTGTTGGTTAAATAACTCGTATGCTACCTGATGTCTTCCAAGACTGTCGCCACATGCAATTATCATTAATATAGCTATTCTTTCCCTTTCAGCTAAACGTGCCATTTTTGTTAATTCGAATTAGAATTGTACACTTCTATCACTTTTACACTTTCACCAATAAGACTATTAATTAATTTAAACGGCAGGTAATAATTGTAATTAATTCACGATTCAACAATATTGTCTTTCTTCACAGAATTCCAAATCCATATACTGCCGTAAAACTCCAATAACTAAATACTGACAACAGAAAATAATTAATAAATTATCACAACGAGTGTTGTTAGAAATTGATTTTGACATTACTTTTTGTTTCACCTGTCAAATAGGTGCATGACAACGTACATTGCAAGATGTACGACAGGGTCGTTATCTTGGTGCGGAACCAGCTAGTATGTTGTCACGACAGCTCCAATGAATACAAAATATTATAAATAGATACTGTACAACCAACCAACAATTTTTGTAAATTGTTAGCCCTGGCGCATTTATTTCCTAATTCTGGGAAAATGTATATAAGGCTAGATGTATTCTCACCATAATTAGAAACGCAGACCGGTTTCGCTCTAATTAGAGTTCGTCAGTGCGCTATACTAATTACAGCGAGAACACACCTATAAAGTAATACAGCCTACTAGAATAGTATGAGATGTATGACAGGGTCGCCATGTTCGTGCGGCACCAGGTAGTATCTTGTCACGACAGGTCCAATTAACACGAAATGGTATGAATAGTGACTCTGTGCGACCAACAGTGTCGTGAAAATATATTATCTGGTTCCGCACCGAGATGTCGACCCTGTGGTACATTTCACAATGTTTTCGTTGTAGTAGGCTGGCTGCCATAGCCGTATTACTTTATAGGTGTGTTCTCGCTGTAATTAGTATAGCGCACTGACCAGCTCTAATTATAGCGAAACCGGTCTGCGTTTCTAGTTATGGTGAGGATACATCTAGCCTTACATGGCAGCGTATCAAAAATCATAAAATCAAGTGTTTATTACTATAGAAAAGTGAAGGAAACTCCATTATTCTCGTCCTAAAGAAGACTGGTCCTAAATAAAAATGGTACAAATGTTTCTTATTTTTTTATTAAATTTACGTTGGCATTTTGTAAAGTAAATAATGCAATTTAAAAAAAAAATGTCAGGTACCAATTTTTTCATCATCATTTAGGTAGTAAGCTAGTTTATGGAAAAACAGAAAAAAAGTATGGTTGTCATTTAAAAAAACGTATGATGAGGTCATCATTCAGAAATAGGTGACGTCATAAATATAATTTTTACGTTAAAGCTGGCAACTCAAAAGATAGAATTAACCTGTCAGAGCGTTTTTCTCGAAAAAATGAAATAACGCATTCATGAATTGCGTTCCAAACTTTATCATCACACTGTATGTGTGAGATATAAATAAATCTTGTCATCTTTTTTGATTACACGTACACTCCTATTTATCTATTTTTCTTCAATGAACTCATTCATTTTCCAAGTTTATCGTTTTTCTGTACGATGTAATTGGACGATCTATGCTAATTTGTATTGAAAACGTATACCTGAAGTAGGCACTGCATGTGTCTAACATTTATAGATTACAACATTGATTTTTGTTTTGTAAAAGATTTATATCATAGCCCATGGAATGATTCCAAATGATAATTCGTCAAAATTATTTAACGTACCACGTGCCTTTAATATGCACGAATATTGTGAATTTGAAACTCTGTTTTTATTATCCAGTAGCACATACTGCAGTAACTTGGGTCAATACTTTTACAAGGGTGATTTTTCCATATTTGTGAATGACATTTAACATTATATAACAATATTTCATTATCCGTCGAAAAACAAGAAAATTGTTAAGCAAAGAGAGATAAACTTTGACCGCATACCTGTTAAGAAGAACGTCAAAAGCAATTTATGTAGGTCATATGTAAACTACTTTTTATTTGGTATAATACTGGGTGTTCAGTACGTAGATAGTCTTATATTATATTACAGACATGACAAACGACTACATAAACTGCCTAATAGTTATAATCAAGGATTATGTGCTTATCTTCACAAAACGTATAGAAGGGATTCCAGACAGCACAGACACATTCTGAGAATATATCAGGAATGTTTCGAAAGAATATTCAAACATCCCCAGAACATTCTCACAGGATAAACATATATTCATAGAACATGACAACTGGGCAGATTATGTCATACTAATAAGGCTCTTATTTATAATATTCTTAGGAGCTCCCAGTATGTTCTGAAAATGTCCCAGGAACAATTCAATAAATCTTCTCAAATTCATCATACACATCCTCATTGCTTTTTTAAGAGATATACAGGGTGTTTCGCATAAGAACCGACACAGAGCAGGGGCATGTATTAGAGGAACCTAAAATATGATGACTTTACGCAGCTTTGACAAGTTATATGCATTTAAAGTGAGGTTCAGCCTATTCAACCCTTTCAAATTGATCAATTGAACTCTACTTGCCATACTTCGTATACTCAAAATGTATACCAAATCTGATTTTTCTAAAAGTATTTCGCAGATATTGATTTTTTTTCGAAATTAGAAACCCCATTTTGAAGGCCTATAATTTCTCAGGGGTGTAACTTAGAATAGGGGTAATTTGCGTTAAATTACCATATTTTAGGTTTACCTAGATGCCCCTGCCCTGTGTCGGTTCCAATGCGAAATACTCCGTGTACATTTTTTGAATGGCAGAAATTAAGGAAATGCAAAGCTATGAAATATTTTATGGATCTTCAAAGTTTACTAATTTTCCTCAATGTAGCTGGCCTTGTATATATTTTCGTATAAGCCCAACTCGCAATATATGTTAGAATTTAACAATCACTTACCCTTGTGTAGGTTACCATCATCCCAGTGGCTACACACAAATGTAAACTCACGTTCAGATACTTAATAAGTCAATAATTCGAGTATTGCATATTTATTCACATTAAGTATGTACTGATAACAAATGCAAAGAAATGTTTGTGAATAAAATATAAATAAAACAATTAAAACTTCAGTAACATAAAAATAAAATAAATAAAGATACAGTTCTTTGAGTTCCCAGAAAATTTAATAACCAAATGCAAAGTTTCCGAGATGAATATTCGAGGTTGCCTCACTGAAATAACTTGAAATTTGGCTAGACTATCGATCCTACAGGCTTTCAGTGTGGCACTAATAGAATTGCATTGCATAATAGTACTTATACCTTTATAGAATACAACTAAATTGGACAGAATATGTTACAAAATCACATTCATTTGCAGCTACGAAAAACAAAACTGAAAGTCATCGATCAGACCTTTTGACAATTCCCTTTGGAGGTTGCTCTCTGCTCTGCTCTCACGGACTTGATTTTGATTTCGAAAGCTTTATTGTACACAACGCATCCTCCTGCAATATGTTCAGGTCCACATTTTCTGCACTTTATAGTGATACTTCCCACAGCATTAACTTATTCCATGGGAATAAAAAGCCTGAGATGTTGCTTAGACAATTCTATAAATTTGCAGTATTATTTCACTTTTGATAGTGTAATATCAGTTTTCCTAATAATCCTTTGTTGTACTTGCTTGTCGTAAAGGCCCAGAATTAATTTATATTTGATCGTTCAATCTGGATGTGGATTTGTATAATTATAGAGATATATCCATAACTAGCAGGTTGCTTCATAAGTTGTGTTACAAAAGAGTAAATGGTCTCGTTTTCTTTTTGATAGAAGTTATACAATTTTAACGTGTCCATAGTAATATTTGTCTTTGGCTTCATCAAAACAACCGAGAACATCTTTCAGCTTATTTGTCTTATCTGCTAGAAAAGTATTAAAGATATCTAATCCCGCTTCACTTATAATATGTAAAAGTAGGGCTATTTTCATATCATCATTTGAATTGTGTTTTCCTGAAGGTTTTAGAAATACATTAAACTTTTATTTTCATTTAGACCCAAGTTTTAGTCCATCCACATCAAACGGTGGTGGTGGTTTATATTGCATGACTTACTATTGAACAATACAATTCTTTAATTATATATTATAGAATGTATGTGTAACTAACTCGTAAGATGATCCAATCTGAAGTAAAATTGGCGAAACCTTTGTCGGTGTCAACTACGAGATATGCTTTAAAACATGTTTCTTTACTGCGTGCCTTTAGCTTTTGATAACCTGTGCTTGAACCTATGTTTTAGTTGCTTCTGCACTCAGTATCTATGTTTGCAATTACACACTATTCTCCGTGTTCACGTCACATTATTATATTCAATTAATTCTATTACAATATAACCCTATACAACATTGACCTCACAACATTCATGTTGGCATTAATTTACATTTACGTCTATCGGCCGGTCCGATAATCGGACTATCGGCTATCGGCCATCTTCCGTTCAGCATGGACATGCGCTCTATGCCTAAAGAAGAGGGTTGCATAAATATGCAATTTTCGGAAGTGTTTAACATAGAACAGGTAACAGAGTCTAACATGCAAAATAGTTACTATTATAATTCTCACCACTATATCGTAATCATATATCTCTTTCATTAAATTTTAAAGTTATATAATATAAGGGCATCTCAAGCACAGTCTGAGTGAATATTCTGAATAATGATCTATTCAAATATTCTCAGTATATAGTAGAAGAAATTTCTTAAAATGTGAATGAATGAATGTACTCAGAATATTCAAGATGCAGTTTGAAATTCCATAAATGTTATTAGAACATTTCCAAACAAATATTCTGAAAAAAAATGTTGCCACATTGTGAGAACATTCTGAGAATATTGTGCTCTATAGTATGTGTACGACTCTGTGCAACTGGTTTTCACAAAATCAAAATACGTGGAATTAATATTTCAGTTGAACTTTCCTTAAAAAATAACTCGTATACAGTCCGTGCCATATCTGTTGAGATAGAATTCTCAGAAAATAATAAGCCAATAAACAATTTTAAAGTTTTTTATTTACTTATTCTATTTCACGAAAATTGCTTTGACTAATATGGAAAAATTGCTGCTTGAAATGTATTTTAGTTTTATATTTTGCCCTTTTGGTAGGTTTAGATATTACTTTATTCTGCTCTTAGATCTACAATATTTAGTGTACAAACAATATAATCACATCAATGTAGGTATATGCTATTATACGTTTTAGGTATTTGTTATTAACATCCATATTCATGCTATGTGTGACTATGATCACGCTGTTTAGTCACTGATATTAAAAAGTCTGAAGTCACGACTGATATCAAAAAATAACGATATTGCCTATCACTATTGTAATTTTACTAACCACAATGAACTTTTATTGGTAGTTATTCCGAAGGGCACTAGGTTCGATTCCCAGGGTTTTCCTTTCACTGTTTCAACACATACCTACTGTAAAAATAACATCAAACGAGGTTATGGCATTGTATTTGAGCAAGTTGAATGTCTGCACGTTCGCCTTTCGGATGGGGCGTAAAGCCGTATGTTCCGCGTCGATGCGATGTTACCCTCCTTACAGAAAGGCAGGGGTTCGGCTAAATTTCCAGGATAGTAAGGTGAAACTGCCCCCTGCCGTCGATGATTGGCAGTAGTCGCGGAAATAAACCGACCTTAAAGAAACAAAAAAACACACATACATTGGTAGTTGGGTATTTAATGTATCGGTGGATATTTCAAGAGAATCTGTCGATTTTTTTTGTAGATTTATGTAAAATAAAAACTATGCTATAAAATTTGCTTGTATTTATAAGTATTGACTAAATGTCATTGTTAAAGGTTGTTTAATGACCGACCATTGACTAACCCAAACTACAAATGACTTATGGTTTCAGCACCAAGGTTGAAAATTGACTGCATGGGCACGACGGTAAATGATCTGTTGTCTGCACGTGTTAAAGTCTCTTTTTATTGTTTGTGGTATAAATTTGTATCTCCTATGTAAATAAAAAGTTTCCCAATATCTCTGTATTAATAAAGGCTTAAAGTGAGATGATCATCGAGACATTAAAATTATTCGTATTATATGACATTTTTTTTACTATTTCTATTAATTAGTCTATGTAATTTTAACATAACTCTATTAACAATTTGACAGTTTTTTCCAAACAGGTTATGAATATTTCCTAGCCCTGATATCTGTGACTGTAAATTAACTCCTCCCTCCTAGAACTTTCTGGCTATCTATATTTTCCCGAAGGCAGTAAATGAGGAGTCCCGCTCAAAATTGAATTTTAAAAACTACGTCAGCTAATGCTGCAGTAACAGGAAATAACATTTTCGAAAGAAATGTTTCTTGCTAAGCACTCGTTGACAGTGAAATCTGCCGCCGAATGTTCGGGGCGGAAATTTTCACACCAGGGTGTTTTAAAAAACCAGGTTATCTGATACTGTAGGAACAGGAGATAACATTTTCACGGGAAATTTTTCTTGCTATGCATTCGTTGGCGGTGAAATATGCCGCCGAAAGTTGGGGGCGGAAATTACCACACTATTGGCAAGAAATCTGCCTCCGATGGTTGGGGACAAAAATTTCCAGGCTGTGGTGAAAAAAAATTCGCCCCCAATTTTCAGCAGCATATTTCACCGCCAACGAGTGCATAGCAAGAAAAATGTTTCACCAAAATGTTATATTATGTTACTACGGGATCAGATGACATGGTTTTTAAAAACACTGTGGTGTGAAAATTTCCGCCCTGAACTTTCGGCGGCAGATTTCACGGCCAACGATTGCATAGCAAGAAAAATGTTGCAGGAAAATGTTATTTGCTGTTTCTAGAGTATCAGATGACGTGATTTTCAAAAACACTTGTAGTGTGAAAATTTTCGCCCCCAACCTTCGGCGGCAGATTTCACCTCCAACGAGTGAATAGCAAGAAAAATTTGTTTAGAAAATCTTGTCTCCTGCTTCTACAGTATCAGATTGCCTAGTTTTTAAAAACACTGTAGTGTGACAATTTCCGCCTCGAACTTTTTGCGGCAGATTTTACACCCAACAAGTGGGGTAGTGGAACCAGTGATGGACATGTTAAGGTTTACTATTGGTTCCAATAGCCATAATACATCTTTGAATTAGGTTAGGGTGATTAAGTTATATACATAAATACAGCTCGTTATATACTTTCAATTCTTCAATATCTGCGATCTTCAAAATTAAATTAATATATGATAACTAATTTTTCTTCTAATAATGTTCATTGCTCTAGTGTTGGACACCCCAATTTTTTTTCGTTCCTAATTTGGACACTCATGGATGCAGTAATGGACATCATTTTATAAATCTATTTTTTTCAATAAAGGTAGACAATCATATAGTTAAGCTACTGCCATGTCATGTGTAGGAAGATATGTAAGTACCTAATATACAAAGGTAGGAGCACATTTTCCTAGATAAGTGAGTTTTTGAAATGTTTTTTTTTGCTTGTGGACATTCATCACCCAACCTCCCTTTGTACCCAACTATAATATATTACTTTTGATATACCTGTATAGGTAGTAGATACCCAAAATTAGAATCGGAATGTATGCACGTGAATGATGAACTTATTTATTTATTTGTGAATTATTAGCGGTAATACAGATAGAAGCCTACATGAAATACAGAAGTATTCTTAATAACTTTGTCTAACTTTTAATCTTCGTCTGTTTCGTTGTCCCAATCTTCATTTACGTCACTGCTGTCTACAGTAATTCCACAGTCTTCACACACAAACTGTAATTCGTCTTCAGAATCACAGGTACTTAAACCTAGTGAATCCATATATTTTATCGGAACACAGATCTTATGAACCTTATTTGGGCAACTAATACAACTTAACCATTTTGCCTTCCTCTCAAAAAAATGCTGATCTTTCCAAGCCAGTCTACATTTGCTACATTTCCAATCCAGTTTATTATTTTGTTCTACTTTCTTCGGTGCTGCTTTTTTATCTTTGGTTTCAGCTTTCTTAAATTTTTTTGTTTGGTTATTTTTTAATTTTTCTTGTCGTTTCTCTTCTCTAGCTCGTTTCCTATTTTCTTTTAATTGTTCTCTCTCTAATTTAAAGTTTTCCTTCTTACGCTGCTCGTTTAACCAATAGTCAGATGTAATGACCGAACGGGATCTTTCTTGTACTTTTTTTTTACTTTTTATTTCATCTTTAGGCCAAAATAGGTATTTTTTAAAAGGGGATTCTTTCGATTGCGTATGTGCCTCTGCTAATGTCTCTTCAATTTGTTGATCATTAGTTTGGTTTTCTGGATGGTAATACATAATATTCACTTCAGGAACATTGGTTCTCGACGTTGAGGGAATTGCCAAGTCTGAAGTATGCTTAACATTTTTGTCAAGTTCAATTGCTTGGGCCTCTTCAACATGTATGTCTACGTTCTCGTCTTCTTGCAGAATTTCAAATGATTCTTTGTTGTTCTTATTTACAGTTTCAATTATATTTTCAGTCTCATTTGAAACTGACATGCTAGTCAATTTGATCATCTTTTTCCAAACATCATACAAATCCTTTGACGATTCAGGTCCCTTCCATTCCTCCTCAGGATGCTCTTTCATAGCTTTAAGTATTGACAGTAAAATGTTCGATTCTAGAACGCTCAAACAACTTTTGATCTCTTGAACTGTGTGATGAGTTTGGTTAGATGTTTCGTCATATCCCTCTTTCTCGTTTCCATTTGACTTCTGTATCATTTTAGAATAGTCGACATTATTTGGATCAAACGGAAAAAGCCCACAAACTCGAAAACCGTTTACAATGGTTTCTGGTGAAAAATCGTTTAGAATATTTTCTAGCAGTGGAGCAACATTCTGCCTCATTACTTGTCGGTTCTCATGTTCTGTTAGCCACTTTCTGACATATAATTTCCATTTACTTTTTAACGGATAAAACACGGAAACGTCCAAAGGTTGTAACACATGTGTCGCATTTGGATAAAATGCTACTAGAATTATCTGTTTTTCTCGCAAAAACATACTTAGGTGTAATGTTAGATGTGACTTGTGTCCATCAACAAAAAAATATTACAGGGCGTTCTACATTGGTCTCTGTTAGCCACGGTTCGAAAATATTCGCCATATATTCGAAAAAAACCTCTCCCGTCATCCATCCCGATTCTGACTTACCTAGGCCCCAACCTTTCGGAAAACTGTTTACTATTTCGGAGGGGATTCTCTTATATGGATACACTACCATAGGTGGAGCAATTTTTCCAGAGGCTGACACTGTTAACAGAACTGTAAGGCTTTCCTTTTCTGAAGTCTTAGAAACATCATAAATATTTTTGACTCCTTTAGGTGCCAGTACTTTTCCCGTTTTAGGACATAACGAAATAGCTGTCTCATCAGCATTAAATATGCGATTTCCATTTTCTAAGATTTCGTTATAATGGTTTTCTTCAAAGTAGTTTGAAACCTCCTTAAACCAATTGCGTATATCAGTCTCAGTTAACTGATTTCGATAACCAGTGAGCTTCTCAGAGGTTTTCAACGATATATTTGGATGTCTTTTTAAGAAAGATTTGAACCATTTTTTCCCCGAAATGCCGTCAGAAAATGGAGTTTCACGATTGAGTTCTTTAATTAACTTTGCGACTGTGTCCATTAAGGATTGTTTGGTTACTGGAAATCCAGCTCTTGCAATATCAACAATCCAGGTGATAATGCGACTTTCCTCTTCTTCTGAGAGTACCGTAGGAGGACCCATATTGCACACCTCAGGGCTTATGCCCTTTAACTTATTTCTTAATGTTATACGGGGCACATTGAATCTTTTGCTGGCAGTATTAACGGGCATACCAAGCTTAGCAGCTGCTAAAGCTTCAGCCATTTGTTCGGGAGTATATTTCTTGAACTGCTTCTTCTCCATATTTAACAAAAGAATCTGGAAAAAAGAATAAAAATCACATTCTTGCTGGTACCAGTAATGGACACACTCAAATGCCCTTTGATGGACATCCTGTCCAACACTGGATCCGGTTGTTAGATAGGTGTGTGACTTATAGAAAAGAAAGCAATATAAATTTCTAGCTAGCGGGTCAGTAAATATTATTAAAACATCTTTTTTCCTTAAATGGACAGTATGTCCATTTAAGGTTCTTGATAGGATTATGTGATCCAGTGTTGGACACCTAACCTAAAAGCATTAAAATACGAAGCACAGTCGAAAAAAGCTTATATTTAGTTAAATACATACCTTAGGAATTAGATATAACTTGTAAACTTCAAATAAACAAATTATTGCGGCTATTAAGGCTTAAGAAAACGATTGTCTTTCTTAAGTCTATCACTAACAAATTCACTAACTTGGCGCCAATTTGAGAACTGATACCTAAATGTTGCTTTTCTAGATAGTGGCGACATCTGTCATAACTAGTGTTAACGAAATTACAGTTTATAAGGTTGAGAGAACGATTTGTAGAGTTTACAGAAATCTGTACCTAACGTAAATGCTTATTTAAATGCGCAAAAGTCTTACATGTCCATTATTGGGTACATGTCCAAAACTGGTTCCACTACCCTGCATAGCAAGAAAAATTAGTTCGAAGGGTGTTATGTTCTACTTCAACAACAGTATTGGACGAGTTGGTTTTTACAGATAATGTAACGTGAAAAATCCCCCACCCCCTAGCAATTGGCGGCTGACTTCACAAACGACAAGAATGTTTTTTTAGGCATCTCCTATTGCAGCAGTATCGGGCGAGTTCATTTTTAAAAACACTGCTCTGTGTAAATTTTTGCCCCTGACGTCTTGTGTCTGGCGCCAGCTTTCACCGCCCATAGTTTGATTAAAAAATGTTTCGCAATGATATAACAAGCCTAGAAATGTACAATCTTTTAGAAGAATTTAAATTTACGCTTTTACCATCATAGTATCAGGCCCTATGTACATTAATTAAACAAAACACATGTAAACATCATTTTTGAAAGGCACTGTTAACTATGTCTTATAGCATTTAATATCGCATTGCCTATTTACCCCAAAAATAGTCCCTTACATTGCTGTTAATAAGTATAATTAAATATACCATTTAAATGTCCTCTCGACTCGCCCTTTTAATACCAAGCCGCGTGCCATCTAGTGTTATGTAAGTCTATGATGCGATCGGAAATAGTCGGAATTTTTCCGGCTGGGATTTATCCGGACCTGTGATGATCACCGATCAGCACACTTTGAGAAATCGAATTCACCACAACGCATCTTTTAAAGACCTAATTATCGTCTCACTAATTAAATCATCAGAGGATAGAAAATGCTAAACTACTTAACTACTACAAATAATTGTATTTATATTACGTGTTAGGTAAAAGACCGATTCCTTAGAGATGAGAGAATTGAGGCAGCTTTCTGCGTTTATATTTCAATTCCCGGAAGTCGCTTTAAAATACCGTTATAACTGTTCCTAACCAAGTCTTGGAATACGTTTTATATCAAAGAGGCATTGCGAACACCGGACTATTTATCAGTGGCGGTGCTTGGTTCGGGAAAATTTTGCTGTTTGTGGCTTTAGAGCTATAAATACTCTCATAGGCGTCTAATTGCATCGGTTGTCTAACATTTTTGATATGCTTCAGGTTTTCTTCATCTATGTGGTGATTACTATCCCAAATATGTTGAACCACGCATGACTTGTCTATACTACCGTATTTCAGTTGTCCTAAATGTTCCTTAAATCTGCTTTCAATGGTTCTTTTTGTTTGCCCAACCTATTTAAGATTACATAGATACCTGACATTTCAGTGACTTTATCCTTGTCTTTTGTGTAACCTAACAAATTTTAAAATTATTTTTTTGTCGAAAAAGTTAGCTGCCAAATCAGCTTTCTTAAAAATGCTGGGGGTCTCGAGAGCAGCAGAGAGTGTTATCAGAAACGTAAAGGGACTGGTGAACGTACACATTACACAACTATTGAACTATTGGCGCCTGGTGAAATCGGCCAATATGTTTCGAAGTTCTGTGCTACAGGTTAACTTTTTGTGCAAATTACACTTATATCAAACTTTCCGTTATCAGTTTTTAGTAAATTTTCGGAGAATTTTTTTACAATTTAGAGAGGTCATTTTGAAGTTTTTAAAATTGTTACTTATTCTCATAAAAGACTGAATTATTTTTATTTCCTCAACCTATATAGTAAATATATATAAAATTGAATTTGAAACATAAATTAAAAAATTGTATATAAAATAACTGACAGTTAAGTAAATACATAAACACTACTGTAAGTAACTACAGAGTTAGCCAGTGGCGTAACTATACTCACTAATAATCGTCACGTTGTAATTTAATTTTAATAAATCACTTAACTAGTTACTCAACAGTATTACTAATATTGTGTGCATTTTAGTTAAATAGTTAAATATCTAATACATCTTATTTTCAAAAGCATAGGTATTATATAATTTTAATGAAATAACAATTTTGTATTAACAATATATTTATTAATAAAATTCTTTTCTCCAGGCTTTCTGTTCCGCAAAAGTATCAATAACATCATCAAAGTTTACAGATTGGGCAATAGAATTTTCAATAGACAGAATAGCCAAGTTACGTAGCCTGTCTTGTCCCATAGAGTTTCTTAAATATGTTTTTATTAATTTTAGTTTCGAAAATGATCTTTCAGCACTAGCTGTAGTCATAGGAGTTGCAACAAACAACATTAATGCAGCACATACTCCAGGAAAGCTGCACGACATATAATGATTCTTTATTAATAATAAATCAGCAAGTTCTCTAATACACGAAGAATTTTCTATTTCGTCTCTGAAGTTAGACCGAAAAGAGAATTTCCCTAGAAAATGATTCAAATATGTCTTTTTTATATATATCAACAAATTCTGGAGCTTTTTTTAATAGTACAGTGTCATCTAAATTTTGCAAAGTGGCAGGTTGCAAAACACTGAAATTGGAAACAATTTCATCCATTGGAAGGAAACGGAATTTCAGTTGATTGATGTCTAATACTCGATAAAATATGTTCACTTTGAGCAAACTTTCCGGGTCTTGGAGACGCTCATCTTCGCAAAGTTCGTCTTCCTCTGACGAGTTTTAAAAAATTCAGGGTTGATGGACCATTTCTCTGCTACACTATTTGCTTCCTTTTTAAAATTTTCAAATTCATGTCGATACCTTTCCAATTCTTCGAGACAAATTTTCAAACGTTTTAAGGCATTTAAAAAATCGGTGGCTCTAGACTGAAGTGCTTTAGAGGCTGCACCGATTGTTTGTAGAATTCTGCAATGGAAAACCAACAACATAATAAAATTGTGATTCTCGATCTTCTCGAGTGAAATAGCTTCATTTCTTTCATCTGATTTGCAATTTAACAGAATTGTTTTCGTTGGGGCTTTTTGGACTTGAACAATCCGAACTTTTAAAGCAAAAATAGCATCATAATATTCTGCCCATCTAGTACGGTTCAATGCTTTTAATGTTATCGAAGTTGAAGACTCCCTTTCTTTATCAGATATAAAATTTGGTAAGATACTATGCCCAAAAAATGATACATTTGTTGAACTGTTTCAAAAAAATGTTGTAAATCAATTCTTGTCTTACTGCATTATTAAGTACCAGATTTAAGTTATGAGCAGCACAGTAAACATATTCCGCATTTGGCTCAATATCTTTTATGAGTTTTTGAACTCCACCATAAGTGTCTTTCAGTGTGTTAGCACCTTGTCCTTGATACTTATTTAGAGGAATATGATAGAGTAAAATGGTGCGGCATTTATTTCATTTATGAGTGCATTTTGTATTTTTAGAACCAGAACAGAAATGAGCTCATTTTTTATTTTTTGACTTAAGTATTTTATCTGGCCCTTTGGTTTATTCTTGTAAAATTGGATCGTACTTTGCTAATAACTCAACAATACTCAAAAAGTTTCCTCGAGAACTTGTATTATTGCTATCTGCCTTTTCTCTGTGCACACGGAAGGCTAACTTACACGTTGAAAGTGTCAGATTAACATCACGGAGTCTAGAGAGTACTTGGAGCCAAAAAGATTTTTCTTTCTTGATCATGGACTCTTGCTCTTCATCTAGTGTTCCATCTAGCCCCATTGTTGATACGTAAGACAAAAATCCATGTAAATTTTCTATGTCTCTTGTCTTTCTATGGCGTCTACAATATGTTTTTAGTCGTCATAGCCTTCCATCCAAACATTTTTTTTAGATGCCCGATTGGCGAATAACCAACATGATTCACAACACGCCTTCTGAAGTGTTAAGGAATAGGATATACATGTACATTCAAGTTTCACGCCAGACTAGGAAACAATATAGTAATGTTTTTTTTAGGAAAGATCTATTGTCACGGTCTTTTAAGAGAGGATCCGTAGGTTTACAATGCCCGTTTTCGATAACGAACCGTTTCACTTGATCATTTTGTTCTGTAAAATTACCCTTATCAGTAATAATAGAAGGTGAAGATGCAATATTGTTCACACTAAAATATGATTCACTTTGATGTTTGCTTGTAGCTTGTTGTGGTTGTTCAGGATCTGGATATACACTGGTGTCGGGTGCTGCATCTGATATACTGTTACTTTTTGTTACGTCCAATTCTTCACTTTAGGAGGACTGTTCACTCGCCTTTTCATCAATAAAGTCATAATTCTTAAAGTACTGACTAATTTTAGGTAACTTTTTATTTTTTCTTCAGGCCCCTTCTTTCGCTTTCGTTCTTCGCTCCCACTTAGATCTTTTCTAAACTAGACATGTTGAATTGTTGATATCTAACTTTCAAAATTAACTTAACTTTGCCTCCACTAGTATATTTGGATATTGGATAAAACAAAAACTACGAAAAATCAAAGATACAAATGACCAATTGTCATAACAATCAAAGAATGCGTAGTAGAGCCCTCCGTACTTAAAAAAATAGAAATCCTGGATTATCCTAACATCGTGCGTCGCTAGCCCGCCAGCGCCATGAAAAAGGTACTTGCTTCGTTAACAAAATGCGGGAATTCCCAGAGCATTACTAGCTCCTCCGCGCCACCAAAGTACCGCGAGAAAAAATGAAACAACCAATGGATGCGTTCTAAACTTGATCGACATCCTATTCTTATGAACACGTTTAAATCTTAATAATTTATTCGAATTGGTATATGGTCTTTAGTTGTGTCTAACTTTAATTGATTTTAAATATGTACTTATGTAAAATTTATAATTTTTACTAAATTTTGTTAAAACCGGGGGTCGGGGGGCACCGTCGGGTCGGGGGCCCATGGCATTTTGCCACCCTATAGTTACGCCACTGCAGTTAACAAAAAGGATATAAGAAATGGGTATACTTGTTAGTTGATATTCACATCACTACACTACACATTATAATTTCTTGAACGCAAATTTTGACATAGAGTTTGTGGTATCAGCTTGTTGATATTTTTAATATAGGGTATACAGTTTTCTGTACTTCCTTTCTGTTACAAAAGGGTTAGAGGAAATACTTAAAAATAATGACTTGAGAGTTGTTTATAAAGTTGATAATTTAAAGAGCCTTTGGGTCCTGGATCAAAGGGTACTGTTACATCCTTCTCTACGAGGGTTAAGTTTATGCACTCGTAGATCATATTACATTTCAATGTATTACCTCTATGGTCACAGGCAACTTGTAGAGTGTGTTAATATTAGCAGACGCTCTGGAATTATATTTCTAGAAGGAACCAGAAATGACAGATCTAGATTCTGTATCGACGCCATCTAGGTGCTGAACCAAGTAGTACATTGTCCCAGTATTAGGGAAGAAAATGGGCCAGGGCGGACAATTTACACAAATTTTTAGTTGGTTGTACACAGTATATTTATAACATTTTGAGTTAATTGGAGCTGTCGTGACAACATATTACCTAGTTCCGCACCGAGATGGCGACCCTGTCGTACATATTACAATGTTCTAGGAAGCTGTCTGCCTTAGCCGTATTACTTTATAGATATATTCTCGCTGTAATCCGTATAGCATACTGATGAGCTCTAATTAGAGCGAAAGCGGTCTGCGTTTCTAATTATGGTGAAAATATATCTAGCCTTACATACATTGTCCCGGTATTAGTGAAGAAAATGGGCCAGGGCTGACAATTTACAAAAATGTTGGTTGGTTGTACACAGTCTCTATTTATAAAATTCTGTGTTAATTGGAGCTGTCGTGGCAAGATACTACCTAGTTCCACACCGAGATGGCGACCTTGTCGTACATTTCGCAATATTCTAGGAGGCTGGCTGCCTTAGCCGTATTACTTTATAGGTGTGTTCTCGCTG
The DNA here is from genome assembly GCA_964006375.1 of Tillus elongatus. Lineage (NCBI taxonomy): Eukaryota > Metazoa > Arthropoda > Insecta > Coleoptera > Cleridae > Tillus > Tillus elongatus. The sequence continues at coordinate 88,500,239 of OZ023266.1, forward strand.
TAATTCGTATAGCATACTGATGAGCTCTGATTAGAGAGAAAGCGGTCTGCGTTTCTAATTATGGTGAAAATATATCTAGCCTTGCATACATTGTCCCGGTATTAGTGAAGAAAATGGGCCAGGGCTGAGACAATTTACAAAAGTGTTGGTTGGTTGTACACAGTCTCTATTTATATAAGATTTGTGTTAATTTGAGCTGTCGTGACAACATACTACCTGGTTCCGCACCGAGATGGCGTACATTTCACAATGTTCTAGGAGGCTGGCTGCCTTAGCCATATTACTTTATAGGTGTGTTCTCGCTGTAATTTGTATAGCACAATGACGGGATCTAGTTAGAGCCAAACCGGTCAGCGTTTCTAATTTTGGTGAGTATACATATAGCCTTACATACATTGTCCCAGTATTAGCGAAGAAAATGGGCCAGGGTTGACAATTTACAAAAATTGTTGGTTGGTTGTACACAGCCTTTATTTATAACATTTTGTGTTAATTGCAGCTGCCGTGACAACATATTACCCGGCTCCGCACCAAGATGGCGACCATGTCGTACATGTCACAATGTTGAAGATATTTGCTAAATTACGGTTGCAATTTACTGTTATTTGTTGTCCATTTTCTTAAATTCATATTCGTCGTCGCTAATATATCAACAGCTTTCCTGTGTAACTTCTTTACAGATTTATAGTATTAATTTTTACAATGAAAACATTTTTTTAATTGTTTTTTACAACGTTAGAATGTTTTCTTAGAACTGCTGCTTGTTCAAACGGATGTACTTCAAATGTAACATGGTTCATTTTACATAACAAACTATGTAAGCACACTTGGAGAAACCCAATCACCACAACACATATTTTAAAGACATAACGATCGTTTCGCTAACAACGTTAGCTTCATCAGTGGATGAAAAAATTCTAAACTAATTTTCTGCTACAACCTATATTTATATACATTGTTAGGTAGACGAACGAAACCGAAGGTAAGATTTTAGTCGAAGCGCATCTTTCGACTAAAATTTTACCTTCGGTGTCGTTCGTCTACCTAAGAATTTATATAAATATAGGTTGTAGCAGAAACTTAGTTTAGTATTTTTTCATCCTCTGCTGAAGCTAAAGTTCTTAGCGAAACGATCGTTAGGTCTTTAGAAGATGTGTTGTGGTGATTGGGTTTCTCCAAGTGTGCTTATAAGTGCTCATCACAGGTTCCAACCTGCGCTTAGTAGTAATAAGGAACTTTGATTAGCCCTCTCCTTTTCAGCTAAAGCGATCTGTAAGAAAGCCTTTCTTCGTTATCTGCTATAGGTAATTGCACTGGCAAATAGTTCAATAACATCAGAATTAGGTCAAAAACCATATTTTCACCAGGGTTTAATGCATGATGCAATGACCCGTGACCCTCGTAAGCCGAACACCGGCACTACCATCAAATACCACAGGTTGTTTTTTTTTGTTGTTGTTTTTTTGTTCTTTCCATAAACGGCTGGAAGATAAAAAAATTCTGGAAGGTCGTTATTTTTTCCATAATTGTTTCTTTTATATTCAGGAATGACTTCATCATATTTAAGGAGTTTTTCAGTTGCTTGTAATAATTTTGTTAATGTCTGAACTCTATAGTGTCATTAGTATAGTTAGAGAGACATATTCTTAAATTATTGTCCAATGTTTAAACTGCATCATATCTCTGACAGTTAAATACAATATTGATTTTTATAAACTGGTTTTCTTTGTTCACAAAAATTACCTGCTTCTGTTTGTTTCCTACTTATAAGTCCCAGTTCCCAGAAATTACTCTACTTCTGGTGTTGTAACACTGTTGCCAGATTTGCGTGAAATGTAAAGTCCAACAAACCAGTGTATGAACGCGTTAAGGAATCAAAATACGTAAATTATCTCTGGATACAATTCGCCAGTAATTATATGATCTAAGATTGATTCCTGATATAGGCTGTATTCCACAGACTCATACACTTTTTTTTTAATTTCAACAACACACCACGAGGGCTTACAGCCTAAATACTATCGTACCGTGGGTGTTGACAAGGAGGAAAGAGGCAGCTTGTTAATTCTGGACTTGAAGGTTTGGAGGTTCGGAGGAGAAGGAAAAACATGTGCCGGCATGGAATTCCACAACTTGGAAGTCCTCGGGACAAAAGAGCCGGCATAACAAGATGTTCTATGTCTGGTGACCTGGACAGTAAAAGGGTGCATTCGCTCTGTCTCCCTGGTAGATCTATTGGGGGCAGCAGGTGGGGGAACTATGGAGGAAAGCTCCTCTGAGCAGTGCCCGTGCAGATACCTATAAAAGAGAGAGAGAGAGAGAGAGAGAGGTCACCAACGGCACGTCGGTGGGTAAGGAATGGCAGCCTTTGGATGAGGGTAGGGTCACCGATGAGACGTATAGCTCTATTTTGAATGGAGTCCAGGATAGCGAGTGTAGAAGCGGCAGCGGCACCCCAGATGTGGGAGCAGTATTCGAGGTTTGGCCTTATTTGTGAAGTATATAAGGTATAGAGATCAGCTGGTGAAACGTATTTGCGAGCCCGGAAGAGGAAACCTAATTTCTTAGCAGCCGCTTCTGCAATTGATGTGAAATGTTGGTGCCAATTAAGATTTCGATCCACAGAAATGCCAACAAGACAAAAGGACTCATTACTTTGAATAACTTGGTTGTTCATTGTGATGGGTCTAGGGCTGGTGTATCTCTTGTGAGAAAGAAAGCAAGACTTAGTTTTGGTGGGGTTGAATTGTAGAAGATATCTACTTCCCCAGTCTAATATTTTTTGGAGATCCACGGAGATAGAACCCTCCATGAGTCTGGGATCCTCATCTAATTGGGCTAAAGAGACAGGCTTAGAATATTGTATATTTGAATGGAGGGTGCTGTGTGTTGTAATTGAGGCCCTTTACAGGCAGTTTTTGATCTGAGGGCACACGCACATTATCAAGACATCTTTCTGCTATTTCCACAGCTTGAATTTCTATCATCTCATTGCTGTATTGACTTCCTAATTTAATTAAAAATTTATTACACATTTTGGGCAGGGAACATTTAGAAGATCCAAAAGTAACAACAATTGATATCATGTGTCCCGATTACATCAAGATTTAGCTTCAAAATATTTTTTATGTATGTGTTCACCGATATTTTTGTTAATTGCGGACCAATTAAAACAAATCTGTTTTTGTTTGAAAGGGTATAACTACCCCTGAGGTGGTCCGATTTTCACCAAATCAGGATCTGTGATGGGATCTAAAGGAAATCGAGGAAAATCCTCAAAAATCATTTTTTATGTATGTTTACCAATATCTTCGTCAATTGTGGACCAATTAAAAAAACGTTTGAAAGGGTATACTGCTGAGGTGGTCCCATTTTCACGAAGTCAGAATCTGATGATGGGATCTCGGGGAAATCGAGGGAAATCCTCAAACAATATTTTTTTATGTATGTTCACCAATATTTTCGTCAATTGTGGACCAATTTAAAATAATTCTTTGTTTGTTTGAAGGGAATCTCATGACGGTAAATCGAGGAAAATCCTCAAAAAAAATTTTATGTATGTTCATCAATATTTTTGTCAATTGTTGACCAATTTGAAGAAATTTTTGTTTGTTTGAAAGGGTATACTTCTAAGGTGATTCCAATTGCACCAAGTCAGGATCTGATGATGAGATCTTAGGAAAATCGAAGAAAATCCCCAAAAAATATTTTTTATGTATGGCCACCGATTATATTATAGCAGTTTTCTAACACAGTACTCACTGCGTACGTAAATACGTAAATACGAGAACAGGAAAATAAACAAACTAAAAAAGATAAACTGACTTCAAAATTGGTACTAGAAAGCGAATAATAGCTAGATTAGAGGTTTAATTCAAAAGGTAAAAAATAGTTTAAATGAAATATAATTATATGCGCTACCTACTTATCTGTTTGAAGCCGGTGGCAAGCCCGAAATACAATAATACTTAAAGCTATAAACAGCTTAATTAATAACGAATTATAATTCTAACAAAATTCCTAAATCTGTTGTTAATGATCAAAAACTAACCCACGCTCACGCACTCGGTCGCGTGCGTGGAGAACCTTGCGATGTGGCGAGAGTGGACCTACCCTATCTACCTACTGCCTAATTGGCTCGGCACCGACTTCAAAGAGATAAGTAGGTAGCGCATCTAATGTTTCATTTAAATTAATCTTCATCTTTTGAAATAAACCTGTAATCCAGTTATTTTTCGCTTTCTAGTGCGTATTTTGATGTCGGATTTTTTTAAGTTTGCCTATTAGATATATTTTCTTTTAGAGTAACACTTCCACCATCCATGACTAGTCTGATAAGCCACGGTCGCTCTCAGATGCAACGAATGTACAGGCGGTTTGTAAAGAAAACCTGCCGTACAGGACACCCACAGGCTGTCCAGTCATGCAAACTGCTTTGACAACTGGTTGTTTTTCCTAAGCTAGTTAGTTATCTATATCCTGAGTCACACATGAAAATATCGTGTCTTTCCTTGCAGATCTGGCATTTAACATTTTTTATTCGACAGTTATGATTGCTTTTTGTACATCTGAAACACCTTTAGAGTAAAATTTGATCAGGAAAAATTAATGAATATGTATAGAAAAGACCGATATATCAAAACACAATCTTATCAACCAAATGAGTTCAGTAATTTAATATTTTGTTTTTAATTATTTATTTTTTTAATATTTTTCTGTAAATACGTGGTGAAAATTTAGATATATTTTTTATTTTTATATAAAAGTTTGTAACATACTTTGAATAAATGGTGTATAGTAGAAAAAAGATGTGAAATGAAACTTCAAAGTGAGAGATTTAATTACGTTTCTGTTTCTGAGAGATTGTGACATGAATATATGGGTATTTTCCGCTTATATTTTCCTTATTTCCACTGGCTCAGTGTTCCAAGAAATGTTAAAAAAAACAATTTTATATTTTCTTTTTTCCTTTTTTTCAATGTCAATTACATATTAGGTCAGTTTTCGGATATATTTTTTGTTTCCGTAAAACTAATTCTGTACATTCTTTGTGTGTGAAATATTGGTAATAAATAGTAAGTGTTTTATGAATTATTGAGAAAAAAAAATAAATTTGTGAACAAAATTCTTTAGCAAATTGTATTTGAGCAAATTGAATGTTTGCACGTTCCACCCTTCTGAGGGGGAGTAAAGCCGTCGGTCCCGTGTCCATGAGATGTTGGGCACGGTAAAGATCCCTACCCTTCTTACAGAAAGGCAGGGGTTCGGCAAAATTTCCAGGATAGTCAGGTGAAACTGCTCCCTGGTGTCGGTGATTGGCCATAGTCGCGGAAATAGCCCGACGTTAAAGAAACAAAACACACACACACACTTTAGCAAATTTTGGAAAAAATATAATTTTGGTGTAACAGACCTACTAAAGACAATTTTTGAAAAAAAAGCGAATTTTTGTGAATGAGGTTATATGCGAATTTTCAGGTGAATGTTTCTTAAAATTTTTGCAAACAAGCTTTTTGTGGATATTTATATCTTGGCAAGTGTGTAAATAACTTAAAAAGGTTCGTTTTTCAGGAAAATCGGACCTGTTTTTCGATAACATTTAAAGTTTTTCTTTACTACCACTCGTTCAAACTTTCGTGAAAAGTTAAAAAAAACTTTGTACATTTTCCTTTTTTTCCAATTTTTAAGATTAGGTACATCGAATTTTATGTACTTTTTCAGCAAATTTTTACGCAAAATATATTTGGTCAAATTATTTAAGTGTTTCCGTGGAAATTTTGAAATCAAAGTATATCGTTGGTGGTCTCCTTGCAAAATATACACACTTTATATTGGACACCGTTTTGCCAAATCCATATTAATCATATGTGTGTTTTAGTGAATGCTTTTAATTATAAAGTTTGTTCAACAGGGAAAAATGCTATACTTAGATAAGAAAACGGCTATATAACAAATATAAAAAATTCTTTGCCCTAACAAAAACAATTTGTCAAAGTAAAAATAAAATGTCAAGTGTACCTGGAAACGTCAGTGTTAAATACGTGGTATATAGATTTCCTCGCTTAAGAATACTACATTATTTGATTTATTTCACTCTGCAACACTGTTTTAATCTTAAAGTGTGGAGGGGGAAGAAATCAGGGGTAGGTGGACTCAAAGGGAACGGTAAACATATAAGGCACTTTGAGCCCGGACCCAAACTAACCGCTGTGGACCCAAACTGAACGTTAAATATAAGTTTTTGGACTCAAAGTGAACGGTACACCTATATATATATATATATATATATATATATATATATATATATATATATATATATATATATATATATATATATATATATATATATATATATATATATATTCATTTATTTATTTATACATTTGTTTATTGAAACGTGGGGGGAACTCGGTAGCTTGTCAAGCAAGATGATGGCAACAAGATGATAGCAGCAAGGGGCTGGCTGCACACAGCAGCAACATCTGAATTCCTATCAAGACTCGCATGTGACCTCGCTAGACTGGCCATATTAATTTTCCTGCCAGTGCTAACGTTGACCTCGTTTCTACTCTCATTTCCGGTCAGAATTTGCACATAGATATGTTTTGTTAACGGGTTTACTTTTAGTAACACACAGAAGTCTGTACCAACATCCAGTATAAATAGTGAGTTGTAGTATAGAAGTAAAAAAATAGAATATATCATGAAGAGAATGTCGCAACACTAAGACGGTTAGTGTTGAACATACAAGAACAAGCTTATATGGATGAACGCGAGTCTGAAGGTGAAGATTATGAATGTGGATATATAATTGAATTATGTGTCGTATATTTAGCTGGCTACTGCTCAACACAGTTCCTTGCATTATCACTCGTTCGATACCAACCAGTAGCTAATTTAAGTAAATCATTCTTTAGATATTTACTCGAAGAAGCAAAAAAAAAACAATACACATATTTTTACGATGGGGAAGTCTTCAATGACAGCAACAGAGAAGGTTTCCGCAGCAGCAGCGGAGGAGGCTTAATAAGTGAAGGTTGCAGCAGTGAATGCAGATAAATTGAAACTTAAAGCAGTGAAAATCATGAGCCAAAGGTTTAACAAAAATGTATTTAGTGATCGCAGTAGATTTTTTAAGTTTAAGAAGCAATCGAACAGGAAAATACAACCAGTGAGAGTGGTGGAGGGGAACAACAAAACCTACGTAATATGTACAGTAAGCTCACTTCAACAGTCTGCTCACAGTAGTTATACTTAGTATTTATATATTAGTGCACTTGTTCTGTTCAACATGTATGGTGTCGATGTTAACCTTGGACCTTAGGTCTTCAGACCTTTCAATAACGATGATTGTGAAGATTGTTATTGGGGTCAAATTGATACGGCTCTACCTCAGAATATTAATGAGATTAAACAAGAAAGTGGAATGTTGCTGGAAACAAGGTGTGCTATTAATACATCCATAAGTATCGCAATTGGTATATCAAAAGCTGCTGGATTGATTCTAGTAATTAAAATCGTAAATATAAACTCATACCCATCAGAGTCAAATATAATAATCTCATCAGGTTCATGGGAATATTTTATTTTAACACTAGAAAAAGCAGCTGAAGAGTACTTTACAAAAGGTAATACGATTGAACCAGAAAATATAGGAATATGTACTGTCAAACGTACTAAAATACTAAACAGTAAAGGTGGGTCAATCTCAGATGAATCTGTTACTCTTTATTTAACCGAAGATGCAGTTCAACAACTACTAGATCTGTTTGAAATCATCAACAAAAGATTAAAATCTCTAACTAATCTTAACTTTGATATTCGACTTAGTGATTTACTCTAGTCTGCTGCTGATGTTCTCAAATGTGTTAATAAGGAAGAGCTACAATGTGACGATGAAATGGTGAAGCTTACAAATGTTATGTTAAAAGACTGTGAACCATCATTCCGAGTTTGTATGTTAGAGTGCTTACACTTTGCAGAGATGCAAGTACTTAATCGTTTCACAGAAATACACACGATATACAATGGCTCATTTAAAAGTAACTTCATTATCCTGACAGCACTACCTCAAAATGTGTTTTATATTTACAAACCACCAAATGTAAAAGAATAACGAATCTGTTTTGATATCGACGACTGCATAAAATGGTCTGGTCTTCCAACAACACATCTACACAACGATGAGTTCATCCAACTTTCAATGTACAACATGTCCAAAATTGAATATGAGGTGGTGCGTTACAAACTTATGTTTCTGTTTGATCATGGCAACCGTGCTGAGACGTCTGATTGGAGGACTCTGATTCTTTTCTGTTTACATAAAATTAGATTTTTATATTTATATCAACTGGTTTTATTGTGTGTCTAACTGTATTTATGTTAATATACTTTTATGTTAAATGTAACATTTCATTGAAAACCATATATCATAAATATGTGTGATAATAAATTTATAAACTGAGTATATGTTTTATTGATTAGTTAAGCTATCCTTATACTATAGGGATAATAATCAACACCTTCTGCAGCATCCAGCACTTTTTGTAACATCTTGTATTTTGATTGGTACAAGTCTTTGAATACACATAGACGTTATCAAACTTTAAATGGTTCGGTTCAGACAATAAACTTAACATAACATTTGTTTTGCCACACCCACTAGGGCCACATATGATGCATCTAACGGTGTTTGGAAAGAGACGGCTATGCCTTCGTTGTTGTTCTGAAGATGTATCAACAGCATCATCTATATTTGTAATAGGTAAGACAGAAGTGTGTTTGATGGTAGGCATCTTGACTTAAACTGAACTATATTTTTTCGGTAAGCATATATATATATATATATATATATATATATATATATATATATATATATATATATATATATATATATATATATATATATATATATATATATATATATATATATATATATATATATATATATATATATATATATATATATATATATATGTGTGTAAATGGGTCGTACAGTCAGTATCAGTGATGGTGTCACAGGGTGAAGGTCATGTTAACAACAATTAACAAACTGCCTGTTGAGTTACACATATCTGGTTATCAGTTTAGTGTTACAGGAACTAAACTTAAAGAACGTCTTGCTAGAGGTGATAAAGATATCAATCCTATAGATCGTGCTTGTAGAGATCACGATTTCGCTTACTCTTAATCAAAAGAGTTAAGTGACAGACATCGTGCCGACGATGTGCTGAAAAATCGTGCTTAGGAGAGAGTCAAGTCGAAGGACGCAAGTTTTGGTGAAAAGTTGGCTGCTTAGAGTGTTACAAACCCCATGAAAGTTAAAAGAAACCTTGGTATGGGTATTGGTCAAATCAACTTGAAGCCACACAAGAAAGTTCCCTTTAAAACATACTAAGTTTGATTGGAGAAGTTTTAAAAGACAGAAACATTATTCCAACAGAGAAAGCTGTGTTTGATATCCCGCAAGCAATCGTTAGAAAAATTGGTGGGCGTAAGAATGTGCAGTTATTCCAATACCTAAAAGCGCAGGCTTCCTTCCACTGTTACAATTGATTTTTGGTGGTATGTCATCACTAGATGCTCTGGGTGGTGGTGCTGCTGGTATTGCTAAAGCATTTAACGATGCTAAGGCAGCCAAACACAAACTAGAGGAAGAAGAACATCACAAGAAAACAATGGAGGCTATCGCTATGGGTAAGAGAGGCAGTAGTTTGAAATTAAAACCAAAATGCAAGAGACTCGGCAAAGGTCTGTATTTAAAGAAACAACGTAACGGTTATGGGTTGTACCTGCAAAAGCCAAAAAACTTATAAGATGTTTACCAGCGAGACCTTTGACAAATGTAGATCTTGTAAAATTTGCTGGTAAAATGAAAATCCTATATTTTAGAGATGTACATATGCGAGACGCTCTTTTATCAAGTGGAGCACGTAAGAATGGGTCATTTTATCATGAATTTGCAAACCAACAAGGAGCGTGGCAGTCATTGGGTTGCAGATAAGAAACGCGGTGACACCGCCGAGTACTTTGATTCGTATGGAAACTTGAAGCCACCAGTTGCAACGTTACCTTAAAAACTGTTCTATATTGTATAATCATGATGTGTATCAGAAATATAATACTTATAATTGTGGTCAGTTATGCTTAAATTTTTTAAATAAAAGACGCAAACAGTAGCCTCTGTTTTTCAGTCATGTCGCAAACCTTCGCGTTGAAAGATCACAGCTCCCATCTGTCAACAGACTACGATATATATATATATATATATATATATATATATATATATATATATATATATATATGTATATATGTATATATATGAAAATTCCCTTTCTTTTGTTGTTGTGTTGGATAAGTTCGTTTAGTTAGTCCGATCGGGCAAGCTTTTTCTAAGGAATTTTTGTGCTTAAAAAAACACGATTTTTATAAACTTTGGTACACGCTCTGCTTTTACACATGGACCAAGTTGTTAGCGTAAGGGACAGTATTTTGGTATTCTTCCGCAAAATTTTTTTTATAGAAAATAACAGTTGTTTTTAATGAAATACGGTACATACATGCATTTATAGATAATATAATATGTACCAATTTTCAAGTTTATAGCTTTAGATAAAGTTAAGATACCTATAAGAATTGAAACAAAAATGTATGACATTTCACGTATACAACTAGTAAAAGTGCGAAGTTTCGTGACAAAGTTTGGTAAATAATTTTTGTGTACAAAAATTTGTAGCCAGTTTTTCTAAACATTTTTCTATATTTATATCTTGGCAGGTATATTTTTGCGTGAGTTGCTTGAATAGATTCGTTGGCCAAAAGAATGGAACAATTTTTAGGAAACATTCTGTTTTTTTTTGTATATCTGCAAACAATAAAGTTACCATAAAATGTGCTACATTATGTTTTCACTATAAAGATTATACTGTCTAGCACGTTTAACGACTTTCAGTTATGTAAAAATGACGTAACTTTATAGAATTTTTTTAATGGAAATTCACCACCATAATGCACTTGCTAGCTCTAGGGTTTTTGTCTGCAGGATATGCGAAAACAGAAAGAGCACACTTTTGACATACTGTACTTACGGTACACTAAGGCATTTAGTTATTCCATCTAGTGAAACTAGTTGCAATAATCTACTCAGGCTGACAAAGTTAGGTGTAGTACTCAACCCGACGTCTCGTGTAACCAGCATCAACGTTTGCCTAACCAGCGTCGCACGATACGGACAAGTTGTTACCAATTTAAATGCGGAGCTGTTATTAATTTAAATACACACTGCGGACTGACTAGTTGCTGGATGATGAATACAAATTCGCGGCTTTGTATTTCACATTCATGGTGAGTACTCAGGACCAGCAGCCTCCATATAGCACGAGGTTGGTTAACTTAGCTAGGATATATGAACAGATAATGGTTTGCTTTTTTACGTTTTATAAAAGGATAATTTAATATACTTGGAATGCAATTCCGTTTAGTCATATTTTTAACAATACTTGAGAGCTTTGTAATATATTCATGTCCTCCATTTTAATAAATTTATACGTGGATGGCAAAACATTCAATTAGTCACAAATTATCCGAGCTATCAAAGTTTTCCGAACCAGTCTTTTAGGTTCTTGTTGTAACGCAGTTAAATAAACATTTCACGTTATCAGGGTATCTTCTGTTACAAGAAAAGTTGTTACCATTTCATGTTGCTACAACGATTACATAAGGTCGTATATAAAGGTTGTTCCCTGACTTATAATATTTGTTGAATATGGCCACCTTTACATATAATAGAGGCTTCAGGTCTTCTTCTTATACAGTCTCGAATGCCTGCAAATATACCAGGAGTGGCTCTCATAGTATCACAACTAACTATGATTCGTTGTCGTAGTTGCTCTTCATTTGCACTAGGATATTGGCAAACCAATGTTTTAAGATGCTCCAAAGAAAGAAGCCTTTGTGCCAATGTTGACATGGGTGTTCAGTGCCTCGTCAAATCTACTTGTTTGCAAAATGTCGATTTAAAAATTTGCGAGCGGTCAAGTAAAATGAGGGGTGGGGGCTAGCAAAATCAGGCATAAACCACATCCGTCGCCTTATTGCAATCGGAACATCTTCAAGCAGCGCACACGCCAAAGTGTTTTGAAGAAAATGTCTCCAAAAAAACACCATTAAGGGCTCTTGGAAAAAAGTACGGCTTCATCAAAAAATCACTAATCATACCCACCCATATGTTGACAGATAACTGACGTTAAAAACCGGATTATATCTTCGCGTGAGGATCGAACCAAACATGATTGTGGAAATTCATAGTAGCATTTATAGAAAAAGTTGCTTCATCTGTAACCAGTATGTCAGTGGCAAAGTGTACGTTTGGTTCACTTTTCTGCAAAATCCAGTTACAAAATTGGTAGTCTTGAGGCAGTAAAACTTGAACTCGCTGTTGTGGTACGGGTATAATTGCCTATCTTTGAGGATCAACCATACAAATTTGTTGCTTATGTTAAAATTTCTAGCTGTTTTTCTGGTGCTTGTATGATGGATTTCTTCGATTTTATGTAATATAGCTTCTTCCAATTCTTGTGTTCTAACTGCCAGAGAACGCCCCGCATTTCAAACTTTTTTAAATGCTCCTGACACTCAAAGACGTTGAAAAATATTTCTGGAAGTTTTGGGATTCGAAGTTACAGAACTGAAAAATCAGCAAGACCATAAACATAAACCATATTATAATAGCCATTTCTGCATTAGTAGGAGTTGCCATAATAATTAATAAGTGAAATCAATCTTGATTTTAAATTTGAGCAAAAGCTTAAATATTAAACTAAACTGACACTTTTATTAATGGCTTGAATGCGTTTGTTAGCTAGACCTATCGAACCAGTTTTTCTAAAAAGGAAAACAAAATTTTTTACGAAAACAAAATTTGTATTTCAAAAAATATAACTGTTTCGATGAAATTTGGTTGGTATATTGCGCTCGTAAATACCTTACTACAAACCAAAAATCTACTATCTAGGTATATAGAAAATTGAGTTATGAAAATTTGAAGCATTTAATGAAAATTCGCTACCATAACGCACTTGCTGAGTCCAGAAAATTTTGTAAACTAAATCTACACGCCGCTGTTTTATATTACAAAACCGCTCAATAATTTTCTCACAAGAATTAATATGCATTTTTCACATTACGCCCACATATTTGATTTAACGTACACATTGTTATTAAATTGTCTCTTATAACTTTTATTACGGCTCGACCCACTAATTTGAACATTTAGTTTATCTGTTGGTCTATCCAGCTCTTTTATTTTAATATAATCTTCGTAGGACATTAAAGAAAATTTATTTTGCAGAAAATGCGACACACTGTTCATCTTGAAAACCGAATATACCCTCAAAAGATGCCGCATCCGAATACGCTCTGTCGTCTAATCGTCTAACACTGCATGTGGCTGTTCAGATTACAGCCACAATCTGCTGTATCTTTGTCTATACGATCACGTGTTGGATCAGCCAATACAAGCAGATGATTTTAAATGTTATCCGCTGTAAAGACAGTTAGCTCGCTTACACTACGCTTGAAGCGAGAGCGAGATGCAAAGTTGAAATCCCGCCGTAACAGGACCGGCACAGGACCAGCTTGGCAGAAGGACACGCAATAGACTACCAGAACGAATTTTATTACAATTTATTGGATAATATCTATTATTTATTTTTGTTTCAATTTATTGGATCTTATTTATTTCTGAAAAATCCAATGTGTTCTGTAGCTACGCAGCTCTTATGCAACAACCGCCACTGCACCCCACTATATTGTGGAGTAACCCATCCTTGTCTAGTCTAGCTAGGCTCATAGGCGCCGGCAGGATTACTTTCAGGGAGGTGCATGCACTTACACATTATACTATTAACTAGTAAGATATACTATGTGAAAATGTAAGGTTGAAGAATTTACTGAAAAACTAAATAGTCAATTTGATTCAATAAAATTTACCCACGAAATAGAAATCAACAATAAACTTTCTTTCCTAGATATACTAGTTATTAAAAATAAAAATAATGGCTCGCTTGAATTCGATGTCTATAGGAAGGAAACGGCTACTATTAGTTATATTCCTAACGACTCACATAATACGTTTGCACAAAAACGGCTAGTTTAAAGTTCTTGGTAAATAGATTGATTAAATTTTCGTTAAGTAAAAATAGATTTAATACAGAATTAAAATACATAAAAAATGTGGCGAGATATAACGGTTACTCGGATCGTTTAATAGACAAATTGGTTAACAAAAATAGAACAAAGAAAATGATATCTGAATGTACGACATTTAAGAAAGATAAAATAGAGAAAAATTTGTGTGTTTACCTTTTCAACCAAGAATCACAAAGGGTTTGGAAAGTATTTTTAAGAAAGCCGATTTACATTTGACTTTTTCGACGAAAAGTAATTTAAAAAATTTGTTGGGTAATACGAAAGACAAAGACAAAGTCACTGAAATGTCCGGTATTTATGAGATTACTTGCAAAGATTACGATCTTAAATACGTGGGCCAAACTAGGAGAAACATAGCCACCAGATTTCGTGAACATCTCGCACAGTTACGATATGGTACGGTGGACAAATCACGTGTGGCACAACATATATGGGATAAGAATCACCACATTGACAAAGAAAATTTGAAACTTGTCAAAATGTTAGACATCAAACTATGCTTGATTCATTAGAAAGTATTTTTATATTAAGGTCTATTAAGAACAAAACTTCATTTAATCGTGCGGCACCTTTAATTTCAAGTCCTTTATTTTCACTTTGCATTTGACCGCTTAAACACTCCTAATTTGTCTGGTAGAATAATAAATTACTGTCAATAACTCGGCCGGTTTATACATATACTAATCTCTACGTTTGTCTCGACTTAAAGACCGTTTTGTTTGTATCTATGTAGTCAATATAAATACTTTCACGTAGAATTAAAATCAATATAAATATAGTTTTTATGTAGTATTTTAGTTGAATTATTTAGCCTTTGTTAGAGTTAACATGGTGAGACAGACACCCGGGTTTAGTTTTATATTTAAAATAGATGAATCGAGATGATGATGTTTATCTCACCAGATGTCTTTGTCGGTATGATCCAATATCCACATAGTAAATTTCTAGATCGAAAGGGAACGTCCAGATTCCTTAAATAACTCGGTTCCTTTAAACCTATATTAGATAAGAGCTCATAAATTTGTCGACCAGAAGATTCAAAGCAGGTCTTCGACCTCGTAGTTTTCACTACACAATAAACAAACGATCGTTCTTGGACGACAATTTTACTTCGGACTAGTTCATTTACCTTGACGCGATATAATAATTTTCTTCCTCTGAAAATGTTGACATTGTCAACGAAACGATCGTAAGGACTCTGAAATATGTGTTGTGGTGATTTGGGTTTATCCAAGTGTACTTATTAGTAATATATAATTTATAACAGTGCATCCTTATAATTGTAGGTAGGTATATAGAATTAGACATTTACGTCCTGTCAATTACATTTATGTTGTCAAATTCAAATTAAACGAGAAATTGAGTATGCGTCTCTGGAACGCATTTTTACAGGGTATATCGCGTGCGACTGGGCGGAAGGGGGGTTTGGGGTGATGGGGCATTCGCCCGCCCGCGACCGCTTCATATCACGCTGATGCACTATTTGCAAAGAAAAGATTGTATTGCGTAGTTAGCTGTAAGGCGAGCGAGTGATTGTACATCTAGATCTTTGTTTAAGTTATGGACGACATAAGACATTTTTTGTTCAAAGAGCGCAAGACTGATGTCCTGCCTCATAATAAGACATCCAGGGCAGGTATGTTATGTTTGTGTTTGCACCCAATTCCAAACATACCTCTCTTCTGTGAAACATGTTCGACAGCAAAGTACAAGAGTATCAGAAAATTTTCTGAAAACCTATTACTATATTGTAGGAGTACTAGAACTCGAAAACCAAAGCATATCCGCTCTACACGACTGCAACAACTCCATCATACATTGTGACACTCATAGTGATTGCTGCTTATTCCGCCAAATTCGAACCCGTGTGCAACATTTACGAGAAAATATGAATATGAAGTCAACACACGATCACATAGATAAATAAACGGACGTGCCTCAATCTCACTGTGATAATGTGATGACGGTGATCGCGGTCATATTCGAGAAAGCTAGAAAATTTTTACAAAGAGCTGGATGTTAAATATAAAAATCCTCGAGTAGTGGCAAGGCAGGCTTACAGACCAAATTAACCAGCTGAAAGTACAGAATAATTCTCAGAATATCTATCTTCATCCCATATTTAGACTTAATCATTTATTTTTTAAGAAATCGATTTTCTTCTACACAAAAAATTATGTTCGCTTATGCAGCTCCACCCAGAAAATATAAGAAAATTTCACAAATTTTCATTTTTAGTCCTGGCAGAAGATATACAGAACCTTTATGGAGGCATTCTACAGAATTTTATTGCCGAGGCTACCACGTGGTACGAGATGTTTAAGACATAAAGTGATGCGGCCTTAAATCCCTTCTTGAATATGCAGATTTGATTGCTCAAGCATATAGAGCATTATGCAAGGAAATCAAGATTGGCGTACCTATTCCAGCGACAATATGTGTAACATTGAACGTTCATTTAGTACATTCAGACATGTCAAGACGAGGAATATGTCAACGATGGGAGGCGAGAGCCTTAACGGCCTGTGCATAATCAGTATTCATAGGAAAATGTTAGAAGAGGACACGACATTACAAAAAGAGTCTGAATGGTTTTGTATTTATTGGAAAGGAATAGACCAAAGTGGCATATCTATCTAACCACTTCATTTTTAGAGAGAAAAAACACCTATTTATATAGTGTGAGGTATGTCAGATATTCCATCTAAAATTTTATGTGAATACAACAATGTAATAATATACAGGTGTTCTTAATCAACGTGAAAGTTATAAATAATTTTTCTCCACCTAAACATTTTAAAGATGTCATTTGCCATTTTATTTTATTTTTTAAAGATTTTTTTGATCAAAATACACTAACGTAGCAAGGGAGTTTTATTTACAGTTGCCATGAATGCATATAAATGAATTGAGTTTTCTCTGCGATGCTATAAACGGGTAAAACCGGTTACAGACAAGAAAGGAAGCAATTGTAAAGGCCGAGATTATTCTTATTATTATACAGGGGTTTTGGGTCCCTGAACCGCGGCCTCTTTGGACTATTGTGCCCCCAGAATTCCACATACTCCTCTAGGATGTCCGTTTCTTTGATAAAGTCCAGTAATTTCCTGCGGTAAGCAGTCTTTAGAGATTTTAAGTTTACCTTTTCGTTCCCTATTAACCTGCGCCGTGCTTCTTCGAATGCCTCGCAGTGGAACATTATATGTAGTGGAGTTTCTTTATCCTCTCCGCATCCTCTGCACATTGGGTCTGATTCAATCCCCAATGTATAGAGGTGTTTCTTCATATGACCGTGACCCGTCATCAATTCTGTCAATAGTTTTATCTTTCTCCTGCTCAGCTTGAGCAGATATTTTGCCCTTTGGCTAAATGACTTCCTGAGGAGGGCTTTTGCCTGCCTTTGTCCAGCAGATTTGTTCTAATATTCCAATATTACAAATGCCATTGTTGCAGCATCGTCTCGATTTGAAGTCTTGCGGTTTCATATGCAATCCCGCAGTACGGTTCTGGCCCGTTTAGAGGCCTTGCTCGTCCTTATTATGCGAGCTGGTCTGCTGCATCGTTGCCCTATGTATTGGCGTGCGTCGGTACCCAGATCATCTTGACGGTGTTTTTTGCCGCCAGCTGGCTGAGGTTGCGGATGCAGTCAAGTACTAGCTTTGACCGCGCTTCCTGTGTCCTCGGCACCATTAGGACTGCTTGGTTATCAGTAGGTATGAAGATTCTCTTGCCTCGGTAATTCCTCACCAGTAGCATTTGACAGTGACAGGTCTACAAGGCCCTCATGGTTTTGTCGGTTATTCTCTCCATGTGCGGTATGAACGTCAATGTGCTATCCAGAGTTACCCTTAGATACCTGACCCTCGTGGTGCTTGGGATGGGGGTATCATATAGACACACCTGTTTCGCCCTCCCTGGTTTCTTTTCCTTGTGAATGGCACGACAGGTTTTCAGCGGATTTACCGCCAGATCCTCTCTGCCGCACCATTTTTCTACAAGTTTTAGAGCTCTCTGCATCGTTTCTGACACGGTTCCTCCAAACTTTCCACATGTTATAATGGTTGTGTCATCTGCATAGCCTACAGCCATGTACCCTGCCTCGTTTTGATTCCGCAGGAGTTCGTCCACCACTAGGCACCATAACAGAGGATAAAGTACACTCCCCTACGGGCATCCCCGGGCAGCCCGTACTCCAGCGGTTTTTTTATTGACTGAGGCGTATATGTTCCTGTGTTCTAACATGTTAGAGATCCATCGGAAAATTACCGAGTGGATCCCCCTGCTTTTAACTGCTCTTCTGATAGATAGGATAGAGGTGCTGTCAAACGCCCCCTCTATGTCTAGGAATGCACCAACTGCATTTCTTTATCCTTAAGTGTCTTTTCTATCTTGCCGACAACCTTATGTAAAGCTAGTTCGCACGATTTGCCCGCTTGGTAGACACACTGATGCGCGCTGAGCAGATATATGCTCAGCACCGTGCCCTAATGTGCCTTTCAGAATATAAAACAACTACTAAGGTTAATATAAATAGTAGGTAAATAATAACCCAACTTTTAATTTTAACACAACTTTAACAAATGCCTTTGGCCGTCCACTGTGACTGTAGTATATTATAATTTTAACATCCAATCAAACAAATAAGAAACTGCTTACGTACATCAGATTTAGGTTCTTAATCAATGTACGTAGGTATTGTATTATAGCTACCTAGAAGAGTAAGAAAAAAATGTAAAATATTTTAAGTGTAATTTTTAGAATGACCGGTAAAAATAATTCAAGAAAATATTATTCAAAATTTTTGTGGATAATGCAATTAAAACTCCAAAGCTAGCTTACTGAACTGAACTGACTGTCTTGTATTACCAAAGTGAAAATTATTTCAAGAAGAAATATACCTACCGCAAACTAATATAAATATTACCTAGGGTACCTTAATTTCCTATTTCAAAAGTCGGGGATTGCAACTGTCATTCGAAGGGGGTTGAATGTAGGCGTAAAGTTTTCACGTTGCAGGATGTCATTTTAAAATTTAAAATTGACGTGTTTTGAAATATTTTATAAATCTGCATAATAATTCGGCCAGTGAATTTATTCCATTTGGCTATTTTAAACTGTATTTTAGTAGTCTTTTCCAGCGAATTTTCACGAAAAAACTCTAACTAAAGCGGACGACTTTCGAATGTTTCAGAAATGTCTTCCAATGAGCGCGAATTAGAGTCCCCAGAACCCATATTTTGTGTCCGCCAAACGTTATATATATATATATATATATATATATATATATATATATATATATATATATATATATATATATATATATATATATATATAGGAATTCCTATGTTACTAGCGCAGTATTGCTACTGCTATTGTTATTATTAAAGGTAGAGAGTCGATCAAATCAGAAGACAAATGTAGAATTTTAAGCTGTCTACAATTTAATTTATTTTGAATGGCTACGGAGTTATTCGAAGAAAAAAAAAAGATTTTTATAGTCTTTTTATTCTTCTAATAGAATATTTCAGAAAAAAACGAAAGCAGCTTTTTTGTAAAATAATAAGGAAAAGTCGGGATGCAGCAAGTGCGTTATGGTAGCGAATTTTTGTAAAAAGTTTTTAATGGAAAATATGTCTTGTTTTTTAAAAGAATGACATTTGGTTGGCAGTATAACTATATAGTGGTAACAATGTACCATACGTCATTAAAATAGCTTTGTTGTTTCAAAAAGTACAAGCAATTTCCGAAAATAAATTTAAAAATTCGAGAAAAAACTGGTTCGTTATTCCTGGCCAACGAACCTCTTTAAGCTATTTACACACCTGCCAGGATATAATAATTCACAAGCAGCTTTAGGAGCAAAATTTAAAAAAATATATGAAAATTTGCAAAAATTTCTTTTACAAAAAATCACCATTTTTTTTATACAGAAATTGCCTTCAGTAATGCTACACTAAATTATATTTTTCACATAAATTCGACAACTTTTTTTTACAATAACTTACTAAACAATCAGTATTAATTGCCAACATATCTTACAAAAATAACTTCTACAGAAATACTAAAAACATTCCTGCGACTACTTTTAAAATTCAACCACTATTTGAGAGCGCCTGTATACGGCAGCTCAACTTTTTCGACGAGTAATACAAACAAAAAGCTCTCTGAAGGCGCCGTTTCCATGGGGCTCCGCTATATATTGATAAAAACGCCGTATCACAATTTGTGATGTGTTTAAAATATGTGCCAAAAACGTGAAAAGTTGCAAAACAATTGAGATAACTCAAAAACGATGAACGATATCAATTTTTTTCTCACAAACATGCATTATAATTCGATTGAAAACACAAAAATGCAATAACATAAGGGAGTGTTCTATTAAAAAAGAAAGTGTGTACCATCAACGACTTATGGGCCCGCCTGTGATTGTCAAAATAGGTGTATAAGATGCAGCTCGAGATACCCTATAATTAACGTATATACTTTTTTCTCATATCTTGTATAATAACGGATATATTGAGCTTTACCGTAGAAATGCGTCACCCTGTATACGTGCAAACAGAAAAGAACTGAAACTGACCTCGTATATGGGTTTTAGGAGTTCTAGTACGCGCTCATTTGAAGAAATCGTTTTAAAATTCATAAGTCGCGGCCCTCTCAATAACGAATTTTTTTTTACGAAAATTTGCTAAAATATAGACTATTAAACCATAAACTCTATAGCTGAAACTACTGCCGAAGCATCAGAAGGAGGGTCTATTTGAAATGGATTTTCCGCAAATATTTTAGTAAAATGAAGGACAATGATAGTTGTAGCTGAAGCTGTGGAAGTAAAAATCTTGTACAATTCAACCCCACCAAATCACAGTCTTGCTTTCTTTCTCATAAGATATACACCAGCCCTAGACCGATCAGAATAAACAACCAAGTTATTCAAAGTAATCAGTCCTTTTCCATATCCACCAAATTACAAAGCTTTTTTGACTCAAAATTCTCCCGGAAAACCTTGCCTGATTTCTCTGGCTAACGAACTCTTCCAAGCTATTAATAAAAGAAAGGTGCCTGCCGAGTTTCATCCAAATCGGTCAATTACTTTTTGAGATACATTTTGGATACAGTGATTTTTTTTAAATGTTTTTAAATAAAAATTCCCTAATATGCAATACATATTTGGTGTTGTATCTGGATTTAAATATTTACTTTATATTAGTGAATTTTCTTAAAAGAAAATTCACTAATGACGAGATCTGTATATATATATATATATATATATATATATATATATATATATATATATATATATATATATATATATATATATATATATATATATATATATATATATATATATATATATATATATATATATATATATATATATATATATATATATATATATATATATATATATATATATATATATATTCTATATGCAAATACAGTGTTATAACACCATTTACGTATTGGTGTACACCTATAATTCAACAATCTAAGTACCCACATTAAATCAATAACAAAACAAAACAAAACAACATTTCGGCTAGCTTAAATTCCACTTTAGGTTTCACAGGCCATCAATTGTATAAAACGAGATCAAATTTAAATTTACTTAATCTATTTCAAACCCATATCTTAATCAGTCCATCAATTTGGAGACTCAACAAAGTCAACAGGAGAACGTGGTTAGACATATATATGTTCAGTCAATATGTTCTTAAATGCTCTTAAGTCCATGTTAAAGATGTCAACATGCTTACACAGTTTGTTATAACTTGAGCAAATTCTATAAATCGGAGAACTGAACAAACTATTCATTCTGTATCTTGTTATACAAAATAGTTGCTCTAGCCTACTATCCCTTTGAGAACCCTGAATTGAATCCTGCCCAAAAATTCAGAAAAAATTACCAAGTTCCTCACGATTCTAAACAACAACACCATGTCAACAACTATGCGCCTGCTCCGAAGACTAGTCATACTTAACACATCAAGCAATCTCCCATAGGGTGGAAAATTGGGATAAAATCCAAAAAACCTAAAATGCAGAAAACGAATAGACCTCCCCTGAACTTTCTCCACCACATCAGAATGAACCCTATAGAAAGAATTCCACACCACCGACAGGTACTCCATTTTTGAAAGTATATATGCATTAAAGACAATTTTAACCGTTTCAACTCTACGGAATCCTCTCGAGTTTCGTATAATAAAGCCCAAAGTTTTCAACCCTAAGGCAGCAATTTTTTCCACGTGCTTCGCAAATGTTAATTTAGTGTCAAACTCAATTCCTAAGTCCCCAAACTGGGTCCTATGCAAAAGTTGGTCACCTCCAACATTATATTGGTAGTCAACAAGAGCCAGACGCCTCGTGAAGGTAGAAACAAAACATTTCCGAATAATGAGGAACATTATATTTACAAAACACCATTCTGACAGTGCATCAATGTTCCTCTGTAATTCCTCATAATCACTAATGCTTGAAATAACACGAACGATCTTTAAATCGTCAGCAAACAACATACAAGGGGAGTCAGCTATACTTTTCGGCAGATCATTGACAGGCAATAAAAACAATAAAGGTCCCAAGTTTGACCCCTGGGGCACCCCAGAGGGTGACGAAAGGAATGAGGACTTGCTTCCACCATAAACCACATATTGTCCCTTCCAGTCAAATAAGATTTAAATAACTCAATCAGATCACATATAAATCTTCTCCAAAAGAACTTTTTGGTCCACCTTATCGAATACCTTCTGAAAATCTGCACATATGGTGTCCAACTGACCACCAGCATTGATTGCCCCGCTTGCTACCTGAGTAAAAAGAGCAAGGTTGGTAGCAGTAGACCTTCGCGGCAGAAATGCATGTTGTTCATCTACGATCAGATGCTGTACATGTGAGAATACTTGAGAATACAAAATACTCTCAAAAATTTTGGAAAAATTACTCAGTACCGAAATAGGTCTATAATTTTAATTTTCAACGAGTTTCCTTAAGCCAGACTTAAAAACTGAAATAACCTTGCTAACTTTCCATAGTAGGGGATAACTAGCATTTCACCAGTATTAGGATAAACACATAGCATATATATATATATATATATATATATATATATATATATATATATATATATATATATATATATATATATATATATATATATATATATATATATATATATATATATATATATATATATAATCACACCGACAACTTAAAAAATAATGCTCCGATTTTGAAAACATTTGGTAGGTGCCTTTCCTTTGCAAGTCGCTTGGTTAAGTTTGTCAGCAAGCAAAATTTTTCCTGGAAAATTTTGGGTTTTCTTTCGGAAATTGTTTGTATCTCTGAAAATTACAAAGCTATGGCAACCAAATTTGGTGCTTCGGTTTACACTATTAAGCATACCCTACATGCCAAAATTCAGATCTCTAGGTCGAAAGGAAAAAAAATTATAAACATAAAAAAAAAGGGTGACCAGCAAATTGCACAAAATCAACATATTTTGTGTGTATAACAATATCTATTGTATATAACAGACAAAGATTAGGTTTTCTTGACGCAAAAAATCAAGAAGTAACAGAATGAAAATTTTAAGTTTGTCTTAAAATGCCAAATTCGCGATGTGAAACGTCAAAATTTTCAATTTTTAGACGGACAACCTGAAATAAATACGGGCTATGTAAAGCAAATGTCATAATCAATGTGTTTTAGGAAGCCCTAAGTTACAGCCTCAACCATCATTGTCCTTCATTTTACTATAATATTTGCAGAAAATTCATTTCAAATAGACCCCTTCTCTGATGATCTGGCAGTAGCTTCAGTTATAGAGTTTGTGGTTTAATAGTCTGTACTTTTTTCGCGAATTTTCGTAGACAAAAATCGTTATTGAGAAGAACGCGACTTTAAAATATCTCTACAAAGGAGTGCGAACTAGGCGCCCCCGGGGTCAATTTCAGTTTTTACATGTTTAGATATTTACAGGGTGCTGCATTTTGACTGTAATATAGGTTATTATACAAGATACGGGAAAATATTATAAAAGTTATTTATATGGTCTTTTGAGCTGCATCTTATAAAATTATGTTGACAATCACAGGATGACCCATAAGTCGTTCGTGACACAAGTTTTATTTTTATTTTTTAATGGAACAGCCCAGTTATTGTAGCGTTATTGCATTTTCCATCCAATTTTAATGCAAGCTTGTAAGGAGAAATATTTATATCGCCCATCGTTTTCGAGTTATTTCAATTGTTTTTCAACTTTTTACATTTTTGGAACATTTCAAAAATTGTGATACGGCGTTTTTACCACTGGAAATCGGAGTCTCATTAAAATGACGCATTGAGGGAGGTTTTCAATTATATTTACCAATAGATAGGAGAGCCTCATAAAAGTGACGCATTCAATGAAGTTTTCGTTTAATATTATTTGTCGAAAAAATACAGAGCGGTCTCAAATAGTGACTGAATTTGAAAAGATTCGAACTGTCGTAACTCAATTTTTTCAAGTTGAACAACCCCCGTATACATACAGGCTCTAGTTTTGGAAATATTTTTTACATTTGCCTATTTTTTAAACTAAGTTACAGATTAGGTATATAATTTGAATCTTATATATTCTTTAGGCAATTTTCTTGTAAAAAAAAATACAGTCAATTTTCGTAGAAAATTTTTTGTGTTCTTGTTTGTAAGATTTTTGTGTCATTTTGGTAATAAATGTTTAATAAGTTATTGTTAAAAGAATATTTTCGGATTTTCGTGAAAAAATTATTTGCAAATTTTCATGTAAATTTTTTTGGGCGTTCCGTCGGAAAGCTTTTTGTGAATAATTATATATTGCTAGGTGGGCAAATAGCACGAACATGTTCGTAGGCCAGAAAAATCGGACCAGTTTTTTGGGGAACATCTTAAGTTTATTTTCGGAAAATTTTTGTACTTTTTCAAACAATAAACTTATTTTGATGTAATATGGTACATTGTTTTTACTAAATAGGTTATCCCGGTAACCAAATTTGATGCCTGTCTCCATTAAAAAAAGACCTTTGAAAACATTTTTATAAAAATTTACTACTTTACGCACTTTGCGTCCAGACTTTTTACTATTATTAGTTTTAGGGAACCTGATTGCCCTTAGTTTCAGGTGTTCCCTACGCATGATAATAACATTTTAGGCCCTCAAACAGCGAGTTTGCGTTTTCGTTTTTTTCTTTGTATTATTTTATTATAATTCAACACTATGTAGTATTACTTTGCGATGGATATATTAAAGACGACAAAAATAAGAGACTGGAAATTTTATATAATAGTAAGCAATAATTTGTAATTTTTAAACTAAAAATAAAATCAGAAGTTGAAGCTTCAAATAAACATTATGCATATTAAAGTAATGCTTTGATTACTACTTTCATGACAAGCGAGTGTCTGCTCTTGTTCTATTGACTTTTAAAATTAATTTTCCCTCTTTTCAGCTGCTATTCGTTAAGGATCCAATTATATGTAACAAAGTACACAAACATAATACAAAATATATAATTACGGCTTTAGATAGTCAGTCTAATGGTGGAATAATTCTGCATCTGAACGCTATTCAGTGTTCCGTCAACAATAAACATTTTAATAAGAGTTTCCTAGCCCCGAAAAATTAAGACGCTTTCAGTACTAAAAATGAGCAAACAACTCGCATTAAAACCGCCAAGTTGAGGAGTCGTTAAGTGGCGACGCGTATTAAAGCGAGAGAATGAGCCGTCATGCGAGAAAGAGCAAAGAGAGGAAAAACTGTATAGCAACAACATAAACATAGGGAACAGAATGTCGTAAAACAAAAACTTTTTGAGTGGTATAAACTATTTGCGAGAGAAAGAAGGCCACATAAAGCACTGTTTCATAAACATAATTAATGAATAAGATTTGTACTAAGCTTTAGCAAAACAGACTTTATGTCCTGTTGTTAGCTAACGACCCACATATTAGAACAATGTTAAAGTTTTTGACTGACCACACGAATTAAGTAATAGCATTTTTGAAGTTTTCTCTTTTAATAATTACGATAGTTCATTTTCTCGTTTACTTCAAGCAGTGCAATTATAGCCCCGGTGGTCCCGTGGTACAGTGGTGAGAACGTGTGCCACTGAACCCACGGGTCCTGGGTTTGACTCCCAGTAATAAATTTCAATTTTTCAGTATATACCGTAAAATCAACATCAACCTAGGCTGTGGCATTGTGTTTAAGCAAGTTGAATGTCTGCACGTTCCGTCCTTCAGAAGGGGCAGAAATATAGCGGTCTCGCGTACCCCGCGATGTTGGGAACGTTAAATATCCCAACCTTCCTTACAGAAAGGCAGGGGTTTGGTGAAATTTCTTATTTAAAAAACGTTTTGACATTCATTTACGCTTCAAAATTTGCACATCTATAAAACTGATGTTTCTACTAAACCTTCCTTGTATTTTAAGAGATTTTCTCTTTAGATCTTTTTGAAGAAGGGCTGGTTTTGTGATTCCTGAAACTATTTGGTGAGGCATGCTGTATAATTAAAATTACAATACATAAGTATAAGTATAAATTCTGTAACTTTTTATTTTTATTTTGAACGTTCTATGCGGAGAAAAGTTGGGAAATGTAATTTCGCAGGATGGTCTAAAAGTATTAATGTACAGAACAGCAGTACCTTGCCTGCATCAAAATGCTACAATTTAGCCAAACTAACCTCTGTCGAAATTCAAAATTCAAATAAATACAGGGTGTTAAAATAAGAAATTTAATTCCGATTTTCTTTGATGTCTGGAAAAACATTTAAATTATTATTTAAGATATTGATACAGATTAGGTGTGCGTGTTAGGTTTCCTGTATATTTAAAAGTCAAGTAAATAATTCTTCAACTTTCTAATCGTTAAGTCTAAGAAATTCATACTACTGTTAGCTTCTTCTAAAATGTATCTGATCAGTGTATGAAGGTTATTAATACAATTTAGAAATTGATTTAGTTCTGTACGGCTACTTCGAAAATACCAAAAAACAGTATTATGTGAAACTTCTGTCAATTTTTTTAAAGGTTTTCCATAAATGTGTTGTCTAAGAAAGGAGACAATGGACTACGCAGAGCGTTGGTTCATTATTCTTTGAGTTATGGTGGGGGTCTCTCTCTCTC